>JAHFWJ010000455.1:1200000-1800000 GCA_028555115.1 Himalopsyche japonica | reverse complement strand
TTATAAAAAAAATGTATACAACTGTTATCAACATGAAATCTGATTCAGTTCAGTGTCCACTGTAAGACAAACGAATTCTGTTTTGACGTAACCCACGCAACGTGGGCGAGTTGATGTCTCAAGTTATTTTTTATCTTAGCGGAATGATGCGGCCAATGGGATGAACGAAACCAAATAGGTATGTTTAAGTCAGGAATAGAAAAAATCTATGAATATTTCATGCAAATCGAATTGTAAATCGAAAAACATTAAACTATTAACTCTTTCTAGACGATTACGTTCAAGTACTTCCAATACCTGCGGACGAGCATGGGTGTATTATGTATACGATTTTCGCCTCAATCGAGTTTGAATTTACTGTGATATTAAGGTTCAAATTCGGTGTAAAGCTATGGAATGTATACATGACGCTCGTCGTTTTGGCATGCGATCGGTTGGCATGTCTAGATAACGCTCGTCTGTATTAGGTTAAAAAATAACACAGAATCTATATAAATATCATTGCTCTCTTTTGAACACTACAGGGTTACTATCCGTGAATTTTATACACAGTGTCCATTTTGCAGTGAATGTTTAGTATATTTTTTTTTAATTGGTAGTCTCTTAGGAGCAACTGTATAGGACTTGGCAGTTTGGCATAAACAATAAAATGTATACAGTATCTAACACTACGCATGACGCATTAAAAAACATCATTTACATTTTAAATTGCTTAAACTTCGTACATTTCCACATGTTTTATTACTTGTCATCATCAGGAATTCTATTACACGGACGAAATGGAACTGATACAATAAACTTAATACAAAATAAATGCAAATAGAAAAAATTACGAAAAATTATAGACGCTAGTACTAGAAACTAAGTAGATTTTGATAACTAATGATTTGATAATAATATCATTCAAATTCGGAAAAAAATAATGTTATAATCAGCACAACCTAATAATTTTTTGATTTTATTGGTAGTTGATAATTGCGAGAACCTTGCATTAAAAACTCATGAGCTGTATGTATTATTAAAATTCATACAAAAAATTTTACGTCATTGTTATTAAAGTTATTGCAGATATTCATTCGGATCCTAGCGAAAAGGTTTATATTTTTCTCGAGTAGTTCCTCTTGTATTTAACCGATGCAAACAATTTATGTTGTCAGTTCTTTTGTATATATGTGATAGAATGTATGAATATGCCGAAAGGCGATACCCGGGTCAAGAGTGAAAAGAACATGTACAAAATTTCAACAATTAAATTCGATATTGAAAATCCATCGGATTTCCTCAATTAATATTATAAATTAAATAATTTAAATGTTATAATCTTTATCTTGTTATACTGAATGGGTCCCACAAAATATTGGGCTACGCGGATGATCTAGTGGTGCTCGGAGAATCTGAAGACGATATAAAAAATATTTTCACTCCTTTGGAGGACACAGCAAAAAGGTTAAACCTACGAGTAAATGTGGGAAAGACTAAATATTTGAAAATGACAAGAGGCAACGAACCCTCTGGAGACATTGTAATAAGAAACTCCTCGTTCGAGAGAACCGCTCTTTTCAAGTCCTTGGGCTCTAATATTTCCTCTAGGAATGAGATGACTTTGGAGCTTGCTGACCGACTGAGAAGTGGAAATGCAGCGTACTTCGCGTTAAATAGTCTGTTTAGGTCCAAAATGCTGTCCATCAAAACCAAGTGCCGGGTGTACAACGTGATCATTAAACCGATAGTCATGTATGGATGTGAAACCTGGGGTTTAACAGAAAAACAAGAAAAGGCGCTCCAAGTATTTGAAAACAGAATCCTCCGGAGAATACTTGGACCCGTTAATGAAAACCACCGGTGGCGCATTCGTACGAACGCTGAGCTCTTCGACCGATACAAACCAAGAATCATTAATGTCTTGAGATCGAGAAGGCTCAGATGGGCGGGTCACGTTGTACGATCTGAGAAGTCTAGAGCTCTCCATAAGACTTATGAAGGAACACCAGCTGGCACCCGACCTCTCGGTCGCCCTCGACGGAGATGGGCGGATAACATTCAAAAGGATGTTGAGAGGTTGGGGATAGTCAGCTGGAGAGAAAGTGCGCTCGACAGAGATGCCTGGAGAGAGGTTGTACAGTCGGCCATGGACCTAAACGGCCCCTAGCGCCATTCTATAATAATAATAATAATCTTTATCTTGGCTTAAAAGTACGACTTATCATATTTTGAATGTTAGT
Source organism: Himalopsyche japonica (assembly GCA_028555115.1). Taxonomy (NCBI): domain Eukaryota; kingdom Metazoa; phylum Arthropoda; class Insecta; order Trichoptera; family Rhyacophilidae; genus Himalopsyche; species Himalopsyche japonica. The sequence continues at coordinate 1,797,778 of JAHFWJ010000455.1, read as the reverse complement.
GTGTCAAGCAATATACTTAAAATAACTATGTTTTTAAATATATATTTAAAAAAAAATTGGCAACAAAACCGCATCCGGTGTATTTTTGATACACAAACTTATTCATAAATGGAGACATTAAATCCTTTAATTTACAAATGATATATATTCCAGGATATTTTCTCATTGGTCGTAATCTATTTTCAAATTTGAAATTGAAATTTTATTCAAAAATTTGATTTCACGTGTTTTGTTATTAACGGATCAGATTTTCGACGTTGGCATCAGTAATATACCAGATGAATTACACGGAAATATATATATATTACACCTAAAATGATTGATAGACTGTACTGTTGCATACGTGTGATGGAATACCTGAAGATTTCGAAAGTCGAAATCCGGTTTTTAGTGTCAAAGCATGTGGAATCGTATATTTTTTTTGCGATTCAAATTTAATATTGAAGTTTCATTAAGCACTCTCAGTCGATGAGATAAATTAAGTTTATTATAAATTAACGCTCGCTCTTGTGTAACTAAACGTATAAATGTAAAAATTATGAGTGACTTGAATAAACAAGGCCGTTGGAACAGGAGAGAGGATGTGTTGTGTGCCTTTTCTGCACAGCTATATATAGATAAGCGAATATTAGTTTAAGCATAGTTCTGACGATGGCGTGAGCCGAAATAGCTATCAACTATATTTGTAAAAATAATTTTGTAGAACTAAAATACATTGCTATTTTTTCACCGTGTTATAATGGAGTTCTACCAAGTGAATGCCAATTCAATCTATAAATGACTTGAATAAATTTTATTATTTTATTTGTAGAACTCCTCCCACGGCAGTAGGACTAAGCCCGTAAGGAGTTGTCAACCCCTTGGCGGATATATCTGATTGAAAAAGAAAGAGAAGAATAGGTATTGTAAAATTCCTATTCAAAAATGTTATTGGATTCGGTGAAAGCAGGTGAAATGTGCAGCGCCATTCTAAAAGTGCATTCAGTTCACCAAAGAATGGCGTCAGGGTGTAGTCAAGCCGTAAGGCGCTACGGGCTGTCGACAACCTTTTTTGTAAGACTATGAAGTAGCAGACGTTGTATAATACTCGCGATTCTCTTAGCGTTCTGAATAACGATTGTCAAAAAAAAAAACATAAGGTGATCACATACAAATGGTAGATAGATTCTATTCGAATAAACTACTTTTTATTTTTAATTGACAATAAACAGATCCGGCACCTGTTTTTTTTTGTGGCCAATAACCACTCTCGTCACTGGACATATTAAATAACAATTTATCATTAATTATATAACATTTTGTTTTTCTTTTGTTTCACTTGTTTGAAACATCCGCAACGGGATGAATGTGCCAAAAGTTCTGAAAAAATAAATACTAATAAATTGATAAAATTGCGAGGTCTTGAAAAACATCAAAACTGCCTTCTTATCTATAAGGAAATATTTGTTAATAATTGGTAAAATTATTTATCATTCCTTGAAGTTTTATCGCCACATGCGTTATATAATATATATATTTTCTTTTTATTGGAACAATCTTTTAGATTTTAATATTCATATAAACCAAAACATTAACGTATCGGCAGACACTACAGCTTGAGTGTTGGATTGTTTTCCATACCATTGTGTTTTGTTTTGTAATCATTCAGTGTTTGGGATAAGCTACAAAACATCACATTACTTAAATGGCTTCACATCATAATTGCCGGGATTGACAGTCATAAATAAATAGTTGCTTGCGAAATATGAAATGCCTCAAAATAAAATAAAATAACTATTCATTCAATTCAATATATATATATATATATATAATATTATTCCTAGATTTTTAAGCTGTGATGCAACAGTAAAGAAAATCATTAATTGGTATTTTTTTAATGCGTGTAATGTACTAGTGATTATAAATAATTGATTGTATGCTATGCGTATTTTTCTATCAATTATCTTTTTCTGTCATCATTTTTAACAAAATTTCAAGCAGTATTTTGCCACACAAGTAATGTCACGTATATTTTTATTATATTCTTTGTAAGGGAATGCATTTTTTTTTTTAATTATAAAATAACGTCTCGGATATTTTTTATATTTTTTCTCATTGAGAAACATGTCATATTAAATAATAAAAACACATCTGATGCTCAGCTAGCGATGAGCGAAACCGGTCCAAATCGAAAAGTATATTGTGGAAATAAGTACTAAAAATGTGTTTTTATTATTTAAAATATCATGCTTTGCCAACAAGAAGTGACAGTTAACACCTTAAAAATGACATATAATATAGGTAAAAGTTTCCTGTTTTACTGTAACTTAAACCAATGGGTCGAAATGAAAACGGTAAGCAATCGTTGGAACTTATATTATTATTCCATCCATGAATGTGTAAATTTCATATTATTTATGCAAACTGTAAAATAATTAATATATACTTTTAATTAATATTTGTTGTATTTTATTCAATGTATTTCTGTTTATTGAATTAATTTTTTGAGTGAACTCATTAAAATCAATGTGATCGGACAAAAGCTTTCAGACTTCAATTGTACTAATAAAAATGATAAACTGTCAAATCGATAATTTTATTATTAAAATTCTGCAAGCAAAGACACATCAAAATTGATACACCGTGAAATGATCGATATAATATACATTTTACTTTTTTATTACGGTCATATTAAAAGACGAACTAATAATAGTTTCGTGGCAACTGTGTTGAAATTTTAATTGGTATCAATTGATATAGCGAATAAAAAAAACTAATGAAGCATCACTGGGAGTCGTAAAAGTTTTATTACTTTATCAAAACTAAAAATTGAATCGATTGAAACTGTTTGCGACTACCTCATCGGTAGTCTTGCGAGATGATTCAGTACAACTGAACTCGATAACAAACAACAAAATACAATGGGTAACAGAGAGAGAATGCGTTTAGGAATTCCATCATAGATTGTCAAAGATGGCTTCAGTTCCAATATAAAACAACGAACTGAGACATAATTGAATAGGTAACCAAAATTTGAATTGCTTACATTTTTTACATTTCCACATGTTTTGTCTCTCACAACCTGAGTTCTCGCATTTTGGTGTCTGCACCCATTCAAGGACAATATGGCAATTTAAATGATATATTGATTGAATTAGCATTTAATTGGTAGAACAACATTATAACACAGTGAAAAATAGCAATGTAATTTAGTTTTAGTACAAAATTTATAAAATGTGAAATTGACAGCTGTTTCGGCTGACGCCATCATCTATGGCGTAAGGGCGTAAGACGAAATAGCTATTGACTATGTACCTTATAAATTTTATAGAACTAAAATGCATTGCTATTATTTCATTGTGTTACTTCAAATGATACTCAACTAATATCTTATATTATACTATTCACTATTGGATATTTAAATATTGCTTTTTTGAAGATATATTATAATATATTTATTAACTGCTATATTTTAAATTATTTATTAATTTATATTGACTCTTTTTGTTACTCAGTTACTCGAATTCTCCTTTTCGAATAGATAGGTTTCTCGTTATCCGAGGGTGCCAATATGTTTTACTCGTAAAGCGAATCCGTTAAAAACGGTGACCCAATCGCGTTATTGATAGGTTTAATTGATGTTTGATCGATTCAGAAATAGCTTTTAGGACTGTGTGGTAGAAGGTGACTGTTGATGACTGCGTTATTGTGCTCACGATATTTGTATCCCGCATAACGAGGAGTCACTGCATAATGATAGAATAAAACTATCCATTGGCTGATCGCTTTTGGTATGTCCAGTTTTTAGTCATGGATTGGAATGAAAGTTTGAACAAAATCAAATATTGAAAATAAACTACGTAACTATTATATTAAAAATCATTTTTTAGTACTGCCTTCAATAAGATTCGAGTTTATGAACACATCGACTATAATACTATACTAAGTATGAATAAATTTGTTTCTATATATATATATTTATGAAATGACAGGTTCTCAAATGCTAATATACGCTATAATGCCAACAATAGAAATTTGCTTTAAACTTTTGATAACTAATATTTTAGGTATATTTGAATTATTTTATTAAATCTATTTTTTTTCAAACTCGTTTATGGCCCCTTCAAATATTTCATGTAGTAGTACCTGACATTATTAATATAATTAAAAAATATTTTTACTGAATTTTGTTTGTGCTCGATTATTAATGCACGCTATAAAAAACGATTACGAAATTTAATTACACTTCAATAAAAGAAACATGCAACGTTTCTCATTCATTTGCTCGCCATTTCTCAGAAACTATAATCAGTTTTCAAAACGAGACTCGACGCCATTTTGCCATAATTATGGCGTTCGTGTAAGAATTTTTAGACTATAAAATATTATACATTTAAGGTCCAGATTTATGATACTTGGATGATAATATCATACAATAATAAATTGAATTTTAAAAAATATTAATAAAACACAATTTTGGATTATTACAATTGAAAAAACGTATTAATTTAAACGATAATCTTAAATATTTGACTTATAATGACAGGTAAAGATGTCTTAAGACATTAAAATGATCGAAATACAAATATGTTTCAAATTAATTTTTTGTTATTGATTCATGACTTGCAAAGTATTTTTAGCTTATTTGAAATAATTCCGCGCCTTCTTACTTTTTATTTTTTATTAGATATCATAATATGCCATGCATATGTCATTCTAACTTTATTACAAAACAATTACTGTATACACTCAGTCCTTTTTTTACGCGATACATTGGTTCCAGAAAAAGGCGCAAAAAAGATCGCGTAAAAAAAATCACAACTTTCATATAATTTGATTAATTGGTTCCAAAAATTAAAATATCGCGTAAAAAAGTTCCAGAAACGTATAAAAAACCAAAATTTGCATTTTAAAATTCGTGCCAAAAAATTATATATTTTCATGTCTTTATTGCTTATTTTATTCACTTATATGAATTATTCGCTGCTGTCTCTCTCGGTTGGGAAATATAATCGTTTGTAATTTTTTGAACGAAAGTATTGAATGTTGCATAAATAAGCTTAAGTTTTGTAACCAAAATTATTTAGTTTAAAAAATAATGAAACGTACATGCCTAGCATCATATATAAATTTCTTCAAATTTGGGGAAAAAATCGCGTAAAAACGAGTGAAGCACGTAAAAAAATGTAACCGTGCCGTCCAAAAAAAAATCGCGTAAAAAAAGGACTGGGTGTATACCACAATTAATAGTATGTCAAGGCTTTGATTAGTTGAAATTTAAAGATTAACAAACTTTAAGAAACAACTGTTTTTTATTAAATATTGTCGCCGCCTCCCAGATTGGAGACCGCTGCCATAAGGAGCCGATTTTTTTATTTTGAAGTATTATTTTAAAATTGTATAATATATTGATCATATCTGGTTTCGTTCATCAAAAATCTGTAAATAATGATCGCATTGAACGGAACTGATCCCGATCAAAATTAATATGAAAATTACTACGTGGTTTTTGTAAAATTGTGTTTTGTTTCTTTAAAAATAATTTTGCGCTACTTACATAAATTTGATACCAAAGAATGATTTTATTTTTCAATATTTTTAAATGTACGTAAATTATTTAAATTGTGTAAATTACACATGTTTTGTCACTCTTGAGTGGATTTAGCCTCTTATCTAAATCTTCAGGTATTCTATTACACTGATGCAATTGAAATAACAGACCTCAATTAGTTTGGATCGCTCATATGTGGCTTGCCACATTTATAAGTATGAATCATCGTGCGTCTTAACCTATACATATCTTCAATGAAATTAGTTTTAATGTATTTATGATTATATTTAGGTTGAAATCTCTCTAACAATGAGCATTAAAAAACTATGCCTCATACACTATTTATTCCGATGAGGTTTAAACATTGTTTGAAGCGACTGTCAACAGCATTGCCCGCCAAACGCAATGGTATCGTGCCTATGTTTTAATCAGGGCGTGAAGTCGTAGTGAAATAAATATCAGCGACTCTGACTACTTTTTAAAACAATACTTTTTATTTATTTAAAAAAAATGTTACGATGAACAAAAAGAAATAAATCGTTCTCCATTGAGTCCCAATACAGTAAATTTTGCCAATTTGTCGAATTCTTTGGTTAGTCTTTATTTTAATGCACATAAACAAATACAAGCGGCAGGAAAACAATCGGAAAAAAATTAACTTTTTTTTTAGTTGGATTCGTGTTTTTTTTTAACAATTCCACAGCCCTGGTTTTAATACAAAATTGTCAGTGTTACTACAACATAATATTGCGACAACTATCAAGTGTTTGCTAAATTTTAAATATTTTTATTTTATCTCTGGTGCATATGTTAAAAACCCCTGCATTAGTGGAAATCTATCTTAATCAATATAAAAACTTATGTTTTTTGAGAAACAATAAGAATAAGCAAAACAGACTACGTTTCGGCAAGCACGCCATTATCAACAACGGTTACTGTCACTATGCAGTATTTTCTATTGTGTTTGTTTCATGAATGGTAGTCATAGGTACGTGTCAATTTCATCAACTCAAAGGTGATAATGGTTAATATTGTTATTACAGGTGATTACATTATTGCATGAATAATTATTCAGGTATTTCTTCAAACTTAGATAATGAGCGTAATAATTTACTAACTTTAACGATATTTTAATCTCACTCCTTATCACAATGCCAGTTCATAATAACACTTTATATTCACTTTAGATAATATATTCTAGAATCTAGATTCGGAAAACAATTTTCTTCTAGTTAGAACTTTTTCATATTGACTGTATAACTAGAAACTTACTGTGAATTTTTTTTTCTATAGAGTACAAAGAACAGACTCGTCAATGTATTATGAATGTCGGAAATTTGATCGAATCTTTATTTATTATTATTTTTTATCGACGTATACATATAGCTCTGTAATTTTGTGTCATTGTTAATTTTGGCCACTCGATTTTACAAGTAAAATGCCATTTTATTGATTGAATTGGCATTCACTTGGAAGAACTCCATTATAACACGGTGAAAAATATAGCGATGTATTTTATTTAAGGTCGCAAGATGACAGCTTTAGAACAGCTGAAATCAATAGATATTAACTATCACAAAGGATTCTTAACGAACAACTAATATATGTCGATCGCCATTGCTTAACCCTTTACGGGGGTCTGTTTTGTTTCCGTAATAGACCATTTCCGTGCCATATGTAAACTTATTGATATAGCCGGCTTTTTAGTTTCATTTACAATTTTTACTTTTTTTCCGAGCGATTTTTATTTCTTATAAGCTAGGTCGTTAAAATAGGAGAGATGATGTATTGTGTACCTTTTCTACACAGCTGTATATCGATAAACAAATGTTCGTTTAAGCATAGTTCTGACGATGGAGTGAGCCGAAATAGCTATCAACTATATCTTAAAAAAATAATTTTATAGATTTAAAATACATTGCTATTTTTTTCTCCGTGTTAAAATACCTTTCAATATTTAATATTAATTTAATATTCATTTATATTGTCAGAAAATTTGTAAATTAAACTAAAACTTGAAAAAAAATTGTATTTATTTGATAGAACTCCATTATATTACCGTGAAAAAATGTTTTTTAGTTCTACAATACAACACTTATAAGTAATATATAGTAAATAGTTATTTCGGCTTAGGCCCTCATCAGAATTGGTATAGTTGTGATGAAGGCGTAATCTGAAAAAGCAATAATCTTGATTAATCTTTTAGAATCCTCTTTTCTCTACCTTCTATATGTTAAAGAAAATGCAACCCTTTAAATAAAGCCTTAGTTTAAATAGATTATTAGCCAAGATGGAGATTTTTCCCTGTTAAAAACGCTGCGGGGTTGAACAGAACGACCTAACGTTAAAAGCTTCATTAATGTATTACAAACGCGTCTCTGCCGCAACAGCCTTTGGAGGCTTCGAAACTTTGCCACCGTCGATATATAGGATTGGAGGATTAAGGACGATAAATATTTTACGTCCCAATTCGTTAGCTTTATGTTCCGTTTCCGACAAGCCTCTATTGCTTTTGAGGTTAAAGTTTTATTTCGAAAGGCACCTAGGTGCCGTCGTTATTCAGTTTTTAACGCAGAAAATTTGGACAAAAATGTCACGCGTTATTCGAAAAGATTCCTTGCCCATGAAGATTCGTCATCGTGAACCTTACTAACGAATTACAATATGTGACATACCAATATTTTTAAAATGTACGCGATTTACTCAAAGCAGCGACTAATCAATTACATTGACTTACTTACTTTATGTAAATGAAATATGTATTAAAGTAATTATGTAAACAATTTATATAAATTTTTCTATATATGTTTGGTGTAAAATGATATTTATATTTATTAAACTTAGTGCTTTTTTAGATGTAAGTTAGAGAAAAAAGTTTGTTCTTAAACAACGATGTTTCTCACCGGATAATCGAGCCTATGTTTAATTAATTTATATATCCAATCTCACTGAACCATATAAGAAAAAAAAATGATGATAGAGAAGTCGAAGTAATTATCTATTGCTTTAGTCACTCACGACACTTCGTTTGAAGCCAGGGCGCCTGCGTCGGACATCCTGATTATTTTTTCTCGAGAATCCCAAGATTTTTAGATGTCTCGATTCTCAGGAATTTCAAAAATATTAGCCCGAGACACGAGAATTTGGGATTCTAGAATCAACTGGAAACCAGACTCGGGATATTTATCCTATATATAAAACATTGCTTACAGTTAAATCAATATCAACGGGAAGTGAGCGAAAAATTTCCATTGGATGATTGTTTAAAAAAAAATAGAAATAAAGAATCCGATTCGTTATTAAACTCATTGGTATTTTTAAAATCTTATCTTGCCATGTAAAAGAAAAATTTATTGTCTAAAATAATTTAATTCTTGATTAAATATGCATTTACTTGGTAGAACTCAATTATAACGCGGTGAAAAAATAGCAATGTATTTTAGTTCTACAAAATTATTTTTAACAAATATAGTTGATAGCTATTTCGGCTCACGCCATCGTCAGAACTATGCTTAAACTAACATTTGCTTATCTATATATAGCTATGCAGAAAAGGCACACAACACATCCTCTCTCCTGTTCCAACGGCCTAGCTTGTTACTTTAACACAATGACACTAAATTTTCGTATAGTTGATAGCTATAGATTATAAAAAAATTGTAGAACTAAAATACATTGCTAATTCAATTATACTTGTATTATATATAACTATTTAATAATAAACTTATGAAATATTTTCAATACATTCATATATATGTACCTACATATTAATCTGTATTTCCATAGTTGATATAATTTGACTTTTCTTAAAAGAAATGAAAAATAATCCAATTGTCAAAAGAGTATTCTAATCAGTCTCGAAAATTATGTCTCTAGTCCCAGGAATTTAAAAACCCGACACAATCCCTAATTGGAACATAACATGGAATGAGAATTTGTGTATAAAGATAAAATAATATTAGAAAATCTTTGAAAAATCCAATATCATAACGTTCTTTAAAATATTAGTAATATGTACCTTGCAAAATTATTGGCTTATGCCGTAGTGTTTTAATATAATACGTGTTTTTCTATTATCCGTTCGACCTCTTTCTTCTTGACGTATATTAATTATTATTGTTTGGCGTCTTGTTTTGGAAATGTCATTCAAACTAACTGTATAAGAAACTAAAAATCGAAATGAAAAATTTTCTGGTGCATTTTAATACCTAAGTTAAACGAGAACAGCTTTCATCTGAGTCAATAGGAAAGTTTGCCGAGGATGAGCAAGTTACATACGACTTCTTTGCGTTACTATGTTGAAATTAAAAATCTATAATGCAAACGAAGCCTTTTACAAAAAAATAAATTGCATGAAATATTTTCAGTGAGCATCGCAAAAACAAATTCGACATAAGTAATAAATCACATCTTTTATAACCGTGTTTTATAAAACATTGTAAATATTTGTTGGTTTTGCAAATTATAAAAAGCGATTATCCATCCAACTTAATTGCTTCCGGGAAATACATTGTTTTAGATTATTATAACGTTTTTCATTAATCTAAGTGTTACACTCAATGATAATAAAAAATAATTTGATTCTTTATTGTTGTGTTTATTCAAAATTTTCATCCGAAGTTGGTCAAATCTACGTGATATTTAAAATTTTTAAAGGCCATAAATTCAGGCCGTCTCCATTTCGCATTAAACATGTAATCACAAACGAGCTTTTTGTTTCTATAGCTCTTTGTCCGTTTCTTAAATGACACAAATAATCTTTTTAAATAGTAGTTTTCGGCAATTTATGTAACTAAAAGACTCATGCCAAATTGACCGTATATGATAGAACCGTGTTCCGAAACCTTTTCTTTTTCACGAAACATATTAGCACTCGTTTAAACTATGCTGCACACTACAGGCAGAAATATATAAATTGTATTAAAAAATAATAACGATATATATATAAATGAAGTAAATTAGGTATCTTGAAAACAAATATCGAATAATCATCATCGAAAATAAAACCGAATTGAATAATCCATTATGAATATTTTCTACAACGTTCTCGATGAGCAAAACCGGTCCATATCTTAAAAGTGAAAATTTTTACAATTACAGATTTGAATTTTTACAACTTTGTACGATTCCACATATTTTGTCACTAACGACGCGGGTTTCGCCTTTCGGCAGTAAACAGTTAGCATCGTCTCTATGTTAAATGATCAAACACAGACCCCAAAGCAAGCACTGGCTGCTAAAACAAATGATAATTTTTATTAACGAGTTGACCTGTTAATGAGTCATTCTTGAAAGTGTTTTACAACAAATAATAATCAACTATCATTAAAATATATATTTTTTTTTTAAGAAATACCTACGTATTTCAAATAACCATTAAACATCTAGGTTAGTTTAGATTAGGCACACTAAATACTACGCTCGATGATTAGTATTTTAGGAATAATACTAAACATTGAGTTTTACTATCTAAATATATTACCTTTCCGCCAGTAATACCAACGTAACAGATTAAAAGTGACATTGCTAATTAAGAAAAAATACGGAGAGTATTTATGTGAGTGAAGTATGCCTAATAAGCTCAGTCTCTCAAAAACAACTCTTTGATACTTACAACACATACACATATTCTCCCCCTGCGTATGAGATGAGACAAAGGTAGAGAGAGAATGTGTGTATGTACTGTATTACATATAGGCTGATAAAATCAATGTGTGTTACCAAATGAGACTCATCAAATAACTATTTTATTTTCAAATATACGAGTCAAAATGATGCATTTTTATTGGAACTTAATGTTAATGAGCGACGTTTTTTTATTGATTCTTGATACGTACAGCCGGAAGCCAAAAAAGTACAAAATGTCACCTGTCCACAGTTCGATGAATCCCTTTCATATTTTCTTATCTGAACAGGTAAGCTTTATTTTAAACGATCTATTTGCAGACATTGTTGACATTTCCGTTGGGAATTTTCACAGGCACTTAAATGCATTAGCTAAGATATGGTAACGTTAAGTACAACATTAAAATTACATTGTAATTGTTACGACGCCATCTTGTCTCCTTAATGTTGCATTATTGCTCACTTAAATGTATATCATTCCTCGAAATTGAGATGATACCTTTGTAAATACATTTAAGTCCTTTTGCTAAATGTAAAATTTAATGCCAAGATAAAAATAAATACATATTTAGTTTCATTAATTACGACGAACAACTTCTGTTACAGCGATAATTCAAGAAAGATATGATCTATAATGCTGAGTCTACATACAAAATGTCGTCAAAATAGAATAAAGATATCTGAAAATTTTCTGTAAATAACGTTTCGTTTTTCCTTTTATAAATATTGTACCAATTCGGACAGCCGTCTTTGTAACTATCATCATAACATTCGGATTACGACCTTAATTTCAAAGATTGTTAATTGACTCGTGTGGCTTAAAAGTTTGTGCTGTAAGTCAAAGATGTGTTTGTTTGTTACCGATAGTATGTTACTGTTATATATTTCTTTTAAATTGATCAATTTACTTGCTATTTTAACATAATATGATGTTAACATAAGTGGACCTATTGTTGGTAAAACATACTCTGAAAAAGACACTATAACGCAGTCGAAAAGTAGTAAATAAGGTTCTAGGCTTTGTTGCCAACCTAAGAATTTGTATTCAAATAGATAATTCTATTGTTTTTGGAATTTATAACTACAATATTATAGAACAGTTCAGACTGCGAACAAATCGGACAACGAACACCATCTTGAATGACTTTTGTCTTCAGGTAACGAACACATATTCGGAAAACGAGTTAAAACGATTTTTCTAATCCACTAATTCTATCTGTAAAACTATCGGTAAACGAAAGATTCGGATATCGAACATAATGTTAGAACAGATGTTTTTTTTGAACAGAGGATTTTTTGATTGATTTTTAATTTATGATATTAACTTGCTGATATTGTATATTGAAGGTGCTTGATGGAACAAAGTTGTAACAATTCAAATTTGATTGTTTTTTGTTTAATGCACATAAGAAAGGTAGGAAAGAAACCCTGAAAAACCAAAAAAAAATAGTCGGAGCCGTGTTGTTGGTCAATTTCGGAGTAGGAGATTTTTTAAAGACTGATATATATATATATATATTAGTATATATACTATGACACTTTTTGTAACAAATAATACTCGTCTGTTGTTCTCGATGAGACGTTCTAGAGTTTTTCTTTCTTTTCAGCTTTACATAAACTGTTACGCTTCTAGGTAACTTTCCCTCCCATAAAAAAGAAGCTTTATTTGTTTTTATCGCCATCTTTACGCCCAAAGCATTTAACTTAGGTTTGGTTTTATTACAGTACGAAAGAAAAATTACAAACATCCATAGTTAGGTATTCTCTGCAACTTTTCCTTTGACTTCATACCTGTATTACCTACATATCTTATTTGGATGCATTTCTAATTGATCAGTTATGTTTGAAAGGCTTTTTAAAATAAATATGTAATAAATTGCTGAGGTAGATATTAGTTAAATTGATTTCGACGCATTATTTAAAATAACAGACGTTTTAATATACAGGTTAACGGATTCGATTTGATCAAGCGTTTGCCATTTACTTTATAAACTTTTTCTGTAATTTATGATCTCGAACATTTAAAGTGTAACAACTTTGTACGATTCCACATGTTTTGTCACTTACGACCCGGGTGTCGCCTTTCGGCATCTTCAGGCATTCTATCACACGGATGCAACAGAATTGACATAGCTGAGGAGTGACTAGTTCTGTTGCATTCGGAGCTGTTAATTTTATCGTTTGTGTAACACTTCTTTTAGAAATCAAATTATAATATAACTATGTTCTTAAGATTTTTTCAGTTCAGTCCGCGTAAGTATCTGTTATGTTTCCACCAATAAGTTATCGATTGACCTTTCAGTCATGTTCGTTGAAATAGCTTCGAAAAATCGATGTATTGAAATTTTTAATCCCCCGTCACTGGAATATTGCTATTTTTCCATGCCATGTAATTAACGTCAATGTTTTAAATTCGCGAAAAAAATAATCAACCAAAAAAAAAACCATAGAGGATTCACATCGAATGTCAAAGTGTAATTAATTCCGTCAACTTTGTTCTGCATTGTCATCGAACATCAACTTTGTCACTTTGCTTTGTCATCAACTGTCAACTGCGCAACGCGGCACTTGACTTACTTTTCATTGAAATTTTCACTCTTCATTCCGCCAGAATGAAAATCATTAATATTTGTATACTTAAATTCTTCTCGTTGTTATTTTTCGAACCTTTTTTTTTAAGAACTTTCCTTAAGACAAACGGTTTTTGTTTTGCTGTCATACAGAATTCCGAGCAGAACAATAAATTGCGGAAAACTTTGGATGGAATTTTTGGAATTGTTTGTTTCTTGTTTGTTCAGTATTTTCTTGAAATATAATTCTTAATTACTGTTCCCTGTCTAATGATGCTTAGTAGAATCGTTTCCTGGATTAACTTAAGAAATCGATCTATTCATCTGTATAATCACTGTCAATTGATTCATTCCGAATGAAGGAAATACAATCTCAACATTTATTTATTACTTCCATGGACTACTCGTTAAATCGTTCATGGTTGTTGTGCTGTGATAAATAAGTTGAGTTTTTTCTTCGGGTCTTTTGACTTTTACAATAATTATTTATTTACCCTTTCCTAATAAAGATAATTATGATCGGAAGTGCAGTGGTCTCTCCCTTTGACTTTCTGTATTGAACCTTAAGGAATAATGTCGCATTACAAATACCGTTGTTTTCAAACATATTTATTTATGAATTATGTCTGAAGGTATAAATGCATAATGTCTTAAAATTCTCTCCCACTCATCTAATCCTAACATTCAGGGCTTAGCCTAAGCGGTTAAACAAGAATAAGTTCCGTCCTAGCCTTTTCCATTCTATCTGTCCTCTATTTTCAAAAGAAATTATGAACATCTGACTGAAGCAGTTCCTCTAGAAACAAATATGCTATATATAATTGTGTTACGAAACCTCCATTATGAAGTCATTGTGCATATTTAAAAAATGCGTTAAAATCTGGTATTTCTTCTTTTTTTTTATTACGTTATGTTAAAAGCAAGCCCTTTTCGAAAGACTAAGCAAAACAGATCATACCAGTCATTGTTTAACTTCAATACGACTCAAAAATATTTTTAATACGCTAAGAATCAATGTAGGTATGACAGCCTTAAAAAGTGAATACATAACTTAAAAAAAAAAGAAATATGTGGTCAGTCCGATGCCAATTTTAAATGATAATCGACATCAACTCGAGAAGAAAAGAACATATCGCCATACACAAGTTCTGAAATATGAGAATGACGAAATTTTAATTTGATATAGATTTTGTTGAAAGCAAGTACATTCAATCACTTGCGTACAGTTCTGTACACTAAACCGTATAGTGTTCTCCGAAAAAGAAATAAAATATGTCATAGAGATTGCTTTCGCATACAGGAACAATAACACTGCATAGGTGTTAGTATAGTTTCTAGAATGGCAGTAATCTTATTATGGTGGACTAACAATTTTGTGCGACATCTGTTCCCTGTAATCCAATACCAAATTAGGTCAAATCCACAGGCGAAGATGTGAAATTGATCGCAATATAAATAAGTCCATAAGTTTGCGCGGCCGTTTTTATTGTGTGGGGCGAAAGTTCATAAAAATATTGGGCACACTCTCGCTCGCACTCGAGCGGGGGGGCGGCCGTCGTGTTCTACCTTTCCGCCATTGTTGTGCCCCGAAAGCTATTAGCTGGATGGGGTGACCGGAAATCACTTTTTGAATCGAACCCAGCCGAAGCGGATGCTGGCACTCCACTGAGCTTCATTCAAAAATATCGCGAAAATTTTTATTTCAGAGTTTTTTTCACAATGGGGAATTTGGTCATTATTATATTTATAATAAGAATGTGTTTTTCCTATTAAAATATTTATTATTTTTCGATTTCCTACATTATTTCCTTGTCTCGAGAATTACTGTTTTATTCTTTTTGCAGCGGCTTACAAACCTGGGAGGCGCGAATTATTGCCAGGAAAGGCGCCAAAACTTTTTAATCATACCATAATATCTAAAAATATAAATAAAATTTCGTATCATAACGTAACAAAAACTCGTTTATTGTGTTTTTCTGGTTTTTTTTAGTAATTTGAAAATTATCACAGGCAATTGTGTTAATTATTATTAGATTATTATTATTAAATTTGTTTTATCTGCAATTTACTGCTTACCCTAATAAGTGTTTTCCTATAAATAATAACTTTGGTATACAGAAGATGCTAACTGTTTATTTTATGTCAGTTCTGTTGCATCCGTGTGATAGAATGCCGAAAGGCGAAACCCGGGTCGTTAGTGACAAAACATGTCGAATCGTACAAAGTTGTAACAATTCAAATTTTATTAAAAAGTTTTCATATTATGGAGGCATGGACTTTTTTTATTAGGCGCATTATTTTAAAGATTGTGAAACTGCTGACTTGTTGTGACGGTGATACGTTTAAGTCTCAAATAGCTTTTAACATAATTGTATTTTTTCAAAAAGATATTATATTATCACTGAATTTTGTACACATTTCAAAATTGGTTATATATGCGCACAAAAAATATGGAAACAGTTAATGCAAATTTGATTTAACAATCTCTAAACTTTAACCCTCAAATACTTAATACGTGGGAGAGGTGGAACTGAAATTGGGTTGTTTATTAATGCAGTGATAAGGATGAAATTTTGGCTTGATCATAATAATAAATTTCAAAGGTTTGTAACAAATGACTCATGACCGCATGACCGTCGGTGTCATGGGCATGTTACATGAGTATGACACCGGCGCCAGTGATAGCCTACCTTTGACACTCGTGATGCGACGTGTTGTTAATTATTATTATGATCTCCGACCACACAGTGCTGAACTGAGTGACTTTTGTCATTGATATTGATTGACACGTTCGTATTTAGCTAATCAAAAAATTGTTTTTCTAACTAATTTCATCACTTTTATAATTTGTTAGTTTGGTTTATCTGAGAGCTATACAGCCTCCAAAAGCATAATATTACCCTTCTTCTTTTCAGTGGTGTTAGCTATCACTCCTTAGAGGAAAAGTATTATATTAAAAAAAATAAAAAAGAATGTTAAATACTATCAGTTGATAATGTTTGAAATGAGTTAAACCGGCCATGATAAATATTAAAACACCGTAAAATATTAAAGCTTCTTACATGATTTTCAATCACTTTCACGGTGTTTACTGTCACTTTTTTGTGGAAAATTTATTATTTATGATATCGACTGGAGGTGTTTGATGGAATTTCAATATCAAATTTGAGTTGTTAAAACTTTGTACGATTCCACATATTTTGTAACTAACGATCCGGGTTTCAGTTTTGTTAATTCCGTTGCATCAGTGTGATAGAATGCCTGATGATGCCGAAAGCGAAACCCGGGTCGTAAGTGACAAAACATGTGGAATCGTACAAAGTTTTAACCATTCAAATTTGAAAAGCATTATATTTTATGGAATAAATATTACAATTTTGATTTTTTTGTACTACAAAGCTAGGGTCTGGTTTCGCTCATTGTGAGAATTATAATTTGATTATCTCGCGATGTGTAATCATGACTTGATTGAGTTGATTTACCTGAAATTATGAAAATAGTACCAAACATTGTTATTACAGACTGGTGTTTTTATGAATCAAACTTCCTGAATCAATATACATTTCTACAGGATTTTCAAAAAATTGGACAATACAATAAAATTACATTAAAAAGATTCCCTTCTAAGGCTACCTCTCACTTCTTCTGGAAAGTCATTATATCTTACCTAATAACGACATATTATGTTTGCTGAAAGATTTTTTGTGTTACGTGCGGCAGAACAAAAATGTGGGTTAATACATGGTTTTGGATTACATATCAGGCCTAGGGTCCGGGGTGTATTTGGGGGTGTAAAGAGTCGGGTCTATACGGACCTCAACCCGCAACGCTATAAATTCACTTACATTGTATTGCATTCGGGGTGGTCCAGTTCATTCAACTATTTAATCTGATCGCTCTAGCGTGTCGATCGTCGGAACAGGTTTAGTGAACTCGCGTGTTTCTAAAATTAGATAACTTATCGTATGTATGTTATATGCGACCGTATCAAACAATGTTATATCTTCGAGTATGTTTTTTGATGATTCCGTGATTGGTTGTACGACTGATTCGATACTGATTTCAAATCATGAATCAGACAACAAATAGTACAACTTTTTTAATGATTTTTAATCATATTTAAGGTTATATGGATAAATTATTCGCATTACGTATTTTCGGAATTCGAAATGTTTCCCCGCCAATTTTTTCAAAATTATCCTCGAAACATTTTCGGAATTCGAAACTTTTTTCTGCCTTCAAAACTAATACTACTTGGTTCAGTCGTTCTCATCTGTGTTGCATAATTTTACGGGTGTGTCACTAAAAGAATTTTTTAACAGCTCAATTCAATAAGCTTTTCCATTTTCAATTTGTTAACATGTTTGACTTTTATAACCTGTTCAGTCCCAGTGTACATTGCATTGAAATTTTGTCCGTCATAATGTAATATATGCCAGATTATTTAATTGAGTTTGTCAATGCTGTCATACAATGAGCGACGTTTATGTTATATGCAAATTTTGCACAATGTCGCACAACTGTCTACGCCGCTCCTGGTGTATATGTATATATGTATTATTTTCGTTGTTTTGTTATCAACAAAAAGTCCATTAGATTACATTATTGTATTATAGTATAGTCTTATAACAAGACTTCTTTAATTATTTATTATTTTTTAATGTGTATTAAGCCATAATTTTACAAAAAACATAATTAATGATATCTAAAAAGGGTTAAATGAGTAGATATCTCTATGTATAATATAATGCTAAAATATTTTAATGATAGTTGTTTATTATGTAAATGTCTCATCAAAATGCCATTAGGTTAATGGTTTATCGTTTCGTGAATTGAATTATCATTTTAATCAAAATATTTCGTTTATAGTCTATGGTGTTTATTTTTTATGTGTAATACCTCTTTTATATAAACGATGATAACTGTTTACTGTCTGTCAGTTCAATTGCATCTGTGTGACAGAATACCCGAAGAGAAAACGAAATCCGAGTCAAAAGTGTTAATGTATGGAGTGTACACAGTTTCAAGATTCCAATTTTTTAAAACTAAAAAAAAAAAAAACTTTTTTCTGAACGATAAAACACATCACAAAAATTGGTATAAGATAGTTATAATTAAACAATTCCAGGACTTAACCTTAAGATGATGATATTAACATTCTATGTTCTGACGAAATTTTTTATAAACGTAACAAAAACAGTTTTAAAGAAATCTTAAATTCTGTATACATTTAATAAGCATCAAACTCGTTCTATCTGGATGTCCAACCTGTTCATTTGTAGCTCTTGAAACTGTCTCATAAATATCCATCGGAACTTTGGTTATTATTATTAATGCTTCACATTGAAAAGGTGTTAATAAATTTTAATTAGTTGTCCTTAATTAATTAGAGCGAACTGATGAAAAAGCAAGGTGAATCATTAATCTGCCTTAACCTATCAACCAATATCGAGGCAATTACTTGCGACCTTAGGTCAATGTTGATTTCGTGATTAAAAAAATGTTTACTTTTCTATCAATCGTCGATGTAAACCATTTTCATTTTTTTTTGTTGTTGTTGAGTATAGTCAATCAATATTTTGAAATTGAAATAAAACCATTTTCAATGTTATAACTGTGATTTTTTGGTGGGAAAGTATTATGTTTAAATAAATAAAAAAAAATCTACAGTTTTATAATAAAATGATCACGGGATTATTAACAATGCTTTGTATATAAATTGATAGTTAATAATTACCATAATTTATGATATCGACTGATGATGCTTGATAGAATTTCAATATCAAATTTGACCTGCTACAACTTTGTACGATTCCACATGTTTTGTCACTAACTATCCGGGTTTCGTCCTTCTGCATCCTCAGGAATTCTATCACACAGATGCAACAGAACTGACGCACAGTTGATAAATAATATTGATCTAATAATAATCAAAACAATTGCTTGTGATAATTTTCATAAATGATTAGTCTCGTTACTGAGTCATTCTTGAAAGGGTTTTACTACACATAATAATATTTATTGCCGTGCCTGAAGATGCCGAAAGGCGAAACCCTCGTAGTTAGTGACAAAACATATGGAATCGTACAAAGTTGTAACAATTCAAATGTAATAATTACCAGATATTTAGATATAAAAACAAATTATAAACATAAATATCTTAAGACGACCGGAATATTTTATTAATCCGGGATTATATATGTAAAAGTAGGATCGGGGCTTTACTGTTGTCATTTTTATTTCATAAATAAAAAATACGTGACTCTTGAATTCGAATAGAATCTTATGTACGAAGAAAAATATTGTGGCTTATAAATCAAGTTTTATGTTATGAATCATTGAAATAATTATTACCAACAAGAAATTCATTAATCTCTACATCCAGTTTTACTTCAACTAATACGTGTCGATATATCGTGTTTTCAAACCGATCCAGGAAATACAAATGGCGAGGCCTAGCTCTGTTATCTTAGGCCATAATTTACAATACGAACAATCTGTCAGTGAGTCTGTGCGACATTATTATTTTCTCTCCGTATTGAATTTCGTTTTCTTTGTTGTCGCTTGATTTGCTTTCAATGATATTGTGCTCGATAATATAACATACTTACCGAGGTGTAGATTGCTCCGGGCTGTCGGCGTATATGTTGACCGCAGTGTAACATGCTTGGTAAATTGTATTATAATATTGGATTAGTTGCATATATAGGGTCACCGAGGGAATAACAAAATAACAATGTTCAAAAGCGCGTAGTTCACAGAAGGAGTAAAGTTTCTGTATTTAACTACTAGGAAATATCTAATAAATAAATTAAACAACATAAATCTGATTTTATATTAAAAATGATGACCCTGCGATCATTAGATGTGCTTTGGGTGTTTGACAACATCGTCAGACTAGCTGTATTGTAAAGTTTATAGTTCCTAAGGTAAACAATAATTCCTTTTTTAATTGGTCCTATGCCATGAGCGCGTTAATATAACATGCGCTCTATAAACCAATGCACGACAGGCCAATTTTTGTTTTCACGCAATAAAAAAAGCTCACTTTTCACAACAACACTCACGAAAAATATATAAAATCAATTTGCCACATTTAAGAATTTAAATATAAAGCTAGGATGTGAGAACAGAAGTATAGATGTATTTTGTAAAACAAAATTACACCGCTAAATATACATAAGTAAATGTATGTTTGAAAATGAAAAGTTAAGAAATTTTAAATTTAACTCTTCTACTAATTTATAATAAAAAATAAAACCAATACTGAAGTTAAATACCGATAAGTATAGGATAACGAACAGGAATAACGAATAAGAAAATTTACAGTTATATTAGCAGAAGATTTTTTTTGTGTTAGTTGATAATGCCCGCAATAAGCGAAACCAGTTTTAATCTTAATAATATAAAAATAGAACACGGTGACGAAAAAGTAGTATGTTTTAGTTCTACTAAATTTATAACGTATATAGTTCACAGCTATTTCAGCTTACGCCCTCATCAGAACTAACATATAATATATATGATAGTTTTGATAAGGCCGTTAGACAAAATAGCTATCAAATATAAATTTTCTAGAAATAAAATACATTGCTATTCCTACCGAATAAATGCCAATTCAATTAATCCAAATAGAATGTAACATTGTGCTTAATTTTTTTAACATTTAAGATTGTTGATTTGTTTTAAATTTGTTGATTTAAAATGTTTTTTTAGCCGCTACTGTGTGGCACAGCATGGAAGATATTTCATCGTTAAGGCATGTCAGTTTCTGCTGAAGACTACTAACTTACTATTATATATAATAATCACCCGGTACCGCTGCTGTTATAATAAAAAAGAGGGAAAAGATTTCCGTGTCTTGTCACATAGCGTGCCTCGACTGGGATTGCCATTAATTAAAATACAGAGAATGAGAATTAATTTCTTCGTAAAAGATAAGAAAACAATGTCGGAAGATGTCTTATCTAATAAGTAGGTATTAAAAATATATCGATGATTAAGTATTAATAAATTGTCTGGAAATATAAGAGTGTCGTTTTTATTAATGTCATATGTAGACCAACGAACGTGGTTTTCAAGTAAAAATATCTTTTTATTACTTCTTCAGTGAAATTACAACCTAGTACATTCCCATCATATCTAATCACACTATCATTAGTTGAAATTTGGATGAGCCGATAAAAATCAAAATTAAAGCCATAAACATCATGTTACACGGTGAAAAAATAGCAATGTATTTAGTTAGATATATACTTGATAGCGATTTCGGCTTACGCCTTCATCACTCATATATGTTTTCACCGTCCTATAATGGTGTCCAATAAATGCCAATTCAATCAATTACACTATGTTACTGCCGTTGTAAGGTTAAGTACATTTCAGTGCCTTAATCATATAGTCATCGTTGGTATATATTATTTGCATTGTCATTTACTTGGTAGATCTCCATTATAACACAATGAAAAAATAACAATGAATTTCAGTTTTACAATTTTTTGTAAAACTAAAACGTATTGTTATTTTTTCACCGTGTTATGAATATGTTAACAAAAACAACAATCGACATATTCGTTTCAAGAGGTTAATTGACTTTTTGTTTGAAAGGCATTATAATTAAACAATTACATTGATTACACAAATAAAAAAATATTTAAAAAAAACAATGTCAAATACTATTTCAACGATGTTTTCTTTTCAAGATCAGGACCGGTTTTACTCATCGTAAGCATAAATCATCGTAAAATGTAAAATGTTGAATAGTATAAAGGAGACTATTTTAAATACATACATCAAATCAATATTAATAGGCTAAGAAATAAAAAAAACTAAATTTTTGTTGGCATTGTACCTTGAAATTTTAATGACTGAGTGCTATGATCGAAAAAAGGTTTAAGAACACTGCTGTAGTATAGTTTCATTATTTACGGGTCTAAAAAAAATTAGGTTGACTTAATTAAATTATTTTCAATATAGTTTTACTATTCTCTTCATAGTCCATGGCGTACAGCAGGTCATGGTCAATTGTGGCAAATAAAATAATAAACCATAATGGGGAATATGAAAAAAAGTTGGCTTTGTTTCATAAAGATCTTCCGATAAGCCTTCACGCTTTGCTGAGCGAATGTATAAATAATACATTAATTGACGTCGACTTGCCGGTAAATCGCAATGTATTATAATGAGTGGAAATTGTACTGAATATTAAATCCCAACATGAAAAACCGCTGAGTTTATGCTAAGTACAAAGAAGAAAATAGTTTATCAACGAACTCTACTGTAAAGTATTGTATAGGAAGAACTTTTATAGATTTTTGCACTTATTCATTCGAAAGCTACACAATATTTACTTTAACCTGTCAGTCATAAATATACATTTAACCTTTCTTGTCTCAGTTAAACATCAAATGAATGTATAAAACTTGAATTGTTACAGCTGTGTACGATTCCAAGTGTTTTTTCACTAACGACCCGGGTTTCGCTTTTTGACATTTTCAGGCATGGATTTATCACACGGATGCAAAAGTTAGCATCGTCTATATACCAAAGGTATTAATTACAGGAAAACACAAAACCTTGCAAGGAGGAATGTGATGTGAATGGCAGCTAAAACAAATTTAAATTTGAATTGTTACAACTTTGTACGATTCCACATGTTTTGTCACTAACGACCCGGGTTTTTGCCTTTCGGCATCTTCAGGCATTCTATCACACGGATGCAACAGAACTGTTTGGCCAATCAATCATTGTGACAATCCATCCATCGTTAGTGACAAAACATGTGGAATTGTACAAAGTTGTAACAATTCAAATTTGATATTGAAATTCCATCAATCACCTTCAGTCGATATCATAAATTATAAAACAAATTTAATAATATTAATCTTAATCAACACCTTTGTTTATAGTCCTGTAATTGATACGTTTGGTATAAAGACGATGCTAACTGTGTACGTTAGTTCTGTTGCATCAATATGAAAGAATGCCTGAAGATGCCGAAAGGCGAAACCCGGGTCGTTAATGGTCGTTAATGTGGAATCGTAAAAAGTTTTAACGATTCAAATTTAGTTTAAATTTCAATATAAGACGCGAAATTACAATAATATCAAAATATCAAAGGGATATATTTTGCGCAATTGAAATTTGTTTTGCCAACTGTACTGTGGATAAATGAACTATTATTATACTTATCTGTATGATCAAATAATAAACATCATACACACACCAGATGAAATTTGATATCGATAGCAGTTAACACTCAAGCAACCGCACATTTCGCGCAGAAAAAACGCTTATCACCGCACATTTTTCGATACTTTGCTATTTCTCGCGACATCAATTATTATGTTTATAACTTTTTACTCAGTTGAGTGAATTTAATAGAGTAAAGTATTTTATAGAGTATTGTATAATATATGTAATTTAAAAACAATTGGCGTAAAAATAAAATTATCAAGCTACAAATGCATGATTCAATTTTTTTTTCATAAAAATAAATATCTTTTTACACTCATATAAACCCACAAAGGAATGTCAAATTCTTTAGAAATCCTACACCATGTTACACATTATTGTGTGTTTATTATGTGTGGAGTTTCTCAAACTGTGGATATGTTTATTTGTTTCCGTTATATTCGCATATCACTCGGTTGTCGGGAGTCTCGAAAAATAGACTAGCCGAAAGCGGACGTTTTTCGGCATAATTTGAGAGCCAAACAATATAATTTTTAATATTTTCAAAGAAATTATGTGTGATATTTGGTCATCATCGACTAAATAAAAAATACGATTTGATTATGTCATAATTTCAGCATATTTATAAGCCGAATATAAACATTTGTTTTTTAATTTTATCAATTAGGTAAATGGCACTAAACATATTTTCAATTTGAAATATTTAAGATATTGCGGGTTCATGATATAGTTTAGTTGTATTTATATAATTAATAACAATATATATTCGATATTCCTACAATTTCACAATCACTGGATCTCAAGTTGTAAATATTCGAGAAACATGTTTCACATCTTTTTTTACGTAATGAATGAAACTATTCTGTCTAATAACTCAAGAGTTTTATTGCTTTTGGTCAAAAATGGTCTTTGTCGGGTTGCCTCCACTAAACCATTTAAAATAAGTCACTCAAAACGGAATGGTTATTGGCTATCAATATGTTGATAATCAATCATATACTATAGGTCCCTATACTTTTACTATCATGATTTTGTGAAGATATTTTTAGGGATTACGTCTTATGCAATAGTAATATATTCAAATAATAAAATACTAAACAGTCATCGACAAAAAATATTTTTGGAAAGTTGTTACACTTCCGAGAATTACGGTCAGGGTAGGCGCTTACTATTCATCCATCAGTGATTTACGACAGGAGAACAGGGGAACAGGAGGCACTATGAGATACAAAATATTTCTTTTATTAGCCAATACATGTTGAAACATTTATTATTATTATTTTTTATAAACATTTAAATATTATTATTTAAATGTTCTGACTGCCTAATAATAAAAAGTAAGTAGTAATATAATATTATTACTAATACCTAATCATTAGTAATACTATTCTATTACTAATTATAATCACTTAAATTTTATCAATAATGCTTTTTTATATGATAATTAAACAATGAAAGTGTATTGCTGAGCTGTAATAACCAAAAAAAAAATGTGTTACTGTCCAAGAGTAATTATAGGAAACTTTTGGAACTGGCAAATATTGTTTACTTCAAGGACGATTGGAGCTATAAATTTCTGAGAAATAGAATGAAAGACACGTAGAACAATAAACAAAACAGTTCTAAGCCGTAAATATCCACATGTATCATGCATTCGAGCAGCAGACGTAAAGATGCAGCGCGAGACGAAATCCGCAGGAACGCGGGATCGGTTACTTGAGTGTTAAAATGATATACACATAAAGCCGTTTCTTTATGCGTCGTTGAACACATTTGTAACGTTTAGTATGAAGTTTATTATTCCTCAACTATTTCATCTGCATGTCCGAAACTTACATTAAAACAAGAAGTGTTAGCGTATCCAACAATTCCAGCCGTGTGATGGCCTTGTCTGAAAGTTTGTGAATACTTTTGTGTATTTAAACGTTTACTGACCTTGTAAAGATAGCGTAACAAAACTTGGCCATTTGTGATGAGAGAACGTCAGGTATTCTGGTATATGAAGTGTCGGCTGGAAATAATCAGTGGACCTTTTCGTTGAGTTGAAACAGAAAACTAATTTACCTAGTAATTTATAACACATTAACATTTCTTCAAAAACTATTTTGTTTATTTTGAATATGTTGCTTGCGACCTTCAGGCATTCTATCATACAGATGCAAAAGAACTGTTACACAATAAACAGTAAGCATCGGTTATATACATAAGTAGCTTATTACAAAGAAAAACACTGACCTTAAGGGTAGGATCTAAATAAACACGTGAAATGAATTTAATAGATTGACCTCTGTTTATTTCTAAAATCCGCAGATAAATAATTTTCGTTCCCCCATGTTGTAATGTTATTTTTGGGCATATTCATTTTCATTATTTAAATATTGTTCATTTAAACTAAGAAGTAACAGTTAAAACTTTAAAGCGTCTGTTATATATTAGAGGCTTTTTGCCGATAATGTTAATACACATATGCGTCTTCAAAAAAATTTTAGTGTACCGACTTTAAATCGATTTGACGGCTTACTAAAATTTTATGTACGCAATGGTATATATTTTTTATTTTAGTAACACTTTTCAAGATTTCAATACTCGTATCTGCAGCCATCGTCGTAGATTTATTGAGCCAAGTTTGTCGCTCGCATTACCGGTCTCGGTAGCGTATCATGTTTAGCTACATCCTTAAATCATCAGAAGATGTCACGGAACCGACAAAATGGACGATAAAACGTTACGCAGTGAAAACTTTACAACCATGGAAAGCGCCACATTTGACATTTAATGGAGTTTTGCCAAAATTTTGGGTCCAACAGGAAGCTGAAAATATTTTGAAATTACCAATATTTGAAATCTGCGATTCCTACATTTTTTATGAACATACATATATCTATTTTTTATGACTTTTTATTTACTTCGCGAGTTTATTGGCAACGGTTTGATGTAACAAAAATATTTCATACAATAAAAACACATTTTGAACACTACTTCCACTTCGATTTCACTTATCGCAAGCATTATCTACTAAAAAGATACAAATTGACACGTGATCATAATTGTGGAAATAGTACATTTTTTTCTACAGAAAATGAAATGCTTTAAGTTGATCATATCGGATCCATGGTGCATTTTTATTAGTTATTTAATTAAAAATTTCGTTTTTTCCTGTTTAATTAACTAATTTGGTCTTTAACCTATGCTAACAGTTTATTGTGTGTCAGTTCTGTTACATCCGTGTGATGGAATGGCTGAAGATGCCGAAAGGCGAAACCGGGGTCGTTGGTGACACAATATGTGGAACCTTACAAAGTTTCAACAATTCAAATATCTTTTGAAATATTGAATGATTGAGTCTCTTGTAAGCGACTCACCTAAGAATGGGTTAAACTATTGACACGGTGGAAAAAATTGCAATGTATTTTAGTTCTACAATTTTTTTTATAAGATTTAGTTGATAGCTAATTCGGCTCACTCCATCGTCAGAACGATGGCGTCAATAGTTTAATTGATTGAATTGACATTTACTTGGTAGAACTCCATTATACCACGATGGAACGATGGCGTGAATCGAAATAACTAACTACTAAATCTTATATTAAAATATGTAGAATTTAATACATTGCTATTTTTTTCATCGTGTTATAATTCCTCCTCTAATAATAGTTCCTCCAAGTAAATGCCAATTCAATCAATTAAACTATTAAGTAACAAGTGTGCTAAAACTCGTAAAAAAACTTTTTTGAGTATGATGTATGCTCCACCTTAGGAGTGGAAAAATTCGTATTTTAAGTAGCGGCACGAACGGGCCAATTTATGTATACAAGCTAATACAAGTAAATGGAACATAATTTCGTCCATTCAGCCCAATTCCATTGTCATATGAATAATTTCGTCTAATTATGTTTCTTGTCTTGTGTTGTCGTGTGTGAAAAATTAATGAGTATATAATTCACCCTTTTGTCTTCTGTCGCTTTGCCACGCCTTTTCGCTCTATCTTTGTGCTAGAAAAAAATACACGATACAAATTACTGGCAAACTTGGTATTTATAATAAATAAGCATCAACTAGTGGTGGGTGTGTTTTTAACATGACTCTTTTCAATTTGTCTGACAGGCATACTTTGTTATATTCACTTCGGTGAGCATAGATTACTTTTTTTACTCTATAGTTACACAAATCAACAAAAATTAGCCTAATTTGAATATAAACACAGTCAAATACGTTTTCAATACCTTTGGAAAATGTCGTAATTGAAATAAAGGTGAGCACAATTCTATACATGTCGTTAGATTTATCATCGAATTATTTTTTGCTTGAATTTCGTACTAAGCACATTTAAACGACGAAGTTATTTAAAGACTAGAATCATTTTTTTATGTCAATAGGCTTTTTTGTATTTTGTTTCGTATCAGTTGATAATGATCGCTACGAGCGCAACCGGTTCTGATCGTAAAATAGTACTGATAAGGCTTTATATTATCATGCCTTTTCATCAAGAAATGACAGTTAATACTTTGAATCTGATGTAGTTTAATGATTGTTGATTGAATTGGCATTCACTTGGTAGAACTCTATTATAACACGGTGAAAAAATAGCAATGCATTTTAGTTCTACAAAATTATTTTTAACAAATATAGTTGATAGCTATTTCGGCTCACGTCATCGTCAGAACTATATATTTAATGATGTAAAATTATGACATGATCCACTTCAAGATGCAAAGATATTTTATTTTCAATAAAGAAGTCGAATGTTTTTGATTTTAACAAAATATTTCTATGTTATTGATTGATTGAAATGGAATTTAAATAATCGAACTCCATTATAGCACGTTTTTGACTTTTTTGGTACTGAATATGATGAAAATAAAACGTGATAGCGGAGTGGACGTCCTGTGACACCCTGCAGAATATGCTGGATGATAACACTGACAAAACCCTGAGAATTATTGTAATATGAAGCACTAAATTATTAAAATTGTAAAATAAAAATATTTAAGCTATTGAAAGACCTTGCTTGATGGAATTTCGGTATTATAGTTGATTTGTTGAAAGATTGTACATTTCTATACGCTTTGTCACCTGGGTTTCGTCTTTCGTCGTCTTCCAATAATTATTTTTTTTTATGATATCTACTGAAGGTGCTTGATGGAATTTCAATATCAAATTTGAATTGTTACAACTTTGTAATTTTTCAGTTCTGCATGCCTGAATATGTCGAAAGGCGAAACCCGGTTCGTTAGTGACAAAACATGTAAAATCATACAAATTTGTAATAATTCAAATTCAAATTGTATTTGATTCATTTGCTTATTGTGATCGTGCATCAAATAAACTGGAATTTACTTAGTAGATTCATTATTTGGAGTCGAGAGTATCAAATTTTTCGGATATATGTAATAATATAATAGTATGTAGCTGAATTATTTTTTCTTCTGGGACAGTTGCATATCAATGAGAACTTCATGTGAGACATCAAATACTGATTTCAAACAATTGATTAATTATACTTTTGGGTGGGGGTGTATATGTACCTCCCCTTTTTTTGTTTTTAATTTTTTATTTTTCTTCGATGACTTTATTTAACTGCTAAAGTTTGTCTCAAGTGTTTTAATTATTAGTAAATTATTAAATGGTGCATTGGTGAAGTGCTTTAATGGCAGACATTTTTAAGCTTATAAATTAGTCTACCCAAAGAAGGAATAAATAATTATGATGATGAATATGGCATAATCGGCTTATAAGATTATTTTCACTTTGTTTTATGTATTTTAATGGAGACTTTATTAAAGCATATTAACTAATTATAATATTCATAAGAAAACTTTATTAAAGTAATTTTATTATATTCAATTATTGCCTAAATGACATGACTGTGAAAATGAATTAAGAAATTCCACTTAAATAACTTGGAACTCAATTCATTAACAATGTATATATTCAATCACTTTGAGAGATTGCAACATTTAAACATACGTAGAATTAGGCTTGCTATAATATATTGCTCGTTAAAGAAAATGAGAGACATGAATACATTTTAAAAATATTATATGTTTTAAAAGGCTTGGTAATAAAAATGTAAAAAAAAATGTAGTAATTATTTAATAAATCAAGAACATTTTAATGATTTTATCTTTCAATTGACTTATAGGTCTTCGCTCAAAAGTATAGATGTCTGAAATTCTAGCTAACTCATCTTATACGTAAATCATGGCATAGTTAAGATTATTTGCTTACATCTAGTGCTGTGTAAGATTTTTCTCTTTATAGTAATATTTTAAGTAGTTTTCATAAAAATCAGTGGCGTAGTTAAAAATTTGGGGCTCTCCTACTTGTTCGTATATATAACATTAATTTTACAAAAATACAAGTTAAAAAAATTATAAGTATATTCTTAACTCACTCATTAAATTTCTCGGCTTTTAATATTTGCAAAACCTCTTGTATGTTTTATAAGATCCATTTAAGAAGCTTGTAGAGAAAGATATCGGATTGGCTTAAAACGAACGTTTTTGTCCCAAACTATGATTTCATGTAAATTGTTTTTTAGTTCTTGAACCCATGGTATTCTATACCCGTTACCCTTAACTCAAATAGACTTGTTTGTAAATTGTATTATATCAGTTGATAATGCTTGCGATGACCGAAACCGGTCTTGATCAAAAATTATATTGTGGAAATAAGTACTAAAAATGTGTTTTTATTATTTAAAATATCATGCTTTTCCAACAAGAAGTGACAGTTAGCACATTCAAAGTGAAAAAAAAAAAATATTTGAGTATATTAAAACAGTCAGTAACCAAAAATTATTATTTAAAAATCCATGAAATACAATATAAAATTCGATTGTTTATCGAAATAATAAAATACCGAGGATCACCGGTTGAGAAACTAGACTAGATCTTGACAGGACAATAACAAATGATACCGTTAAACTTTAATTTACTGCTAACATTGTATATTCCTCAAAAATCTTTCAAGCTTCCAAGTTTATTAATGTTTGCTATTCAATTTAACTAATAGTGGTTGAAATGTTACCTTGAGTTACGGATATCAAATATCTGCTGTTTTTACTAAACGCACGAAAGCGTCTTGTTGTTTAATATTATAGTGATATCGATGAATGATGATCAAATCAGCTATAGTTACATCAAAAGAGTTAGTCATGCGGAATTTTCCAATATAGGTCACGAAATTGATAACATTCCCGTGCCATGGAATTGAGTCATTACTGCTACATTCCTATTTGATATAATATAATCTAGCCACGCCTTAGTAGTTATATTGACATCGGTATGTATGTTAGAACTTGTGAAGATATCGTGTTGTATTTAACCCTTTAACATTTCAGATTTCGTGCTTCTAATTATTGAATTATAATCGTTTAAGCCATGTGTGGCCAACCTTTTCAGCAGCCGGGCCAAATTAAAAAAATGATATTTTCTGTTAACAAAATATAATAAATTTAATATGATTTCTGATTTTGTTTGCCAAAACTAAGTGTGTCAATGTTGATAACGATTGATTTTGTTGATACACGCAAACAGTTTTCAAAATTCTCATCAGTAATTCGTATTTTTTATCCTTAATATGCTTCATTCGACTAAAAACCTTATCACACGTGAAAGTATTTACAATATCAAAATCATCGATAAATCATATTTATAAAATGCAGGATATTTCTCCTTGTCCGAATATGTTTTGTAAAACTCTTCCAAACCGACCTGATTTTCTCGTTTAACTGTGCATCACAACTCATTTCAGAGTGTTCCGCTTACATTTCACTAACAGAACAAATGGGCTCCGTGGGACACACGTAGACAGTCAATGGGCCGCTCGTCGGCCACCCTTGGCTTAAGCTCTGTGACTGTGTACTAGGATGCACAAAAATGCTAAAAAACCAAAATTGGCTTGTCAATAACAAAATCTATGGAAGTGCACTGAACTTGAACAATTCAAAATTGATATTAAAATTCCATAAATTTTTTAATGTCAGCTGTCACTTCTTGGTGGAAAAGCATTATATTATTAAGTACTATTTCCACAATATATTTTATGATCAAGACCTGCGTCGTTCATTACGAGCATTATATTATTAATTCCTAGTCTTAACTTAGTAGTTCTGATAAGGGCTTAAGCCGAAAAAGCTATGAACCATATATAATCTTATAAATTTTGTAGAACTTAAATACATTGCTATTTTTTCATCTTGTTATAATGGAGTTCTGACAAATAAATGCCAATTCAATATATATAATATTAACTGGTTACAAAAAAGGCTATTTAAAAAAAAAAAAAAAAATTTTAGCTAATAATCAATAGATATGAACAAAGAAAACAATTTACAGGTGATCATATTATACAATATGTGCATATCTAAATAGAGTACTAAAATTGAAGAAATGAAATGTTAATGATCTCTTAGTAATAATTAGTAAAATTTTGTCTTTTATTGTTTTGTGTCATCAATCAGTGTTTAGGATAAGACGTAAAATATCGCATTACTAAATTGGCTTTACTTCATAATAGCTGAAATTACCAGCCGTGTGTAAATTAGTGCATGATAATTGCATATCTTGTGGGCAAAAATTTTAAAAAATTATGAGCGATTATATTACTTGTATCGAATGACGTAAATCCGCGTTCCTTGCCGCTAGAAAAAATGATCGACGTCGTGGATTGCACGTCTCCCGGTGTTAACCAGTTAAGATATAATTGTCAAAATAACCTTTATTAACTAGGTTTATAACGTGGCGGTAGAAGCTAAGGTATATTGTATAATGAACAAGAGATGTGTAAGTTATAAATGATTTTAAACATAGATTGAGTGCTTGCTTGAATAAACATGCTCAAGCACAATCGACCTAATCTATGAAATTTTATTATCATGTTTAATTATATAATGTATTAAAATTTACGATATCGTGCGTGATGGAACTAAAGAATCAAACTTTCATTGTTAAAACTTGAATAATTTATTATATCAACTAAGAGTGCTTGATAGAATTGCAATATTAATTGTCACTATAATCAAATCAATAGTTTTGAAAGTCTTTTCAGACCATTTTAGGATCCTAGCTTTGGGGGTCTGTGTTTTTCTTTTGTAATTAAATCTTTTTGTACCCGACGCAAACTATTTATGGTGTGTCAGTTGTGTTGCATACGTGTGATAGAATGCCTGACGATTTCTAAAGGCGAAACCCGAGTCGTTTGTAAGAAAACATTAAAAAAATTTCATAACGTCAACACTTTTAAGGTGTTAACTGTCACTTCTTGATGGAAAGGCATGATATTTTAAATAATAAAAACACATTCTTTAGTACTTATTTCACAATATATTTTTGATCAGGACCGGTTTCGCTCATCGCGAGCATTATCAACTGATAGAATACAATTTAGTTATTAGCTATTAATAGACTTGTTTGTAAATTGTATTAAATATGTTATAAAAATGTGTTTTTATTATTTAAAATAACGTCAACAATTAAAATTTCATAATGTGTAAATTTTTGCTTTGAAATACGAGCAAAATTTAAGATACGAAGAACGGCGAGCTGCACAAGACCCAACAAAATTTGCAACTGGTCGTGCATCGGAGATATTGAATGACACTTCCCCAACTCATTTCCACAACATTCTGAAAGGAAGAAAGAAACAAATCTCCTTGGACAAGTTTTTTTTAATCCGACGACCAGTAAAGAGAAAAGCAGTGCTTAAAATTAAACACACTGTAGAGTTGTGTGTAAATTGCATTTAAGTGGCCAAAATACAAATACACTATTTAAAACCAGCATATTTTTTTGCATTCTCTTTTATTACGTTTTAATGTAATATTCGTCATGTATAAATACATTTTTCTTATACTAAAACACGTAACAAGAATAACTTGGGTGGCATTTTGGGGGCTGGAACGGATTAATGACATTTCAATTAATTTAATTGGGAAAAATTGCTTACAAGCAAGCTGAAGGAATAAATTAACTCGTATCTCGAAATACTACTATATATTATATAATATAATAAAATAGGTCAGTTATGTTGCCACAATTTGACAGAATGCCGAAAGGTGAAATATGGCCGTAATGAATGATAAAACATGTGGAAATGTACAAATACTCAACAATTCAAAGTAATTAAATAAATATATCTAATCACTATTATTGTAACTGTCGTCTGAATATTAAAATGTTATCTGTCTTATATTGTTAGAAATTGGACGATCGCATCGCAATACTTTGTTGATTCAAATATTCGTTGACAATATTATTTTACGATTGTTAAAAATTAACACGCACTTCGTAGTAGACTAATGTCTTTATAATTTGAACTGACCTAAATTCTAATTGCTCTTGATTCTGAAACACAGTGGCCTACTGAATTCGACATTTTGGGAGGACAATAAAACCACAAAGTGGCAAATAAATTTCATTCATTGAACAATACAGTAAAGTGCAGTAGTTACAAGGAAAATATTGTACTTCGTTTGTCAAAAATTATTGAGTTTATTGATTGAATTGGCATTCACTTGGTAGAACTCCATTATAACACGGTGAAAAAATAGCAATGTATTTTAGTTCTACAAAATTATTTTTAACAAATATAGTTGATAGCTATTTCGGCTCACGCCATCGTCAGAACTATGCTTAAACTAACATTTGCTTATCTATATATAGCTGTGCAGAAAAGGCACACAACACATCCTCTCTCCTGTTCCAACGGCCTAGCTTGTTACTTTAACACAATGACACTAAATTTTCAAAATTCTAAATGAAACAATAGGTGTCTATGACAATAAGATTATATGTGGGACGGAAGTGATCCTCCTGGAAGTCAGCTATATATAGATAAGCCAATGTTAGTTTAAGCATAGTTCTGACGATGGCGTGAGCCGAAATAGCTATCAACTATATTTGTTAGAAATAATTTTGTAGAACTAAAATACATTGCTATTTTTTCACCGTATTATTGAGTTTCTTTATGTTATCATTGGACAAAACCAGTGAAATATTCTAATGTTATTGGCGTATTTGTCTGGTTTTTAATTGTTATCTGAATTGAATCGAGTCTTCCTAACTCCCCCTTGTTGTATCCTTTACGTGAGATCAGTTCAATCAATCAACAATCTCATGAATTAAATTCATATATTGCATCACTTCATGTTTAATACTTATCGATAGTTGCCAATTGGAAATAAGTAGGTATTTTTTAACAAAAAAAACTCAATTACATTTTAATGAATGCTGATTATTATTTTTTGTAATATGCTTCCATGACTGACTCATTAACAGTAGGTATCGTTAATAATACTTATCACAGGCAATTGAGTATTAGTATTATTAAATCATTTTTTTTTTTAAATTTTTTCACTTGTTTATTTTATTCCTATCCCTAGGGTCAGTGTTTTCCTTTGTAATTAACCCTTTGGAATAAAACCGATGTTAACTGTTTATTGTGTGTGATGGCATGCTTGAAGATGCAGAAAGGCGAAACCAGGATCGCTAGTGACAAAACATGAATCATACAAAGTTTTCAGTCGATATCATAAATTATATTTGTCTGGTATTGCTATCCCTAATGTACGTTGTATTATATATGTTTCTCTCAAATAAATCTATTGGCACGCCACTTACCATGCGTAAGGGCAATTGAAATATTATTGAAAATGGCCAATAACATATTCATCAATACAGTCTTTATTTCTTTATCAGCATATGGAAGACATTAAACTATCGATTAAACAATACAAACGTATGATATGAAAAAAAGTATTCCCGTATCCCTACACCAGCCATCTCCAACATGCGGCCCAATTTAATTAATTAATTACTAAGTAAATAAAATGTTTTGGTAAGTTTTTTGGTTGCTTTTGAATAAAAAAGTGTCATTGTTATTATGAATTAATAAATTATTTTTATTACGTTTGTTTTTTTTTATGCGGCTCACCATTTACCAGTAATTTTTTATTTGGCTCACCAAACGATTTCTGTTGGACAACGCTGCCCTACACAATAATATCTATTTAGCCGAATCGTTATTTATTTTCAATGTTATTCTGTTTGTGGAATATAGTGAAAATTTTATGATATTGAAATAATATTTCTTAAAAATTAGACAAAGCCTTTGTAAGATTTTCAATTAATATGATGAAACATTTTAATTAGTTGTACTCAATAACTGAAGACATATTTTTTGATCATATCTTACCTTGTTTGGAGTGTATTGTCACCACATGGTTCCACCAACATTTTCTTACACCCCCTCTCTTATCTTATTAATCCTAACGACAGTCAAAACGTGACATATGCCATGATTCGCATCCGTAAAGCACCACTATCAGGCTGCATGCGTTGAAAACTTGTCACTTAGATCTGACCGAATATATCCATGTCATTCAAACTATAAGATGTTATAGCTTAAAAATAAAAAAAAACTGCAGAATATTGTAAAATATTAAATAATTAGTGTTCTTTAAAATGAATTATTATTATTTTGTTTTTCACTGTTTCTTAATGAATCATTGCTTCAGCATTTTTTTATTTCTCTTAGTAGGCAATAATTATTATTTAATTAACAGCAATCGATATAAAGTACAGTTTTATTGCCCAATAAACAAAATTATTGACCCAATATGCTCATTAAACTGATAAATTATGAACGTTTTTATCACAGTATTTTAATTACGACATTTCATTTTTTATTGCCGGTTATTTTAAATCTTTTAATTGATGACCCTTGTTCAATAATTTGGGTAATGATTATTGACACATTTATTATATGTTTCATAGGAAGTAAAAGGATAACAAATTTAACTGAATATAAATTCCTGCTTATTTCTTGTAGGTGAAAATTTATATAGTACGTTCATGATTACGAAGTCATACTTACACAATTTTTTTTTTTACAAAATTTGTCGAAATTTTTTTTTTTAAGATATCGATCAACGAAAATTATTTTATTTTCTTTGTAACATTTCCAGTATTTGGAAATTCTTTACTTAATCATTATTTAACAGAATCTTATCTACTTTTTCTTTCTTCATTGCTTAAATTAAAGCTATAAATCTAAATAGAATATTAAAAAAAAAAAGGTTTCAGTACGGTCTCAAACTGCTTTTTTTTCATTGATTTCTACTTATACCAAATATTAAATCTTTTTCCGTTTTCCAAAAGGCACGAAATTATACGTATCATATTTAAACAATCCCACACTACATCAACAATTTTTTTCGCTTTAGTGCCCAAAAAACCTTAACATTCGAATTTATTGTTATCATAAACAGTAACATGTTTTTACAGACGTATACGGGTATTTTTGAATTAAAATGAAAACAAACATGCGAGAAAATGTCAAAATTGATCTGATTCGTAATTATTTTACCCAAAGAAATCTTTTCGTGCTGGAAACCAGACAACCAATTCATTTTGCCACTCAAAATACAAAAAATAGTAATACAATACCCGTATTTCATTTACAGAAAGCACAAAATACACTTTCACAAATTGTCACCGTCTATTGAAATAATCTTTGCCAAGATTTTGTGTTTTATCAAGCATTTCTACATACAACCATTGAACGTTAAGAAATAAAGTAGGACAGTTTTGTTTTTGCTTAACATATTTGACTTAAATTGATTAATGTTTTTTTCCGTAGTGGCGGACTATGGTCCAGTAGCGAAAAAATATTGGAGGCCTGCAATATTTCAATTTAGCTTGCTGCATATTTTAATTTAAACGCGTCCGCTTACGATTATCCGACCCTTTTGTCGTCACGCGTGCTTTCATGCATTAATGTCGTTGAACTATATGTAAAACCAACTTTTTACAGCGTGGTAGTCATTTGAATCAACCCTTTTATCAATTACTAGGACATTAAAAATGTGAACACAAAAGAGAATAGTAATTGACATTCTTATGCAATTCCGTTTGTATTTAACCGATACAAACTGTTTAATATGTTTTAGTTATAATGCATCTTTGTAACACCATACCTCGAGACGTCGAATGGAAAAACCCGAATCTTGAGTGACGAAGCATGTGGAAACGAACAAAGTATTAACAATTGAAATATGTTTTTATTAATCACTTTAATGCTGTTAACTGTCACTTCCTGATGAAAAGGCATGGCTTTTTTTTTAAATAATAAAACACAATTTTTGATACTTATTTCCACAATTTATTCGAAACTAGGACCGATTTCGCTTCTTGACAAATGAAAGACAAGTTAAAATTAATTTACTTCATTTGAATGTATATGGTTTGACTTTTTGTAAATTGTTTTCTTAGTTCTTGAACCTTTCGTTTTGTGTACCTGCTGATTACAACTCAATATTTTTTGTATTATAAATAGGCTTGGTTGTAATTTGTATCCTATACGTTAATATTGCTTGAGATGAGCCAAACCGGGCCTGATAATACAATTTATTGTGGAAATAAGTACTTAAGAAATGTGTGATTACTATATAAAATTTCGATCTAATGCCTAACGAACACACTAATATATGTCGATCACCATTGCTTAATTTCATTGCTCAATTTGGCCATTTCCGCGCCATATGTAAACTTATTGATATAGCCGCCTTTTTAGTTTCATTTACAATTTTTAGTTTTATTGCGAACAAGAAACAGGCTATGTAGTTAAAACAGGAGAGAAGATGTATTGTGTACCTTTTCTACACAGCTATATATAGATAAGCAAATGTTCGTTTAAGCATAGTTCTGACGATGGCGTGAGCCGAAATAGCTCTATCAACTATATTTAAAAAAATAATTTTGTAGAACTAAAATACATTGCTATTTTTTTTCACCGTGTTATAATGGAGTTCTACCAAGTGAATGCCAATTCAATCAATAATGCCTTTCCACCAAGAAGTGACTGTATTAATTCTATGGGAATGTTCTGCTTATTTATAATGAAAATGTTTGCAATGTTTGAGTTGATACGTTTAAATTTATTAATTCTCTCATTTCAACAGCACAATATTTCAATCTAACAGAACTTGCTGCCGAATCAATCAATCAGGAAAATAATATTGTGAGCGCTATCATCCATCTCTTGCGGCTAACCGAATATAAAGTTGTACCTAATTTCAACACCTTGCAGGCCTCCCGCCCATCTCAAGCCGCTTCAAAGTATTAATTAATACAAAGTTATAATTGTTTTTGGTTTTCTTGATATCCTAAACGAACTTTCGCCACGCAATGCCACTGGTAATCATCGTAACCTTAGACTAGGCTTAAAACGTTTATACCTAGATCGCTTCTTTATACCAGCTATATGTCAGAGGTTCACAAAGTGTGTCTCGCATTACGTTCTGATGTGTGCCGTGAGTTTTATGTTAAATCTATATTATTTTTTTCTATTATTAAAATTTGGATATACCTTATAAGAAATTCTGTTATGATGTTACTCGAAAGCTGTTTCTGTTAATACGCAGTTTGATTAAATAGATTTAAGAACTTTAATTAGCATGGTGAAAAAATACCTACGTATTTTAGTTCTACAAAAATTATAAGGTATGTAGTTGATTGTTATTTTGGCTTACGCCCTCATCAGAACTATTCCAAGACTATATCAGAACAGTAATTATAATCAAGACGTTAGCCGAATAGCTATTAACTATATATCTTATAATTGTTGTAGAGATAAAATACGTAGCTATTTTTTCACCCTGTCACAATGAAATTCTACCTAATAAATATCGATTCTATCAATAATTAAATTTAATTTCACAAAAAATTCTTATTTCAGATATATATATCTAAATAAAGTTAAACAAGCACATGAAATGATTTCTTTATTTAGAAGTACAAATATTTTCTAAAATGAGTAATACTAAATCAAATATTATATTGAAATAAACAGACAACAATATCGCATTTGTTTTGCGTATTCACACTATGTCATTTGAGCCTAGATTACAGGAATTAGTTTAAACAAACAATTGTTCAAATGAGAAATTGATAAGAGTAAAATTCTGTACATTCAGTGATTTTTTTAAAAAACTTTTGCCTTATGGGTCCAATGGTTCATTTGATAAAAAAGTTTGTGAATCTCTGCTACATAGTAAAATATTAAAAAAAAGTATTCACTCCTACTTCTAAGTAATAACGTTTGAGGAATTCGGGCAAATAATTTCGATGTCTTAATACTTACCCATGTTACCCGCCTGTCTGAAAATCGTCTTTTCCAGATGAAATATACGCGAAACATGGCAACCAAGGGTTATCTGGAAATATCTATCGGATATTGAATGTTAACGTAGATTTGTATATATTATCAATAGCTGCATAAAAATGTCCTAAATAACTTGTATTGAAAAATGAGGTATAGATAGTATCGAATCCCGTGGTGCTGTGGTTAAGATTGTTGGCGTTATTGGTTTCTGCGAAGGATCTCACAAGTACGATTACCAGTTCGAAAATAGTTTTTTTTTCTATAGAAGAAAACTCCAAAAACAATCTTGCTACCCATTCAATACTGAAAAATATGAAGTATATTATGCGATTAACTAAACACCAGTCGCGTCCTAATCCAAACCCTGTAAATTAACCTCTAGTACTTATTTTCACAATATATTTTATGATCAGGACCATTTTAGCTCATTAAAGAGCATTAGATCGTCTTATTAGTTGGTTTTCGATACTAATATTTCCACGAGTGATGGGGAAATTTGTGTACTTGAAAACAAAAAAGTGTGTTATTAACGTTTTAGTTTTAAGGTATTTGTCGTTTTATGACACACAAACCACCTAACAAGAGCCTTTGAATATAAAATCGGTTATAATTATAGTTGTCACGCTTTCCTATCATCGTGTTTATCTACAATTTCCTTTTCATTTTTTTAACTATTTTATGGCACCATTATTTCCAATTGCGTTGCGCACGGAATAAATCTCATTCAGTTTATGTGCTAAATAAACAATTTAATGGTATGTCGAATAGTGCAAAATCAATGAAATTCAAATGTGTAGACTATAACGGTTAGCACGTGGTTTAACGTATTATAATTACCCAGAAAAGGCAAACCCCGACGTGGTATATGTAATAATAATTACATATTTATGCTTTTTGCACATTATTTCACTTTTGAAAGCGAGGCTAAATGCTTCCATAGCTTACACGAAAATTATAAGTCGACATGCAACGAATTATACCAGTCACGAATACTCTTTTCGACTTAATTAGATTTTGCTGGCTAGAGTATTTTCTTTGCTAGGTGGTTGAAATGATTTGTGGCTAACGACCATTGCATCATTTTCCCGTCGTCACCATACTCCACGTGTCTTGTTTCAATGTTGTTTCTCTATCAAATTTGATTCTTTGAAATTTTATATTAGTAGTTCGGAAAGAAATGACCATTTTTTTGCGTCACTTTAACGTCAGTTTGTCAATGGTTGTCGTGGTTGGTATCATTTTTAAGCTCTATTAGTACTCTTTCTATTTTGACGTTTTATTTATTTTTTGTCGCTGTAGAAAAATGCAGAAGCCCGAAATCGAAGAAACTCATTTGCGCCATATCATGCTTTTTTTTGTTTGATAAGGGATTGAAATCCAAGAAGCCACACAGACCATTTGCAATGTTTATGGGGACACTGTGAAGCTTCGAAAGTGCTCTAGATGGCTTAAAACATTAAAAAGTGGTGATAGGAAGTTAATGGACGAAATAAAAAGTGGAAAACCTAAAAAAATGGACGATGGCAACCTGGATTCGTTGGTAGAATCCGATCCGCGCAAAACAACTGAGGAATTGTCACATGAACTTGGCTCCCCGAAGACAACGGTATACCATCATTTGAAAAGGCTCGGAAAAAAAACAGGCAAGGAATTTGGGTTTCGCATCAACTTTCTTCAACGGCCTTGGATCAACGAGTAACCATTTGTGCTTTTTTATTGTCCAGATACGAAACGAATCCATTTCTCAGAAGAATTATTACAGGGGATGAGAAGTGAGTCCTGTACAGTAATTCGAGAAGAAAAAAACAATGGCTATCGGCAAAGCAGGTATCTTTACCTACTGCTCGACCAACATTGACCCTAAAAAAGGTTCTCCTTTGTGTTTGGTGGGATGTTATAGGAAAAATTCGCTAAAATTATTAAAACCTGGTGAAACCGTTACTGCAGAGGTTTATTGTGCCCAATTAGAACGTTTAAAGAGCAATTGCTCAAAAAACGATCGGTTTTGGCCAACAATCAGAGGCGAATTAAAAAAATGTCATTTCTTTCCGAACTACCTAACACATTTTCACATATTTTGTGACTCACTAGTTAGGTTTCACCTATCGGCATCTTCATGCATTCAATGCTCTTTTGGACCTAATTAGATTGTGCTGGCTAGAGTATTTTCTTTGCTCGGTGGATGAAATGACTTGTTGCTAACGATCATTGCATCATTTTCCCGTCGTCACCATACCTCACGTCTTGTTTCTAAGTTGTTTCTCTACAAAAATTTTATTGTTGACATTTTTCATATTTCCACATGCTTTGTCACTCACTAGTCGGGTTTCGCCTTTCGGCATCTTCATGCATTCTATAAGAGGACTGAAACAAAACTGACACCTATTTAACGATTTGAATTAGCTATATACAAGCGGAAAAGCACAGGAAAATAGAAAACCTAAGTGCCAAAAAAATCTGATACTTTAAATATTTTTTTTATAATAGCATTAAATTTTATAAAAAAAAAACATAAAGCTAATGAATTCTGATAAAAGGCTTCTATAATAAGCAGTAATTAAGCCCCACTAAAATATAACTGGATAATCTGAAATACAAAAATATCAACTTATGTTAAATTGGTGGGTTATGGTAGTATTTGATATTAGGTATAGGCAGAGTATAGTGTAAAATTTTTAGATTATTGACCTATTAAATCAATCGCACGTGTGAGATGTAGTACATATTGAGGATAAAGAATAAATTAAATTGAGCTCTGTTTATTTCCAAAATTACTCTATAAAAGAGTTAATTATCCCTTTTGATTTTCAAGAATAAATATCGATGTATTTTTGTTTAATTTAAAAAACATATGTTGATTTTGTGATTCCTCTTGTACATAACCGATGCAAACTGATTTCTGTGCTTCAATTCTTTGCATATGTGCGTATTTTTTTATATACTTTGATCAAATTCTTGAATGATGCTGAAAGGTGAAACCTGAATCAATATTGACAAACCTATAGAAATAAACAAAGTCCCAACGAATAAAATTTGTTTTTGTGTATTTGATACTGATAAAACGTACACAATCTTTTGAGAAAAAAATATGAAAATTCAAATTTGAATTGTAGAAATTTCCATATTTTTTATCACTTGTGACCCAGGTGTCTACTTTCGACATCATCATGCATTATATCCACACGTTATACGCATTAGGGCTGACGGATAATAAATAGTTCTTTAAAAAAAAAATCAATAGACACCAATTATCACAAAGGATTCTTAACGAACAAACTAACATAATAGGATCGCCACTTGTCCAGCCGTTGTACAAAGGGGTGGTCTGATTTGCTTCCAGAAGGACCACTTCCGTCCCACATATAATCTTATTGTCATAGACACCTATTGTTTCATTTAGAATTTTGAAAATTTAGTGTCATTGTGTTAAAGTAACAAGTTAGGCCGTTGGAACAGGATAGAGGATGTGCTGTGTGCCTTTTCTGCACAGCTATATATAGATAAGCGAATGTTAGTTTAAGCATAGTTCTGACGATGGCGTGAGCCGAAATAGCTATCATCTATAGTTGTTAAAATAATTTTGTAGAACTAAAATACATTGCTATTTTTCGCCGTGTTAATATATATAAATATATTTTCAACGTGACACTTTCAGGACGAAATGAAAACAATCATTTAATATTTTAATCGATTACTTTCTAGTTAA
This sequence comes from Himalopsyche japonica, assembly GCA_028555115.1. Classification (NCBI taxonomy): domain Eukaryota; kingdom Metazoa; phylum Arthropoda; class Insecta; order Trichoptera; family Rhyacophilidae; genus Himalopsyche; species Himalopsyche japonica. The sequence continues at coordinate 1,753,989 of JAHFWJ010000455.1, read as the reverse complement.
TGTGTTACTTATCTGATACTGTCTAACTTCAAAATGTTGTAATGGTGAATAAAACATTTTTGATGTATGATTGAAACTATTAGTTTCTTTAGAAATATATATTTAGGCACTTTCATAGTGTACTGTTTGTAATTATTTCCCATTTAGTTGCTTGATAGTGATCACTACATCGTTGCCTTCTGCTAAAAGAAAAGTTTGAATGTCGATGGGCTTCTGACAGCAAACAATTAACCATGACTGACAAATGGAGACAATTATTTGTTTTCAGTTAGATTTAACGGAGATAGGACTGTACAAAGTATGATTTTAGAATTTTTAGAAAAAAAATATGTATCTACATATACATATCAAATTTGAATGAATTTCTGAATTTGATATTTAAATTCCATCAAGCACTACACAGTCAATATTATAAATTGTTTACATATTGGTTTATCAAAAATTTTAATAATCAAACGATCTCTATAATTATTTCAGATATACATTAATTTCCCAATCGTATTTTTTATATTAAGTCCTATATTTAACTCTTGTATATAGGGATGCAAAAAGGTTTTCTGAGTGTCATTTCTGTTGCACGCGTAAGTTAAAATGTCTGAAGATTTCGAAAGGCGAAATCAGGGTAGTAAGTGATAAAACATGTGGAATATTACAATACATTTTCAAAAAAATCTATTTACACTTTTTTCTATCGTAAAATACATCGTGGAACAGTGTGTTGGATTATAATTTTTTTTTCTATATTATATCAGCAACGACTTATTCCTCGAAACCCAAACTGTTTTGTAGATTATTTTTTACTTTCACTTTTAACGTGTTAACTGTCACTTCTTGATGAGATTGACTTCTTAATTGTATTTGTAATTCTTAATAAGTTATTGTGAACATTTAATTTTTATACTAATTTACTTTATTTGTATCAATATTGTATGATTTTATGTAAACTGTTTCCTAGTTCTTGAACCCATGGTTTTGTACACCTGCCACATTTAACTCAAATTAATTTTTTGTTTTGTATAAATAGACTTGTTTGTAAATTGTATTCTATCAGTTGATAATGCTCGCGATGAGCGAAACCGGTCCTGATCAAAAAATATATTTTGGAAATAAGTACTAAAAAATGTGTTTTTATTATTATTATTTTTTACTTTGTTTGGTTATTAACGATCCATGATTCGCCTTCCGGTATCTTCAGGTATTCTATCTCACGGATGCAACAGAACTGACAGTAATATGTAAAAAGACGAAACCCGGTTCGTTAGAGACAAAACACGTATAATCGTAGAATGTTTCAACAGTATGAATTTGATATTGAGATTCCATTATACACCTTTAGTCGATATGATAAATTATAAATAAATCAAATAACACATATTTTGATTGGGAAAAAAGATACTAAACGAAAATAGAATGAAAGATGGAAACATACGGTATCGATATTATCAATTTTTAATCGTAAGTCAAATATATTAAACCGTACAATATTTCCACTGATCCTATCAAAAATATTTCTTATCAAGTGAAGATTAGTTTGCAAAAGTAAAAGTGACTTTTTTTTTATTCAAGCGTGATTTTCATTTGGTTTTGTCTTGTTGATTTTTTTAGCTATCACTTACATACGAAAAATCGAACAAAAATGCATTCAAAACATAAAACCAATATGGCGTATTTATCGTAAAATCTTTCGCGCGTTTGTGGAATATAACACGGGGCCAATAAATTATTATGTTAACGCTACGCTAAAACAACATTAATGGTACATATTTCCAAAATACCCATCATGTTTTACTGACAGCTTCATAAATAATGATCTCGAATGGAGGAAATGTGAAATGAGGTGTCTAGTTTCATTTCTTAATATATAGGGCAAATAAGTTTTCACGAGATATCTTGTTTTTGCAAGTGCCCCGAATAGCTTTGTCGAGAATACATTATTCTGCGATTAATCATTTTGATATTTCTTGCCATTCTGTCATAATCGATAACAGTAAAGAGATTTATCACTTTGGTAGTTGAGTCTATTAGATTTAACTCTTCTTAGAAAATTTTGATGTATCTTGCATTATTTTTTCCTTTCTTCATTATGATAATTAGGCTATAGTATATTCAACAAACATATGTATTTGTGTAGCCCCGATTAAAGGTTCTCGGCGAAAACCTTTCAATCTGAAAACAAAACGAAAAATTCGGTAAAGCTTAAAATAGTAATAAAAAAACTAATATTTTAAAAATTTGTTATATTTAGTTATATTATTTAAATTTGACTTGTTACAACTTTCTACGATTTCACAAGTTTCGTCACCAATGAACCGGGTTTCGCCTTTCGGAGTCCCATCAAGCACCTTCAGCCGATATCTTAAATTACATTAATTAAATCTTATTTATTGAAATAATCGAATAGTGTTTTAAATATCTTCTTGTTAATTTTGTTATTTAAGAAAATCAAATGACATTTAAGCGAACTATATATTATATTTCATTATTAATTTGGTGAACATATAAGATTTTATGAACTCAATCTCATAAATTGTACAATATAGAAAGATTTACCTACCAAAACTGGTCAATCTGGATAATATTTGAGACAGAACTATAATGTTTCGAATATATATAGATTGAGGAAATCTATAAATCGGGGAACGGTTAATGCTTGATAATTTAACATTGTTCATATGAGTGTTTGTCAGAACTATTAGAGATGAATGATCCCTCCGGGAAAACGTATTGTCCGAGAAGTTTTTGCATGATACATTATGTATATTATATTTATTTATGTGTGTGTAATAAAGTATATTTGAATTGAAACTATCAGAAAATATTGAAAATATATTATTAGTTAGTTAGTTAGTATTAGTATTAGTTGGTTAGTATTATATCTCGGATATTTTCGGGAATCGGCACACGACAAAATAGTTGCCGGTCGTAAATTCCCAGGTTGTGTCGACGCAGGATGCTTACTCTGCATGAATATTTCTTCATTAAATAATAAACTCATAATTATAATTATTTACATCCAGAATATCCCACATAACTGTTATGTACTTAACCCAAGACTGACGCCTCTTAAACTGAAGTTAGGGCTTTATGTGCTAGCCCTAAATTTTAGACGTAAGTCCTATAAACTTGGAAGATATGTTATCGCGCCATTCATAATAATCATAATAACAGATAGCCCTGGAACCAGATTAAGTTGCTAATACCGAAATGGCATTAACTAATGCTGTAAATCAGCCGTATGTGGAGCATTCTTAAGCCAAGTCGTTCTCAAATATTTCACGGGGGTAACCCACCACCTGTGTTAAAATCTGTTATCGGAGGTTTCTTAATTGTTCAAGTGTAAATGTTTTAGGAATATTTCAAAGTAATGCTTTTGAGTGAAATATTTCAGAATAAAGATAAATATATGTATGTATACAGTCATATGTCCAAATTTATTACTGTCTAGACACAAATAGGCTTTAGAGCAATTGATTTTCAAATGCGGTTTTTATAATTTATAAATATTTTCAAATAGATTGAATACACATTAATCAGCGTTTGTCGAGTGGTTTAACAATAAATACTAATATGCTTAAATAATTCATTTGGCTTAACATTACAACTTGATATTTATTTTAGTAAATGCATCTATAATTTTTATTTCATCTTAAAAAAAATGGTACGGCCATCAGACATATCCGTAGGTCCGCTGATGTTTATAATGCGACCATTGTAAAATTTTACGGGAGAACCATTTGTCTAAATTGTCAATAATTTGAAGGCTGAGCATTACTGTTTACACTTATTTTAAGTTGTTAGTTATTTATTAAAATACGTCATTGGGCTATTTTGGTTATGAGATTATCTTTTCAAATTATTTGAGATATATAATTTACTCCTAACTCATTTTTTTGTAATTCCTTTTCTAAGAGAACAACTGTTAACTGAAGATGCCAAAAGTCGAGACTCATGGCTTGAGTGATAAAATTTGTAGAGATGTACATATTTTTCAATGAATGTCGTACTTTAAAAAAGTATAATAATTAGCAAAGAATCTATAATTGATTATTTACTGAATAGCTCTTATCCATACGTAAATTTTCTTAAACATGTGTATCAACAAAGTTCAGTTGCGAAAAAGATATTTATCAAATCGGCAGTTTGTTTTCTTCGCGTTGAAATATTAAACTGAATGATGTCCTAATTCATATAAGCGTGGCACTGTTTGAGAAACAATCAATTAAGTCATCGGAGATTTCGGCAAAGTTGGATTAAGTCGGCAGCGAATTTAGCTTGTCGTAAATGTAAATGATTCAATTTGACTTGGTTAAGTGAAAACACTTCGTAAATTTTGCTTTGATATTCAAGTGTTTTCTAACAACCTTCAGAACAGATCTAGGGCTGCCATGTGTCAAATTTTATTCGGAACATCTTTCTCCAGAAAACAAATATACATTCCTGCTGCAAACAGACAATGCATCGAATTATCTACTTGGCATAAGTTATAATATACAATAAATTTGATTTATCAGTATTGATATTTTGATCGCTATTACCTTAACGATTTCTTAAAGTAATAAATGTGAATCTAAGAGACAACTCAGAATATGCAATAACGACGTTGAACTAAGATAAATTGATTCAAAATTTACGGATAAATCAAAAATTGCTTGGTCAAAGATTTTCTAATACTACTTCAATTGAAACAACACAAAATGTTCCTTAACACGCAAAGATAATACAAATTATTCACTTTGGATACTATTTTGTTTTAACATATGACATACAGCTTGCTTAAAGCATAACAATTTTTTTCCTACAGCAGAATATGTTTACAATTTTTATGTAAAGGAAATTTTGGCTAATAATTTAGCATCCTGCGATTTAAAATATATTATCAACTCATTTTCTTCGGTTTTGTTGTATATGATGCCGATTTAGTCTGATTTTGTCTGCACAAATCACATGTAGCCAATACATGTTTTTAATGATTCAAAAAACGTTACTAACTTCTAGTGAATAAATACGATTCTTGTGGTGAAATTGTGGTGACCCTTGTTAGAGGTACGCACCAAAAACTGAAATTTTCTCATTAATTTACTGACTTTCTCATTTTCTTCGTTCTCAGTTACATTAAAAAGGCTCTTATTTTCTTCAACGAGTCTATATTTCTTAATCTGAGGTGCATATTGATTATTGGAAAATTTTAATGTAAGTTTTCTTGTTGACTATCGATAGGTATTTTGGATACACTTACATTTTCAATTTTAAAGTGTGAAGTGTCAATTCTTGATTCAAAAGAAAAGCTTTTAAAACACGATATTCAAAAATGTTTCCACAATTTTAGGAAATAACGATCATGGATTCACTCATCGCAAACATCGGTTGATAATATTCTGATCTTAATATTTTCATTATAAAATTGTGAAAAGAGTGCTAAACATTGTGTTTTACCAATTTGAATTTACGTTTTCGATGGATTCGGTTTTCTTGAAAGTATATTTTTAATTTAATACAAAAAAGTATTAGTTAGTAATTTCACTGGGCGACTGAAAATGCTTAAGCGAAATATGTCTCACGTTTAGTAACCAAGTAGAATAATGTAGTAATCATTATTTTCTTATCTAATTAACATTAGCAGTCTGGTCCTAAATCTCAAAAATCAAGTTCTGTTTCCGACTATTTTCTGTGTTAACCAAAAGTTTTATAGCTGTGGAAATATAGGATAAAATCGAATGAACTGTTCTATGATGGTTTTAAACATTTTGACAATGAGACCTAATGTGACAAAATCGCCATAATTTCCCCACGTGAAGAACTAGCTACACGACAATGTTTACACGTGTACCAAGTCTCACTTATACTTTGTGCCTTGCACGCACTACGGAAGTCCTACTGTAGTTTTATTTATGGTTCCGGTATATAAATGAATTCTTATATTTTCTCATTTGATATTTAGCTCTACCATAACGCAATCATGTGTGTATCACTAAGTATTAAATTACCCAATCACAAAGTCCTTAATTGCATTTTTTGAAATTAAATATGATTATAACCAAATCAGCGAAATATATATATTAAATAATAAAAACAATTTTTTTAAGTACTTATTTCCACAATATATTAAAAAAATATATATTGTGGAAATAAGACCTAAAAATGCGTTTTATTATTTAAAATATCATGCCTTTCCGTCAAGAAGTGAGATTTAACACATTAAAAGTGATATATATATATAAACTACTACTACCCTATATATATATAAACGCAGATTTACTCGCAATTCGAGAAATAAATAAAATCATAGTGCCGCATTTTTAAATTTATTAGCACAATATGAAGCTACTTGTTTGTTAAAACAGAAGAGAAGTTGTATGCGTACCTTTATATACAGTTATGTACGTACGTTAAATGTACGTTTAAATATAGTTCTGATGAAGGCGTAACACCAAATAGTTATCAACTATATATATCTTCTAAATTTTGTAGATCTAAAATACATCAATATTTTTTCACCGTATTATAATGGAGTTCTGCCAAGATAATGGCAATTCAATCAATAAGCTAAATATTCATGTAAAAAATATTTTAAATATATATTTAGCTCTTAAATATACAGTTTATTTATTTTCTCTTGTATACAACCGATGCAAAATGTTAACTGTCTTCCAGTTCGATAACATTTGCGTGATATATGCGTCAAGATGCCGAAAGGCGTAGGCCGATTATCTGGAATCTTACACAGTTTTAACAATTCAAATTGGATGTTTACATTCAATCAAGCACCCTCTGTCGATAATCTAAATTATACATTATGTTGTATTGAGCGTTGTCTAAAAACAATCGAAAGAACTCTACCACTTACGCCAAATAGAAATATTTATTTCTAAAAACTATATGAGGGTCATTTCAGAAATTGAAAAGAGTATTTTAATATTATTCCCGAGTACCATGAGATAATTTCAAACAAATATTGACAATCCTAAGCACACACTGTTTGCATGCTGGTCTTTTTATTGCTTACGTTATTGTTATTACAGAAAAATAAAACACAATATTTGTATTAGGTATAAATAATACATATCGGGGCCCTGAAAGAATAAGGGGGGCTTTTGTTAGATATCCTATTATGATTTTCGTTTCTACTGATTTATTGGCAAAAATAATAAAGCACAATTCACCATATGCGATCGATAGCTTATAAAAATACATTTTATAAAGAAAACATTTTTATTTAATTTTTATTATTTACAGTTATAATTTATCTGTATTATTGTATAATTGTGTTCCTGAATATGTGTGCGATTTTTTGAAGCTTTAAAATATACCAATGTTAAAATAATGAAATATAGTTAAGAGTACCATTATTTTTTCTTCTAATAAAATGTGTGTATTTTGATGTCTAAAAGCCTTACAGTGTAATCAAAGCAAAGCTTTCACCGCTTATTTTCGTCCGTTTCAACGCTGCAGTTTCACATATTCGCATGGCGCATTGCTACGCGTCCTAACGCAAGACTGAATTTGAAGAAGTGACGACAGCGAAAAACATACACGTGCAAACTTTTTCCATTGGCAAATCTAACGTTTAAGAAATCTGTAAAATAGTAAAATGTGTGAAAATCAAGACCGATAGAGAGGCCACATCGATAAATTCAAAAGTTAAAAAAAACAGTAATGCTTTTTGTGGTGTGAAATTGATTTTTTTCTTTCTTGTATGTTCCAAATATAATTCCAAATAAATTATTATCTTTGCTCAGTAACTAGTCGAATCACAGCACATTCGGTTTCATATATTGATAAATGTATATATATATTTGTGTTCAAAGGTATGCCTGTTTGTGATGTCTAAAATTTTCAATCCAAACAACAAATAGAAGTGGTATCGATTAGCTTACCACGAATCCTGCTGAAAAAAAATATTGAAATTTCTACACATCTACAACATAAGACTCGGGGTTTTGCCGTATGACATCTTCAGACTTATAGTACAATGATGTATTCAAACTGAGCTTAAACAATGAAAAAATGATATTGAAATTCTATTTAGCATTCTCAGTCCTGTATATTAAATTACAATTAAAATTATTCAAAAAGACAGACTGGCAAAACCCACTCCAAGTAAACACTATTAGGAGAACATATTCTTCATATTGGTAGTGGATATGGTTAAGCTTTTACTATTTCATGTCAGCACTCACTTGTCTTGGATAGTACAACAATTATAAAAATCTAAGATTTCATTACTTTCACAGAGTAAAATAATATATGTTATTTGGGTAATAAGTAAATATTTGCTATCCCTTATTACTAACATTGAATGAAAGGGGTCAAATAAATTGCGCCGTATTAAAAAAAACTTAATTTAATTACTTATAAGGGAACCATAAATTTGATTGTCGAACAAAAATAATAATTGTCGAGTTTCTGTAATATAAAGAGTTCAAAGGTAGTAAACATTGTTTTATGATTTTTTTTAAATCTTCACTATCAATTATATGCTATATATGTTTATAAGAAACGTACTTTAATATAGATTTAAATATCAAAAAGAATGTTTTATTGATGTTTATAATGTTCAATTTTCACCAAATATATTGATAGACCAGAGTTAAAGGCATTGATGAAGTTTATCCGTATTGCTTCATTTATCAATAAAATATGCGGAGTCTTTGATAAACATTTGGTTTATTTTTTTAAGACATCAACCATTAAATTAATACAATCGGAATCCTTATAGCTACATTGGATAATGTAAAATATAAATTCTAAATAAATACTTCAGCTCGAAAGTATAGGAACACAAAAAGGTACTACGAAACGAGGTTTAATTTTCTGCTGTTAGCTTTTCTGTTGTGTTGCTAGTTCATATTTTAGCGACATATAATTCTAGAGATACTAACTGAGTAAGTCGAAAATAACCACAGATGTCCACATACTTCTAATAAATATTCATATTCAAGGCCTTTCCTTATATTTATACCAAAACTGCATTTTCTGGATTTGTTACACTTTATAGCTGAATCATGTGAAGTATGTCATCATCAGCCGGGGTCGATCCGCTGCTGGATGAAGGCCTCCCCCTGCTTTTTTTTTCAGAGAGGTTGTTTGGACATAGCAACACCACGCTGCCCAGGCGGGTTGATGTTCGGATTTCTGTCTGGGTTTTCCTTCCCATAGCCAAGAGAACACGGCACGCGGTATTCCCGAGCGGTCACCCATCCAAGCACTTTCCTCGTCCAATGCTGCTTAACTTCGGTGATCGCACGAGAGCCGGTGCTTTCAACGTGGTATAGTCGTTGGCCGTGAAGTATGTTATAATTCAAAATAATTACTTCAAGCTGCGAATTCTTATTAAAGCCGAGAAAGATTTTTTTTAAAAGACTTAGTCTTGTAAAGTATGTTATATGATATTATAACATAGTTGGGAATATGATTGGGAATAATGCTGACATTCGGTAAATAACAGCTTATCCCACAGTAATACAAACGATCCTACAAATATTTATTCGTTAGATTTAGACGTATTTATTTTTCATTTAATTTCAAATCATTTCCTTTTAATTAAAAGAAAACATGACTTTGTTCTCCTCCATCCAGTTAAGTATTATTCATGCGGTTGTCTACTATTGTAGTACACGCTGATCCAAAAGTATGACCAATTTTTCAACTAATTATCGAATTTCTGTCTTCGTGATAACTTGACTTGCATTGATTTGCCTTGTCTGTCTCACAAGAGATAAAAATAAATACGTATTTTTTCCATGAAACTTAATAAGTAGACAAAAAAAAATATTTTAATGAATTCCAAATCCAAAATATTTACTCTTCGTGCTTCCTTATTAATTTAGATACGCGTCTTGCACTCTATGACAACATTGTTATTTTTTCAGTTATATTTTTATCTTCTATTTTGACTAATCAATTATGTTTCGGGAAATAAAACAGCTCATACATACTAGAGTAATGAAGAGAAAAATTTGTTTTGCTTTTATTTAAACTTTTGCTGAACGAAAACTGAAGATGAAAATGATTTTGATAAAATAAAATAAACATTTTGTACGACCAGTGCAGTAGTATGTTCACGAATAAATTAAATGATATACAAAAAATCATCGATCACTGTAAACAGTTTTCGTTGTTATCACAAAAAATATTAAAATTTGTTTAACAGTCAACAGGTAAAATTCATTCAATTCCTAGAATACTAAAATTTCTAAAACAATTCAACGTTTTCAATTGCAGTATACCTAATTAACAAAAACAGATAGTTGCGTTTTCATGACTATGAAAAAAATTAACGACAGATTCTAACATATTTTTTTTTTATAAATTTTCAGTCTTAAGTTTAAATGTGATCAATTATTCCGTCTACATGGCTTACATTCTCACTAGCTTTTAGAGAGATTTTATTCGTAGTGTCGCTATCTCCTGTGGAGTTATTGCAATATAAATATCCTGGGTTTGGATATGGTTAACCCAATATCACCGTTACTTACTGATTCGTCGACAAGGGTCTCGTATTATTCACATCATTATGTTTTTCGAACTTCTGTAGATACTACTTGGGTCGCGTATTAAATATCTTCATACGACATCTCTTCTGATGATCAGACCCATCAATTCTCTTTTTACCGGGGCTCGAATACAAATAATATTATAATTTATGAATTATTATTCCTTTTGCCCTTTTTTAACAACAAATCACAATACGTCATACTATTTCCACAATATTATGTTGTTATGATCAGAATCGATTTATCTCATCGTAAGCATTATCAACTCATGAAATACGAAGCAAAACAAAGTTACTTAAACAATTGTTTTCTTGTATACTTACTAGGTACAACTTACTAAGGTTACTTACTAGGTTCAAGTACTAAGAAAATAATTTACCGGTTATCATTTATAATAAAAAATAAATAATAAAAAATGTGTTTTATAATTATGCTTTTTCACAAAACAGTGACAGTTGACAGTTTAAAAGAGAAGTTGATAAATGTTGGAATGTTTAATTCAGCAATGAATCCACTATAATGTTGAATTTAAATCCAAAATTTTATTGTGGAACTAAGGTTGTAGTTAAATGTAAGTGAATGAAAGATTTTTTCACATCACGATTGTTGACAATTATATTTTATTTTTAATATTCTATGAATTCAATGGTATTTTATTTTAGTAAGTTGAAATAGTGAAACAATTTAAAAATATATATATTATATGGCAAGACGTCGGATATTAGAATCAAATATAATGCAATTTATCGGATATTATTATCATACTCATAGCATACGAAACTAAACTCTATTTGAGTATGTCTTAATATTAAAAAAAAAATTAAAAATAAAAGGAAAAATCGATACCTTTATTTTAAAAACACTGGAGAAGGTACGAAACTTTCAATGCTTTCAAGGTATTCAAAAATTGAGTACTTTATTAGTAGGAACGAGTAAAATTATCAGTGGTTACTGGAGTCAAAAAATACTATTGATCACAATAAGCGACATATACAGTAAAAAAATAATAATTTTGCTTAGAGAATTTTCGATGTCACGCAAACAAGATCATCTGTAACTGTCAATAGAAGCATTATTTCTGGCTCCACTTTATAATTTTGTATGTTAGATCTGCAAACACATCTTAAAATAATTTATTGTAAACTATTTCTTAATCACCGTGTTAATCGATAAGAAATTGGCGGCTAAAGCATTCCAATTATCCAAAGAAAGTAAAGATTTCCGGTTTATGTAATTGTTGCTTTATTCATTATTTGTTATCATTCAATAGCATTACAAAAATATTGTAACTATAATTTCTACGCAAATTAGTCGTTTCTTCATTCAATAAATAGCTGTTTGTAATTATTAAATCAATCTAATGGTTTTACTATTATAAGGAAACTTTGTGAAACAACATTCAACCATTATTTAAATGATTAATAGCTTTTTCACGAGTGTTTTCAATCAATCGAAAATATTAATTATACATTTTAAGGTGTTTACTAAGCCATTATTAAATTTGAATTCCTTTTAATGTGTGAAGTGTCACGATAGAAAGGCATGATATTTTATATAATAAAACACATTTTTAGTTTTATTTCCACAATATATTTTATGATTAGGGCCTGGTTTGTCGTAGCAACCATCATCAACTGATATCATATAAATAAGAAAATAACCTATATTTTTTAAAAAATCAGCCGGTAGACAAAACCAAGGGTTCAATTATAAATTAATGACTATTGATTTGATTGCCATGAAATTCATATTTGGAATAGTTGATATTTCTACCCATTATAACCTAATGATATTTTGATGACAGATATTGACAATAATCAATTACTTTTAAAATGTCATTAGGTAATTTGATACTTCAGATTAACCATATTTTAAGAATTATTAATAATTAGAATGTTGACTTATAGATCCAATCTAATGTAAGCCACTATAAAAGAAAAATTTACTCGTCATTTAATAGAGACATTGAATTAATTGGGAGCGGTGTGTATATTTTTTTTTTGATAAAACAGTTTATGATCCTCGTGTTTTTTAGGGAATAATTTCACATCTTAATCTGCGTTGTCACAAATGGTTTTGCGATAATAAACGATTGGCAAACGTCGGTGTATCTTTATCTTATCTAAATGCAGCTAACGAGGATTTGAACTAAGCTTGTTCGAGAAAAGAAGATTTACTCACTGCCCACAATAAATAATTGCTTGTGAACTGGTGGGCCTATTTTCAAATAAATTTCAGAGGTAGGTACCTCCCGTGAGCGAGTCAAAGGTATTCGATGTATACTGTGCATAATTTTTAATATTACATCTAACGAGATTTTCAGTATTTTATAATTTGCAATTTCCTCAAAATATTCCTTACAACAAAGGTCTTTTATTATTTTACATGCCTGTTCAATATCGAATCAAGAATTCGGAAAATTTTCGATGAAAAATTCCTTCCTTTTCTTACTCTTATCCGTTATGTTACCTATTCATAAATTTCTATTGAATTCAAAATAATCCCGTATCCTCGTTATATAATACTTCCTTGTGGGAGAAAGCCTATCCCTAAGCCCACGCCGTGTTAATTTACTTGATGCTAATTACTACAGTTATATTTTGCATGAAGATTATGGTAAGCCCTCTTAGAAGAACCTATGTTTTAATCATCCGTTGCTGTATTCTTTATGAATGAAGAAATATGTATTTTTATAATTTACGATATCGACAGAGTGTGCTTAACATATTTTCAATATAAAATTTGAATTTTTAAAACATTGTACATTTCCACACGTTTTTTCACTCATGTCTTGGGTATAGCCTTTCGGAATCTTCAGGCATTCTATTTCGTGGAAGCAATAGAACTGACACACAGTAAAAAAACTGCATCAATAATATACAATCGGAAAAATTATAAACCCTAATGTTGGAACCAAATATATACAAATGAAACATCTTTAATAACTATTGATTTGATTATAATGACATTCATTTTTGTCTATATTTTTATCTCTTGTATTAATACACACAGCGTATGAGCTTTTGATGAAAGGTTTTTATCAACTACCATCAGAATGCTATTGAGTAATTTTAGCCTTAGATACAATTATATCTACTGATTTTAAAGTGGTTAGTTTTGGTGAGATAAAGTATCACGTAACGTAGTGTAGGACTTTTTTTTATATTGTCTTGTTGAACTAATCTCACGTAAAAGATAAATGTTTTTTTTTTAATTTACTACCAAATCGCTAAACCTTGTTGGTTTTTTTAAAACTATTAAGGTAATTATTATTAAGCCTTGGACCGATAATCAACAGTATAATATATCTTTTATTTGTGATAACAACGACAATTTCTTGGGTCAGTATAATGAGTGAAAACGGCTTGGAAAACGGAAAAGTATTTTTATTGATCAACAATTATTGATGAAATTTCTCATTGAGATTTGAAAAACATTATAGCAGCCAAAATGTTCTCTTTTGTATGGTCGAAAATTTTTCATTTGCTTATTTGACTGTTTTTGTGATTTAATTTTTTATCAGATGTTATGATTAGTAATATTTTATAATTTAAAAATAATCATTAACACTCTAATGATAGATTTTTGTGCACATGTTAGTATAATTTTCGTTTTATTGATTGAATTGGCATTCACTTGGTAGAACTCCATTATAACACGGTGAAAAAAAAAAAATGTATTTTAGTTCTACAAAATTATTTTTAACAAATATAGTTGATAGCTATTTCGGCTCACGCCATCGTCAGAACTATGCTTAAACTAACATTGCTTATCTATATATAGCTGTGCAGAAAAGGCACACAACACATCCTCTCTCCTGTTCCAACGGCCTAGCTTGTTACTTTAACACAATGACACTAAATTTTCAAAATTCTAAATGAAACAATAGGTGTCTATGACAATAAGATTATATGTGGGACGGAAATGATCCTCCTGGAAGTCAGCTATATATAGATAAGCCAATGTTAGTTTAAGCATAGTTCTGACGATGGCGTGAGCCGAAATAGCTATCAACTATATTTGTTAAAAATAATTTTGTAGAACTAAAATACATTGCTATTTTTTCACCGTGTTATAATTTTCGTCTTAATGTGTAATTTATTTTTTAGATACCTGCTCATTTTTAAACATACAAAATTTTAAATATCATTTTAAAGACATAGTGTATAATACGATTGTCTAATTAATAAGAACTGTCAAAATTCATGTTGATCGAAATGGCGATCAAAGTACAGCAGAACCTCGATCAACCGTTCTCGCATAATACGTTTTCCCGGATGGAAAGCTTATTTTTTATAGGCCCGTCAAACTCCCATAAGAACAATGTTAAATAATCCCGCATTGACCGTTTCCCGATTCCCCGATTTCCTCGATAAACCGTATAAATATTAACAAATATTGTCCCGATTGACCGTTTTTATTGCATATTTCTCCGTATCTCGGCAAGCAAGTTTGACACTGCCGAGAGCAGGTGTTAGGTCTAGACACGCTGGAATCCGCTGTACATGTTAGACATAACGCATGTGCCATTTTTTGGGTTGAAATCCACCACACGCGTATTATTGTTTATGATGCAAATGTAGAGTTGTTTAAAATTCATGGTAATAATGATTCCTGTACATACAAACTTTTAATCACAAGTTTAGTAACAAGTCTTTGTTCCGATTAAAGTGCCAAATAACAAAGAAGCAAACGAACATAAAGGACTTTAAAAAAAAAAAATTGTACAGTATGTACAAGTAACTAATAAATAAATATTTTTTACGATTTTACTTGTTAATTATTATTTGAAGCTTTCCTGCATTAACCGTTTCCCGCATTACCGTTATTTTTTCAGTGTTCCTTGGAAAACGTAAAATCAAGATTTCACTCTAGTAAAACTTCCCAGTAAACACCTGTATAATTCATATCCATCAAAAATCGACAGTGAATACATGAAAAGTGGTCAGCTTATAAATTTATGTTTATGCCTATTTTTTAATGTCAATGAGTGGGCTTAGATAAAATTTCAGTTTTAATAATTGATTAATGAATATTTGTCCATATCACGCTAACCTTCGTTTTACCGGTTTTAGAAGGAAACTTAACCTATTTTGCGTTATTCGTTATAGACAACAATTAAATATCGTATTTCATAAAATTAGCTTGCGCAGGTTAAGTTTGACCTTTCCTGTTCGTTTATACGGTTTCACGATTGTGGATTAAAAGGAATGAGATTCCAAAAGCTGAAATATTGCAAAACAAACATATTATAGTTTTCATGTCATTACGATATTTTGTAGACAGATATCATTGGATTAAATTATGAAATGAGTTCGTGTATAGCAATGTAGAATTAAAACCAATGAAGTATTGATTCATGTACTAGTCATTTTTAGACATTATGTTATACAATTTAAGATACGACTAAAGGTGCTTGATTAACGCGGTGAAAAAAATAGCAAATAGAAATAATTATTAAAGAATGAATTAATTAATTAATTTATCAGAGACCATTTCTCTTTGGAATAGTTACGTACAGACCAAGCAGTATATCTATGAATTGAAAATTGAACATACGATTTTTTTTAAATATTTATTTAAAATATAACGCAAAGAAAAATTAAAACATTTATTTCAAAAAGCAATATCTGTGATATATATATTGTAATATATCGTTTCTATAGCATTTATCCATAGTTAATCTATAGTTCCTCTCTCTTGGATCGGTCCATAACTTACCCTTCGCGTGTTATTTTTTTTAAACTGTGAATGTCAAAAGCATCATAATTATAGCCATTACGAATTTTCTTTTTCATAAAATGTCAAGACAGACAAAAAACAAGAGATAAAGAAATATAAGTTGGCGCGTCCTATTTACGACTTGCAAGACAAGCCCACAATCAACGAATTTTAAATTTGCTTATTTATTTCGAACAAACATTATAAATCAATATTTATATCTTGACAAGTTGAAAAAGAACATCATATAATTGAAATATAACAACAAAATGCGTTTTTAATATTTAAAATATAACACCTCTGAATGTTAATGATAACTAGTGATCTTTAACACATTAAAAATGGATAAAATTATAAGAGATTGTTAATATTTTATGTACACCCAGTCCTTTTTTTATGCGATTTTTTATAACGCGAATTTGATTATACACGATTTTTTTGGACGGCAGCGCTACATTTTTTTACGCGCTTCACTCGTGTTTACGCAATTTTTTCCCCAAATTTGTTCTAAAGAAGACATTTATATACGGTGCTAGGCATGTACGTTTCATTATTTTTTTAAATAAAAAAATGTGTATTTTTAAAACTTGATTTTGTATAGCATTCCATTTTTTTAAGATACACATACAATTGCCAAATGTGGACAGGTGTATCGGATATTATACGAATTTATGTTTTAGGGTGTGTAAAGAAATATAATGCAATTGCGTGAAATAATTTTTTTACGCGATTTTTTTTACGCGCCTTTTTCTGGAACCACTGTATCGCGTAATAAAAGTACTGGGTGTACATATTTTTATGTGTAGTGGATGACGTCTAAACGAATTTAAGCTTTATATACCGTTCAAAAACAGATACAATATATATATCACCTATTCCAGCGTTATTACTTGAATTAGAAGGACATTAAAATTTTAATTACATTATCGAGTTCAGAGAAATTAAATAAAAAATAATAGAATTATTAATAATATTAATAATCGTGAGGTGTTTATAATAATTTAGGTAGCGGCAATGAGATTATATTATTTGAGTCATTTAAATAAGCAACGGCGGAATACAAAACAGCTTATTATAATGAAATTCTAAAAAAGTAAATGCCATTATTTGAGAAATGAAAGACTTGATAAAAAAAAAATCTCAAACTGTATTGCGTATTTTTTTTATTATTAGTCGACTTTCCAAATTTTTATTCATTAAAGTGAAATATTTATTTTATGGACTTATCAAACCTGGACAAAGAATGTGTAAAAAACCCGGTCAACGATAGTATTTATAATGCAGACTTAAATATAATTTCCACAATATGTTTAATGATAAGGACCGGTTTCGCTCATCGTGAGAATATTATCATCTGATGCATAACAAATAACGAACGAGGTTATTTATAAATTTTGAGATTGTCCTCAGATGGGATTTCACTGAAATGCCAGTAAAAATGTATCATGCTGCAACATTTACATAAAATAAATATTTATTACAGTGTCTGGGAAAGAGTTAAACTATTATAACGACTATCTCCCCAGACTAATTAGTGCAGAGTTCCTACAGGACGTCCCAATTCATAATAATTGTTTATTTTTTTATTCCAGATGACTGGCCAGCTGATTACGAATGACAATAGAAGGGAGTGTTCGTTGCACGCGATTAAAGCGATGCACGCTAGACTAAATTAACAATCATCATGTTATTTCGTTCAAGTAATGATAAAATTTAAAAAAAAGTGTTCAAAAAAGTCTTAGAATATATATACATATATATATATATATGTATACGTGACACGGCGAAATTGCTGCAACTGTCATGTGTTCAAAACTGAAAGCATAATGTAGTCCTTAAAAAATAAGATTTATGCTACTAAAAATGTATCGCATAATTTTTAATGATGACACTAATTTTTGCTTGAATAGTAAATGCGCCTGTATCGGATTTTGGCAACTAAAATACAGTGGGTGGTCGGTTAACGAGCAATTCGGACTGCGAACGAATCGGACAACGAGCACTATCATGAAAGATTTTTGTGTTCAGACGACGTGCACATATTCGGATAACAACCCAAAACGATCTTTATAATCCACATAACATACCTGTTATATAATAATGCTCGATTAATGAAAACTTCAGATAACGAGCATTGCCTTGAAACAGATTATTTTCGTTAACCAATCACCCACTCTGTTAATATAATAAATATAATGAAATGCCTAGATTTACATGTTTTTCTCTAAGGATTGATTAAAATTTATTATTCAAATTGTCGATATCTGATAAATGTACGTATCCAAAACTAACACAAAAATCAAAATAAATTAAACTTATTATATAATATATAAACTCCATAAATCTCGTCTTGCAGCGTTGCTTAACACCAATGTTCATAAACTAAAACGAATTCTGGCTTAAATTTAGAGGTGCGAATATTTTTCAATTTTTTCGCTTAGCACTAATAATAAAACCTAACGATTACTGAAAAAATAACTAGCACCTATATACCTACCGCCACGTTTATATTTGAATCTTGTTATACAGCGGTAGATAACCTTTGGTCAGAGAGTCTTAACTGTAACTTCTTTAAACAGTCTTGCAATTTTTTATAATTTCTTATTTCTTAAATTGATAACCTATCAACAGAAGTAGTATGACATAGTCTTGAAATTGAAATATTATTATAATTTTTAGTATCTAAAGTAACTTAATCAAGGACAAACGGTGGGATTTTTGTATATATTTTATAGTACAGTTGGTGATCGGTTAACGTACATAATCTGTTCCAAGACTATGCTGGCTATCCGAATTCTTCGTTAACTGATCATTGAATTTACCTGAAAATACCACCCCGGAAAAGTCTTTCGAATGTAAATATTCGATAAGTTTTACAGACAGAATAAGTGGATTAGAAATATTTTTTTGTTCGTTATCCGAATACACGTTCGTTGTCCGAACAAAAAAATCTTTCTTGTTAGTATTCGTTGTCCGATTTTTTTGTAGTCTGAATTGTTCGTTAAACGATCGTTCACTATATTACTTTTCGCTGTTGACTCATGAGTTTTTAAGAATTGTTATATTATATTTTAGCTCAAAGAATATTATTTTTTCCATAGAAATTCAAGCTTAGACCTCACACCTTCATGGCTTTGTGAACTTCGATTGCAAGTTATTATCCCATAATAATATACAACTTCACTATTTGAAAATGGACTATTCAAAATATATTGCACTCTTTATCAATTAGTAAATTTCCCATCCCTACTAGCAGAAATATAATTCCGCCACGTCAATTTTTCTGAAATATTTTCTTTAATATAGATGACACATTTTTATATTATGTGTCCAGTTATTTTTCAAATAAATATTTTCTCGAAATAGAAAAACATAACAAAACAATGTTTCATCTTATTTAATATCTGGAAACATATAACGAGATAATTATGCGTTGGCACGTGATAGCGCTCGCAATGATTGGCGGACTCGATTTCATCAGTTGTGAATTAATGTATGACGAAATTATGTATTGCATATTATAAATACTCTAGTATAAAATATGTGTGGACATATTTATAGATATATAAAATCCTTAGCAATATATTTTTATTATTATATGGGAAAATAAAGCCATTTTCCAGGGCTCTGGGAAATCCCTTCATCATCTTACAGGTTATTTTTTCTATCTTTTAAGGGTAGCTAAAGTATTACAGTATTACCCCAATAAAATATCAATCACTTTTTAAAATGCCAGTGTTTATTGATCTGGTTGAATTGAGATTAATTTGTAGATTCCGTTATAAATGTGTACAAATAGACAATTATTAACTTTTTCAACAATTGTTAAGTTTGTTGATAGATATTTCAACTGTACACTATTTTAAGAACTCTTATTATGAGCATTTTCACTTGACTAAATTTAAGGAACATTTTTTATTTTTAGACTATTTTTTTACTCTCGCATTTTCTAACATGTCTTCATGAGAAATGTATGTCACCACATATTTATTTGGGCTAACACTAGGCCAAAGTGAGAATTCTGCTATCCTCGACAGTATCAAATAGCATGTTCAAAATATATAATATTTTTGAGAAATCGTGGACGAGAATTCTTTGTTCTTCTAAATTGTAGAATCAGTCTGGCAATGGTAAAAGCATTATCAATGTTGATTATTGTATCATTAATAACGATTGATTGAAATAGCATTTACGTGGTAGAACTCTATTATAACACTACTTCATCAGAGAACTGATGAAGGCGTTAGTCGAAATAGCTATTTATTTTAAATCTTATAAATTTTGTAGCAATAAAATACTATGATGCTATTGTTTCAACGTGTTCAACAATTCGCTAATCACGTTATTAATGAATCACATTATATAAATTCAAACTCAGCCCCTAAATGTTTGCATCTTTGTAGTAAGGGTCGAAGAATGACGGCTTTGGAACAGCTGGAAATCAATAGACACCAATTATCACAAAGGATTTAAACGAACAAACTAACATAATAGTATCGCCACTTGTCCAGCCGTTGTACAAAGGGGTGGTCTGATTTGCTTCCAGAAGGATCACTTCCGTCCCACATATAAGCTTATTGTCATAGACACCTATTGTTTCATTTAGAATTTTGAAAATTTAGTGTCATTGTGTTAAAGTAACAAGCTAGGCCGTTGGAACAGGAGAGAGGATGTGTTGTGTGCCTTTTCTGCACAGCTATATATAGATAAGCAAATGTTAGTTTAAGCATAGTTCTGACGATGGCGTGAGCCGAAATAGCTATCAACTATATTTGTTAAAAATAATTTTGTAGAACTAAAATACATTGCTATTTTTTCACCGTGTGTTCAACAATTTTATTGATATCAGTATATCTCATGTGGACGAAAGTGAGTTCAGACGACTACTATTTTTAACGTATTAAAGCAGTTTTTGTCTAAGTTTGCTTGGATGATTTCTTTGTTATTTTAATGTTTCCTTTTCTACGTTCTTCTTCGTAAGTTTTTTCTGTGTTACAAAAGCAATAAATTTATATTTTTATCAACATTCTGTACCAAATAAATAAATAAAGAAATGGTGTTGAATTTCTTAAATTTTTATTTGTGACAAAATTCCTGGTGCTATACATTATTACATTTACGTAAGAGACGTAGTAAAAAAAAGATTAGCCTGAATCTATAATACACCTTCTTCGAGATTGTTACGATTACAAAAAGGTTGTCCTTCCCATTGACTGGGTGAGCTGACGGTCCTACCCATCTGTTCAGATAGGTACGAAGCGAAAAAATAATATGATGATAGGCAAGTGAGCAAGTAGGTAGAATAGGTAACCGTATTCACAGCTGGCTAGGTTATTTAACGGTTTCGCCCCGTTGAGCATTGCCAGGTGGTAATCATTTATCACAGGTAGTTTCGGGAACGGACTGGGCCTGCGTTATTTAGTTAGCGATAGGTTATGGCTCAGTATTGCTAATTCTATTGGCAACTCGAAAGAACTGATCATGTTATATGCTACGTAGACAGTTTATTATATTGTATGTTTTTCCTCCGAATAGAGGCCGTAGGAGGTTGAAAATTAGTCGACGAGAATAAGGCTTTACTATTTTCTTACAATATATAATATTTTGAAAGCTTAAAGGACTAGACTGTAATAAAAATACTTTTCCATTTAGATAATATTTTTTATATTATAAAACAACGTTCATATTAATTTTGTATTGTATATATATATATATATATATACACCCAGTCCTTTTTTTACGCGATACATTGGTTCCAGAAAAAGGCGCGTAAAAAAAATCGCGTAAAAAAATTATTTCACGCAATTGCATTATATTTCTTTACACACCCTAAAACATAAATTCGCATAAATCCGATACACTTGTCAACATTTGGCAATTGTATGTGTATTTAAAAAAATGGAATGCTTTATAAAATCAAGATTTAAAGATACACATTTTTTTTATTTAAAAAAATAATGAAACGTACATGCCTAGCATCGTATATAAATGTCTTTACAACAAATTTGGGGAAAACATTGCGTAAAAACGAGTGAAGCGTGTAAAAAAATGTAGCGCTGCCGTCCAAAAAAATCGCGTTAAAAAAAGTCGCATAAAAAAAAGGACTGGGTGTTCATAAAATATTAACAATCTCTTATAATTTTACCCATTTTTAATGTGTTAAAGATCAATTGTTATCATTAACATTTAGAGGCGTTATATTTTAAATATTAAAAACGCATTTTGTTGTTATATTTCCACATTTTATTTTATGATCATGGCCGGTTTCTGCTGCACATGCTGAAGTACAGCTGATGATCAATAGGTCAGTTGATAATGCACGCGATTAGCGAGACCGGTCCTTATCATCAAAAAATTTCTAAAATTCTACTAAAAATGGTATTTATTATTTTAATCGTCAAAAAAGTAGTTTTTAGTGCTAACTAATGTTCTCGGGCATTCTAAACACATATGAACCCGTTCATCTTGGATATAATTCTATTTATTGATAAATGTTTCTTAGTGTGATTTCAATATAAAAGTTTTATTGCTTAAACTCGGATAAACGCACCCCTGTACAAAAACACTTAACAGATGCCAATAGGCGAACGATGTTTTAAGCTATTTAAAAGTTATATTAAATTTCACGAATTAATTTCATAACTATATTAAAAATTGTGATTATGGACTAGTAGTAGCTACTTAAAAAAATGATTGTCGCAATAAAGTGCTGGAGAAAACCCTAAGAATTGTTTTTTTTTTCTTTTTGCTCGCTATAAAAAATTTACAAAAGAAAATTGATGCCCTTCCACCAGTTTCGAACACTGAGCGTTTCGGAAAAAAATAACTTTTCAATTAGATTTTTAAAAGTTACAAAATTATGAAATTTGTTTTCATTAAATACGTAACAAATATAAATATTTCCTTTTCTATATTTCATGTTATGCCGACATTTCTTTGAGAACTTAATTCGAAAGTGTCAAAACATTTTTTTGTACACCGCCTCAAGTTTTCTATAGATGGAGGCATTTTCCTAGCGCATAAAAGTTTGATTGCCTAACTTGAGAGTTGATTAATTCAGTTGTCGCCCGCTGACAGCAATGCTACCAGCTGTCTCCGCGAAGAGAACATTGTGACGTCAGAGCTTTTTTATATTTGAAGAATGTTGGTTTATATATTTTATTTGTCTACAATTGTGGATGATTTTTTACATGAAAACTATATTTTTGTTCTTTTTATTAGTCTTTAGTATTTCCTTTTGTTAAATATGAATAAAAATGACGTTCAACGTAAGATTACCTTACCCTTGTAAAATTAGTCCAAAATATCTTTCCCGTAACGTGTTCTATGAAAAAAGAAAATTATGAATTAACTATTTAATTGTTTATTGTATCCGAAAAACACCATGTTGAATAACCGTTATAGGTTCCATTTTCAGGCGTCTAAACGATGGAACTAATTTTTTTCCAATTGTATTTCAGCATATCAATCTGCAATAAACCATTTGTGTTTCTTCTGTGTCTAGAATTCATATTTTTTCAGTTATTGAAAAATGGGGATATCTTTGTTGTTTTTTTCACGTTTCGAACATAACTTTAAGGCTTATTTGTTATTTTAAATGTCAGGTACGGTCAACCTTGTTACAGATTTCGTGGGCTCGAGTCCCGGTATGTAAAGTTTTTGCGGTCGATTTATAAATGTGTTGTCGAATATCATCCCACCTTCGCGATCTTGAAATACGGAGAACAGTAATCGCAATTAGCTTGTTAGTATCTCTGTCATAGTACTATCATCGCTATCCTTACTCTCTGTTAAAACTTTAGGCTTAGGCAATTCGCTCCACATTGGGATCGGGTATGGATAAAACAATGCATGATTTAAACTTTTTGTAAATGATATATCTGCTCAAAATTGTAGGAAAAAATATGTACTAACGCAATTCAAATCTTAACAATTCATTTAACAAGTACCAGATGTTTAAAGCAAATAGTTGAAGAATGAAAAAAAACCCTACAAAAATCATATGTGTTAAACATATGTTTTAAAACTGACTGCAATAAAAATTTTGCAATTGGCAATTAAGAATGATATTATATTTTTAATAAAAAAAATTCATTGCTATTTAAAGACATCGTCTTTACAGACAGACGTCTTTATTTATCTAAATGTAATTAATATGAATGTAGTTATATTGGTTATGCAGGAAAATCGGGTGACATTTCTGCAAATTTAACATTATACACTTTAAAAGTGAATGATCTTTAGTAATAATGAGCTAACAGTACTGCATTTTTGTTCCAGGTAAGCAAGGATTAAATAAACACCGCTGATTGAATGAGAAAAATAAATTGCGTAAGTTATTTATTAGAGTTTAATATATTATCACCTATTCGGTATCTTTATTCGTAAATTCATAACATTCCACTTTTTATGTTCGTGGGACGTAATTTACAAAGTTCAATATATTTTCTACTCTATCGTGTTTCGTTATTACAATACATACTCATGTCAAGTATTTTGAAGAAATTAATAAGCAAGTGTAAATTGTTTTTTTTCATGTTATGTTAAATAGATTTGATGCGATATAGCATTAGATCTTGAAGAAAATCGTTTTATTTTTATTTAAGTTGATCACGTTGTAGATGGAAAATTTCCGCAAACTTTGATTCTGTCTCCAAACTTGAAGGCTTATAAGGTGGTTTCGTAGTTCGTCAGTTGTCTCTAACACGAGAAGTTGCCCTCACGGACGGTAAGATAAGCTTTGGATGAGCTTTGCGTGTAGTAACGTTACTCAATCTACACACATGAGTTTTTATATGATCTAAATTAATTTTCTGGGAATATTAACTAACTGTCCAATATAATACTATTTGAATTCATCGTTTGATTCGTGAACGCAATGGAAAATAATCTGTTCATATTTGACAGCGTATTCATGCAGGGTTGTTATAACTACAAGATTGGCTTCCAAGTGAACTGTGAAATTATACCTGCCTGTTGCAACAAATTGGTCCATTGAGAGACAGTTTGAATACACACGTACGAATTTGCGAATCAATTGCGTAATCATTTTTTAAAGTTACATTCTAAAGCACTTTTAAGGTGTTAACAATCACTTCTTGGTGGAAAGACATGATATTTAAAATAATAAAAACTTTTCAAAAATAGCATATATTACTACAATATAAATTTTATGACAAAAGTACTAAGGTACAAAAAAGTTGAGATGATTTTATAATCATAGTAGATAACTTCTATTGAACTTTACTAATAATAGAAAATGTTTACTTTATAATAGAAATTATTATAAATAAATGAATGTTTGTTTGTACGTATGTCCGTAATGTATTGCTAGATTATTGGTAGGAATTGTTTGAAACTTTCAAAATATCTTCTTTCCACTTTCAAAAGGGTTTCTGGATTTCTACGACCACATGAAAACACATCTGACAAGTTAAAAACCATTAAAAAAGCTCTTACAAAACTGTCAACCATGCCACATTTTGAGAATTACATTTTGCATTCTGTCAATTGTTGATGTAATAAATAAGACTTTTCAATATAATTTTCACTGAATGAATGCTTTTTTTTTAAATGCTTAACCAATTTGATTACTTTGAATTTAATCAAGAACTATTGATATTTTGAATAGGTAGCTAGGTACCTCGTTTGCAAAACTGTCACATTTTGTGGTTATGAATTTCTAATGACATTTTGCAAACTATCGATTGTAGCGAGTGGTGCAATTTTAGTAGTTCACTTTGTTTGAGTGGCATTGCAACACATGCCGGGTACTTTGTAGTGTATTATGAAAAAGAATAAATTTGTTGCTAATAGACAACAAATAACGAATAATAGCTCATATCAATGGAAAAATTTCGTGGCAATTTAACTATGTGTATTATGAATAAAATTTACATTTTTTTTTTACTAATTTGGAATTCGAATTTAATTATCAGTCGCTACGATTTTGTTTGTATTACCAGTAACCACTGTACGCTAAACACATTCATTACTAATACATGATTTTGCCTTAAGGTGCTGCATGGAATTTCAACATGAAATTTAAATTGTTATTATACGATTTCACGTGTTTTGTCTCTAACGATTCGGTTTTCGCCTTTCAGCATATTACTGTCAATTATGTTGCACACGTGTGATAAAATGACTAAAGATGTCGAAAAGTGAAATCCAATAAAAAAATATTTCTATATTTTTATTCTTCGTAGATTTTTCAGTCATGTTAAATTCAAAAAAACTGAGATATTTCTAAACCTTCCAAGAAATCAGTATACGATGGGAATCGAGTTTATGCATATTTTCCAAAATCAATCCCGTAAGTCAACAATTATATTTTTAATATTGTTATTTTCTTCTTTTATTTTCTTTCCCACAGGCATATTTACTTGTAAAAGGTATGTTAGCGAAAAAAACATTTCTACTTCGATTATAGCTCACATATGTTTTTTCTCAAACTTAATGTAATAATACAATATATTCAGATGTTGAATATGTACATAGTATTTTTCTTTTAATTCGACGAACTGGTTTTCTTATTCTTAGAAACTAGAATTAATAACGTTTGATGTATTCACATTTTTATTTAAAAATACTGTTTCATTTGTAAACATGCCTTGTTATTCCAAACATTTCTAAGAAAAAAATATTTATTTCCAAATCTGCCTAAAAGCCGCAGTCATTTAAATAATATTTTCATGGCGATTTTCTCGTTCAATATTATAATATATGTAATATTTGGTTTTGCATACATTCTGACAATAAAAAAAAAGAAAAAATTAATGCTTAGTTTTAAGAATATGCGAAATATAATGCTATCAGAAAATAAATTGTGGGCGATGACGAATTCTCGATGCTTTATAGACCTTTTTATTTGGTGACAAATTTTCACTATCATTTAAAATTACCCTACATGGAAAATAAAATCAAAATATTATCCCGTCGCATATCTACGTAAAAACATGTGATGAAAAAATATTCATTTTAAATATGCTGTTACTTTTACCCCAAATCATTCCATGGAAATCTCATCAATTATCGACCAAACGCTCTCATCATCTATTCAAATCCGTCTTTATTAATTCTGATCGGTTAGGTAAGTATTCGTAAACCATTAATTCTCATATCTTGAGAAACAATCCATCGCCGTCGATACAGCCAACAAAATGTGTCTAGCGTTTCTTGCTGTACCACCCCATCCCTAGTCCATGTTAGTAAGAAACATTTATGTTTTTTTTGCTTTAGTTTTTAACCTTTTGAGTGCCTATCCCTAAATGGATTACAACCAAATAAACATGCTTGCTGTACCAAAGACAACACATTAAAAAAATGGTCTAAACACATATAATAAGCTATAAATGTTTTGGTATCGCCACAAATATATTGCACTTAATCAGAAACTTTATATAATAATAATTTGAATTAAAAACGATATAATATTGTTTTTACGGTTCGTTTAATTGTTTATAACAAAAAGTAAAATTTTGAATATCGATTTTAATTGATGAAATTGAGGTAACCTAGTGTAAACTTATTTTTTTATTAAACGAAATTAGTATTAAAGAATTCATATAAAAAAAACTCAGCATTGTGTTCGATGTTATAAAGTGCAATAATTTTTATTTTCTATTTAAATTTGCATTTTTATGTATATTGATAGTCTGGATATTGTCAAGAATATCAGCCTTCGTGTAAAAAAACTCCAGATTGACTCGCGCTCCGAGAAATGCATAAAATCAAAGTGCCGCATTTTAGACTTCATTAGCACATTATGAAACTAAAGTGTTAAAACAGAAGAGAAGATATATTGTGTACCTTTTTTTACACAGCTATATATAGATATGTAGATAAATGTACGTTTAAGCATATTTATGATGAAGTCGTAAGCTGAAATATCTATTAACTATATATCTTATAAATTTTGTAGAACTATAATAATATATAATACATTGCTGTTTATTCACCTTGTTACAATTATCCATTAAATAAAATAAAACTTATAGTGTACAGTTTTTAAATTTGGAAGTTTTTTTAATTTAAGAAGTGTAAAAATAAATGTAAGATAATTATTTGTTTGTTAAATAATTTAATTTGTAATATTAAAATTATGTGCCTGTATATATTCAAAACCGAAAATAAAGTTATCTTATATACCTATGTGAGCAATTAACAATTATTGTCTTTATGGGCAATAAAACCTTGGCATACGTAATCCGTTTTCATAATACTTACCCAAATAAAAATCCCACAGTCCCAGGAGACTGTCCTCAGTTTATTATTCCGGCCGCGTAAAGGTTAAGCAGTCTGCTTCAGACATTTGCATTAATCTGGAGGGAATTATTCCAGACATTCGTGATATTTTTTTGGGTCATTCGGAATAAGAGAATAAGGAATGACTATTAGTGAAAGAACCTCGCTCCGAGAGGCACTTGAATACCGAATGACAATCGATAGGAGGGACTCCGATGGAATAATCATAGCAATTTCCTCATCATTCAAGGGCGCTTTTTCAATGCGCAAACCTATTATTATTGTCATATCGAATGGTTTTCGTTTCAGCACAATGGAACTGTATTCACACAGATGTCGACATAACCACATATGTACTACTATAAACAATTCCGAGATGAAATAAAAACACTTGTTTTATGACAATACTTGTAGTAATAGAATATTATTATACTCCTTTTTTATTCGCTGCGACATATGAAAATGTTTTTTCGCTTAGTGAATTGATCGCGATGTGTAAATAAATATTGGGTTTACATTAGTAATACGTTTTCATTAGCCGATTCATGGACTAATAGCTAAAAAAATAATTGACCGTTATATCATATTCCACATCTCAATAAAATAAATGGGTTATCTTAACTTTTCCTTTAACAATGTTTAGTAATATTTCCACAATTTTATATTATTCTGATCCGTACTAATTTAACCAATCACGAGTATTGCCAATAAATTACTCATTATAAGTTTTTTTTTTATACACATTCATAAGCATATCAATTATAAAAAGAAGAAATTTTGAGTTTATAACTACCAGATAAAAAAAACAATATGTTCAAGAATTAAAAAAAAAACAGTCTGGTCATCATATAAAAAATATTGAAATGAAGTAATATACAATAGTTCACAAATAAAATATTACCGAATTTAATCTATATTTTATCAGTTAATAATGCTCGCTATGAGCGAAACCGGTTCTGATTTAATGATAAAAAAATGATAAATTATTGAAATATGATGTTAGTTCATAGTTCTGACGATGGCGTGAGCCGAAATAGCTATCAACTATATGTTTAAAAATTTATAGAACTAAAATACATTGATATTTTTTCACCGTGTGTGAAATATAGTACTTTTCCTTCAAGAAGTGACTGTAAACACCTAAGAAGCGATTACGTTAGTCGTCTGGTGAAACTTGTTAGAGGTTTGATTCATAAATTAATTTATTTTTAATATTTAGCATTAAGTTAATTGAGTAATATTTTTTAAATTTTATACATCGAGGAAAAAAGAAACAGCAAACCAGATGCTTAATGATTTCAAAACTAATTTTGAAAAAAAAAAGCATTTATCTTGCCGGGACAGAAATGAATACATATGTTTCTTTTATTACGTACTGCGGAAGCCGCATAAAAGCTTACTTGATAAACAAACTTACTGAATTAAAAAATTTAAATTATCTGTTTAATCAATAATATCAAAATTTACTTAATTTAACATATTTTTATTAAAATAAGTATTGGAGAATATGAGTAAAGAAAAACTTTCACATAATAAATTATTGAAATTTGCTTATGAATCCTCGTACATATTTTTTTTTGCATATTTACATAGTTACCTTGAATATATAATTAATGAACAAATTTTACATCATATGTAGATATTTCTACATTTAATGACCCGATTTTTTAAAAGTGAGTATATTTAAACTTAAATTATTTCAGTGAAAGTTTTGTAGTTACACAAATAGACACAAATCTATAAATTCGCTTGTAAAAATATTATATTAATATATTTTAATAATATATTATATGTTAATAATTGTTTCTATACTATAAGTGGTATGTTAATAGCAATATTTCCCCACGTTTTTAAAATATGTTCATAGAAAAATATTTCACGTAATAAATATTGCCTTATTTCACTTTTATTGTGTTAACTGTCATATCTTATTGGAAAGGCGTTGTATTTTAAATAATAAAAATATTTAAGTACTATTTCTACAATATATTTTTGATCAAGACTAGTTTTGCTCATCGCGAGCATCATCAACTGATATGTTGATCATCATATGGAAACATGACTAAAAATGTAATGTTTATGTAATAAATATAAATCTCCCTTGTAAAATGAATGTATTGTTCTTTTAAAATTAAACAATTTTCGATTTAAATTCCGACACTTTATTTTTACAATATTCTATATCCATTTCAATTTAAAATTCCAATTACGTGTCGCCGCATTCTATATCTGCAATATATTATGTAAATTACACCACTTACCGTTCAGTTTCTTTTCAAAACTTGTACGGCCATTGAAAGCGCCACAACCACGTGTTTTTATGTGTTGAAAGCGTTATTTTTTGCGGTATAGATTTTTCCGATAAATACCACTCATAATATTATATGTTCCGTTTTTATTATTTCCGTTCAATTCGACATATATATTTTATATCATTACGGCGGCTATGTGAATACTGGGAGAGCCTTGCATAATTTGTCTATGAAAAACCCAGGCTTGCAATCGTAAAAACCGGAACAGTATTTCTGTATCGAAATCCACAGTTGAAGTTTTTTATTACGTGTAGCGAGAAATTTACACAGTTTTATAGAAACAAAGTTGGAACATTTTTATTTATTGTCAAGCTTTGTATTGGGTTTTTAACAAATAAGCATTACTTTACTTTAAATGCTTTTAAAACAATCGGTAGACTCTTCGCAATTCAAAAAAGTCAATACTGAGAAAATTTTAACAATTCAACTTTGAACCAGTTCTAATTTATGCTCATTTTTTTAAACTCACAGTTTTATTGCAAAGTATACGGGTAAGAAAAAAATACAAATTAGCGTGTACCGAATATAAATTACCGAATGTAAAAAAATACCGAAAATGACGCGACAGAAATACTTAGATCAATAGAAATCAAAAGATATTCATTATCACAAAAAAATCTTAATGAACAAACTAATATATGTCTGTCATCACTCCTCAAGCCATTACATCGGGCTTTTCCGTAATAAACCATTTCCATGCAATATGTAAGCTTATTGGTAAAGCCGCCTTTTTAGTTCCATTTACAATTTTTTTTTAGTTTTATTGATAGCAGGAAATAAGCTAGGTCGTTAAAACAGGAGAGAAGATGTATTGTGTACCTTTTCCACACTGCTATATATAGATAAGCAAATGTTCGTTTAAGCGTTCTACAAAACATATAGCGTGACGCTTTTAAAAAAAGCATAAGATCCAAATAAAAAAAAAATGTAACCACAACACACCAGAGATGAAAGGGCAAAAAGGGCGTTAAACGCGTCCTTAGTCTCCATTGTAGTAATATTACAAAGAAAAGTCGTTTAAGCATAGTTCTGACGATGGCGTGAGCCGAAATACCTATCAACTATATTTTATAAAAAAGTTGTAGAACTTAACTACATTGCTGTGTATTCACTGTGTTATAATGGAGTTCTACCAAGTAAATGCCAATTCAGTCAATAAGAAGAGAAAATCTTTCAAAATACGTTAATATCTAAGTTGTCAAAAGCCGTCCTACAATGGTAAATCTCTTTCCGGTGGCATCACTGTTGGCATGCTTGAGACGGAGAAAAAGACGGCTTAACAACTAGCGACTATAAAATAATACTCATGTTTAAATGTTGCATTAGTAGTGATGAAATTATTGAAAATAATTAAAAAAAAAAACAAAACAAAATTTTAAGCACCATTTCTACAATTTATATAGTTAAGATAATCACCGGTTTTGCTTGCCGAGAGCATAATCAGTTCATATAATACAAAAACTAAGTATTAATGGAAAGCCCAGTGCTGTCCATGGTTTCAATCTCAATTCTGTAAAGTATTCGGGAAAATATTTTTTCACACGTAGAAGACTATTTCAATTGATGATTATGACGATCTTGAACCGTTCAAATTCTGCGAATTTCCACATGTTTTATTACTCCATTTTCGAGTTTAACTTTCGGCATTTTCAGAAAATCTATCATACTAAAGTGCTCTCATTGTCAGTTATCGAAAGTTTTTAGTTTATGACGGTTAACAGTTTACAGAGTTTGAATGTTTCAAATATATTTAAATTTAATGAAACATGCTACATTTGTATCGTAAATTAAATGTTCATAATGTCTTGGCATTTTATTACACCGAAATGCCAGTAAAAATATTTTTTTTAAGATGGGTGATACAAATTATTTTAAATGTTTAAAACAAATGTTATTTTTAAAAGGTTTAAAAATTAAATATAATTACCGATGCTGTGTTATAAGTTACTAAGTTCAGTTTGTGTGTTCATTGTTTATAATTTATTTTTTATCTACTATCAAAAAACGAACGCCCGCTGCCGACAAATTGCGGTATTGCGTTAAATTCTTGGCCAACGTAAAGAAAGTTAGACTATGCCAGATAAGATATTCTCGCCAAATAATGGCATAATA
Source organism: Himalopsyche japonica (assembly GCA_028555115.1). NCBI lineage: Eukaryota > Metazoa > Arthropoda > Insecta > Trichoptera > Rhyacophilidae > Himalopsyche > Himalopsyche japonica. Next base: position 1,721,105 of record JAHFWJ010000455.1, on the reverse strand, counting down.
TCTGTGGTACGAGAAAGAACGGAATATCAATTAGTTAAACCCTCAAAGACGTGGCAGATCCTGGTATGGTTCTAAGCTTAAACCACGTCTGAACCTAGGTCGGTTATGGATCCCTCCCCAGGGGTTTGGTGAGATCATGCCTTTTGAAAACTTAATACTAGACTCGAGCATTCAAATTTTAGAAACAAACTTTCTTTGAATTTACTGAGTGCCTTTGTGGCCAAGTTGAAAGCTTGGCTATTTTGATAAATTACTTACAATTGGACCTGATTCATCATTCCGTTGATTTACGTATTATATTTACTTCGGCTTGACTTGGAATTCGTCATAATCTTTAGTTGCAATTTATATAGAATACTGACTAGACGTTAGGTCAACAAAGAACTTACAAATATTTGAGTAATATATTTAATTTTTCATTGATTGAGTTGGCATTTACTTGGTAGAACTCCATTATAACACGGTGAAAAAATAGCAATGTATGTTGAGCAACTGATCAGTTGATAATGCTCGCGATGAGCGAAACCGGTCCTGATCAAAAAATATATTGTGGAAATAAGTACTAAAAAAATGTGTTTTTATTATTTAAAATATAATGCCTTTCCATCAAGAAGTGACAGTTAACACCTCAAAAGTATTTTAGTTCTACAAAATTTTATATATTTTATATCTTATAAAATTTATTTTTCACTCAATATCCTCAGATAAGTGTTCACGGCAACACCTTTTTTACGGCCAATTTGTACTTATTTTAATCGGTCTCAATTCAATAAAATTGCATAGTACATCACATTGAAAGCTATATTAATTAAGTGACTTTGTCAGTGTTGTGATACAGTACGCGACATTTTTTTCGATACTCTTTGCATGACCCGTTCACGCCACTCCAGGTAACTAAATCTTATTGATTGAATCGACATAATAACAAGGTGAAAAATATTAATTTATTTTGTGTAACTAAAATACTTCGCTATTTTTTCACCGTGTTGTAACTATATCCTGTTTAATTTCCATTGTTTTGTTAAATTGAAGTCAATCATACAATGTTTTTATAGATTTTAATCTTAAAAGCAGAACTTATTTTTTTCGATTGAGAATAAATATTCATTTTATATTGATCAAACTATATAAAGTATTTTTTAAAATTAAGTCATAAAATGGCTTGAAAAATTAAATGAATAAACCGCTTTCTTATAAAAGGTTATAAATGTTTAAAAACTTGGTGCCCAGTCTTAAATTTATGTGTACGATATTGTTTATTGAAAAAGCATTGTACGGGGAGGAATGTTACATAACCCTTGATAGCGGATACTAACCGAACAATTATTATTGTGTAATTCTTTATTACCATCTCTTTCATAATTTAGCATAGCGTTGAATGCCAAAATAAAAGCCTCTGGCTCTAAACTAACCTTTCGGAAAATCCGCCTGTAAGTCTGCGTTCTTTTGTTCAAAAAATCCTTTCTACACAATCATCCCTTTGATGACTGCTAAATATTATTTATTTTTGTAACTTTATATTATTAGGGTGGCCTTTGTTCGTCCGGATTTTCTGCGGAAAGCCACTGAAAATTGTCTGCGAAAACAATTAATTTGTTTGCGTAAGATGGTTATTTTTTCGCAGCTTTGAGACGTACATTTACCAAGTCGCAGACAACGAAAAAAAAAAACTTTTAACTTAATTTAAGAATACACAGTGATTTTCTTCTTCAATATTTACTCCTCAAATATGATTGTATATGAAAAGGATTGGCGTTTTATTTTAATGAATAACAAATAGTAATCGCTTCCTATGTATTTGATTATATATATTTTTTTATATAATTTATGATATCGTTTGAATGTGCTTGGTATAATTTCAATATCGAATTTGAATTGTTTAAAATTCGTACGATTCCACATGTTTTACCAGCTACGTATTGGGTTTCGCCTTTCGGCATCATCAGGCATTCTATCACAACGGTGCCACAAAATTGATCAACTGAATACCTAAAGATACCGAAATTCGAAGCCCAGGTAATTTAATAAAACATGTGGAATCGTACAAATTTTCATCAATTAATCTTGATTGAAATACAATTTATTCTAATCCAACAAAACCGAGCGATGACAATAATAATGCGTGTCGAATTCCCTTTGTATACTTGCGGCTCTGTTACGATTGTCACAAAGCCCCAGCGAGGACAGTTTCATTAATTAATTTATGGAATTATTATGGAATTTATTGATGTCTGCATTCATGATATCAAAATTTCCCTCCTATCCATCCGGTTCCAAAATAATCTCGCCGTAGTAAAAAAAAAGAAAAAATAATCAACCAACTGATTAACAAACAATCGAGAAAATATCAAATTTGAATTGTTACAACTTTGATATTGAAATTCCATCAAGTACCTTCAGTCGATATCATACATTATGATATAACATCGTTAGGATACGGTGTAAAAAAAAACTAAATGATCCCATTAAAAAGTGCAATTTATTTTTTAAGCTAATTCCTCTGTCGTTACCAATAACTGGCCGCCATTCATTTACCTTAACGCAATAGTAATTGTTAAGATAATGCGTCGTTCTTTTATATTGTCGTATATACTGTACATAAATGAAAAACAAAAAATATTAATGTAAATTGTTCGGCATTTTCAAGCATTCTGTTAAGAAAGGACGCAACAGAACTGACAGACAGTAAACTGTTTGCATCGTTTAGATATATATATATATATATATATATTATGTTTACAGTAAATTTGATAAATATAGCATAATAATATTGTTTAATGAGTACTTTTTGACAATAATCAACTACCATTAAGCTGTAATTGGATAATTTCATACTTAGATGTACCTACTTATTTTAAATGTATGGGCTTAGGTTGAATTAAACATATATTTATCTATTTCCTTCAACAATTGTTTTCATATTTCATACAAATTTAGGTAATCTCACATAATGAATACAGCAAATGAGTGTTAGGGAGGCTGAATTGTTCGCTTAAAAAAGATATTTAACTTAATTGGGCTGTGTTTATTTTTAAAATTTCTTCATAAAATATGAATGAAGATGCTGAAAATACGAAACTCGGGTTGCAAGTGAAAAAACATACACAGTTTCAACAATTGTAATTTGATATTTTAAGTAATAAAAACACATTTTTTAGTCTTTATTTCCACTTTGAAGGTGTTAACTGTCACTTCTTGATGGAAAGGCATAATGTTTTAAATAATAAAAACACATTTTAGTACTTATTTCCATAATATATTTTTTGATCAGGACCGGTTTCGCTCATCGCGAGCATTATCAACTAATGAAAAATGTGTTTTTATTATTTAAAATAGCATGGCCTTCCATCAAGAAGTGTTAGTTCACACCTTAAAATTACTTATAATTTGATATTGAAAAATCATCAAGTGCTCTTAGTCAGTATCTTAAATCATAAAAAATATTAAATTTTTATTTTATAACTGTATATTTTTTAGATTCCACTAATTTGTGTAAAGGATTTCCATGAAAACGTACACGTTTCAAAAATTAAAACAACATGGACAATGGTCCTCAAAGTTTGGACGTGCCGTCCCCTGCTTTACATTAAATTCCTTTTGGGTTGTGTTTGTCATTCGACCGCTGAGTAAAGCAAACAAATTCGCCGGTTTTATCCGGGATCTGTGGCTTAAGTCTCGGTCCCGGTACATACTCCCCGATTATGCGGGCTTATTTTGCACTTTTGCGTTTTTATTTCACCGCAGGATTAACACGATACAAAACAACGTCGCGCGGAGCCGACACATTCAGAAGTTACTGGAAGCTTTTTCTATCGTTATCCCGTCGTTTAATTGATATTTAAATTTACCCTAGTTACAAAATTATTGGTTTCGATTTTCATAATGAAGGTTTTATTAATCTATGTATTAATTAATCAACTGATGATATTAAAATGCAGGTGTTTTTTTAATGCAAAAAACGAGTTTTAAAATTAGAAGTTCGTAAAATTTAACTTTTGAATAAAATGAAAATTAACAACACGGTGAAAAAATAGCAATGAATTTTACAATAGTTACAAAAAATTACAAGATATATAGTTGATAGCTATTTCGGCATACGCCTTCATAGAATGTTGAGCTATCAACTATATATTTTATAAATTTTGTAGAACTTAAGTATATTGTTATTTTTTCACTGTGTTATAATGGAGTTCTACCAAACTTAATGCCGATTCAATCAATAAAAACTAATATTATTGATGTTGTATTGTGTTTTTAGAAGATTCATTAATTCAGTGGTTGTTTTGTAGGAATTGATTATTAAAAAAAACTATCATTATTCTTAAACCAACTGTTGTATACTCCTGATGATCATTTTATATATATATATATGTTACAAGCACACTCAGTAAATGTTTAAAATTCATTAATTCACATATACGTTGTCAATTTTAGACAGGTACAGTGTACAAGAGAGGAAAAATTAATGCTTTCACTAGTCAAAGTGTATATTGGCCACGTAGACATGGCAAATTGTTCAATAAATGAAATATGATCACAGGCGTACTCATACTGCTGCCAGCTAGCTATATTACTATCATTTGACTAACGTAACTCAAATCGGTGAGTTTATACAAATATTAGTAATACATTGACTAGTCAGTGTGAACTGTTATGTTGAAAGCTTGAAATTAAACTAATCGTCAATGTATACATTCACGAGATATCAGTTGATTACGCGAAAAATAAGTGTGTTAATAAGTTTTTTTATATATTTCTTAATTTACAGATAATTTTACAAAATGTAGGTATATGTTTATAATGAAATATTTTTTAATACATGTTAAATACATATCTGCATTGGAGTTATCATGCAAAGCGTCTTATATTTTTAAATTGAAAAAGTTTACAACACAAATTTTATTAGAACATGTCTGTTGTGTTGTCACACAAAAATGCATATTTAATATCAAGAATTTAAAAATATATGTTAATTTTATATTTACATTAAAGATAACTTACCATTAACCACAGAGATATATATCACAAAAAAAGAAAAAATGGAAAAAATATGTCAAAATTAATCAACTGTTGTTGTATATGTGAATGATATTTATTTATCACTGATTTCCGTTTATATTCGTTGAAAATGTCTTAATTAAATTTTGAATGAAAACACAGAAATACATTCTGACGTAATTTTAAATTCACGTTAAATTTTTCATTCATTCTTTTTAGCGTTGTTAACATTTTTATCCTCATACATACGAAATACAAAATATGGGTCACTTCATTATATTTTGTACTATATGAATGGCTTCTTCCTGAAAACCCACGCATCATAAAATTCACATAAAATTTGTACTGCTTGTATAATGAAAATATTTCATTCTCCACTGATGTGTGTAGAAAAGAGGCGGGGAATCGGCGGAACTCTTGGTTCTCAAGTGAGACCTTTTGAATGAAGTTAAATTTGTTATTCATTTATAAAATAAAGTAAAATTTTAAATACATCTAATAAATGTTTCTTAGATTCAACGTTTTTAAATTACAGATGGGCTGGTGTAGAAAACGCTTCCCACTTTCTGCTGTTAAAAATAATTAACGTAATTAATAAAATACAATCTAAAAAAAGCTTTAACCTATATTGGCTATCATCTCATTATTATTACTTTTTCTTTTATAAAAATATTTATCCATCCATTGTCAGCCATGCCAAATATCCATTCCGATATAGTAGCTCTGAAAAATGTCATTAGTTAGCCATTAACCGCCCTATGCATATATACGTACATGATACGCAAATATTGACTGCACCATTCTGTGCTATCCCGTATCACGTACGCGCTTGAGAAAAATAATTTACATTAAAACTGCAAACCGTACGGAATATCCACGCGTCTCAACAACATGTGGCCTCAAGTCTTCGCAAGTATATTTTAAGAAGATGAAGTGTGCGGTCAGTTTTTCGTAATTTTCATACCTACAATTCAATAATCAGGCGCTCGTTTATGTGGTTTATGAAAAAGGTGATGTTTTTTGCAGGTTTCTCGGAAAGTTACTTGTAGGCAGTCCAGTTAGCAATGTTATAATTTATTGATTGAATTCATAGCAATATATTCTAGTCCTACAAAATGTGTAAGGTGTTTATGTAGTTGATAACTATTTCGGATTATGCCCTCATCAGAACTATGTTTAATTATACATTTACTAATCTAAACATAGCAAAAAACAAAAGATACACAAAAAACTTCTCTTCTGTTCTGATATCTTAGTTTTACATTGTGATAATAAATTCTTAAATGTGTTAAATTGATTTTATGTATTTCTCGGAGTGACAGTTGATCTGGGTTTTTTTTATTTAAGAAGTGCATTAACCTTCCGTAATGGTCTGAGAAGCGGTGATAGATTTATATTTGTTTGTTCGTTAAGAATGTCATTCATTAACTTACTGGTCTATTATTTTCTATTTGTTCGAATGCATTTAGCTTAGGGGCTTTATTAATGTTTGATGATTCTATATAACTAAATTAGCTGTTATTTTCTTTTATTCCATACGTGAACTAATTTTTAAATTTTCTTAATAAAATAGTTTATGTTCCACCAGTTTTTGATGCAGCATCAACCTTCCTCCACGTTGAACTAGTAGTTCTCTGATGAAAAATAGTTCAAAATATAATATCGATGTATATTTTTCCAAAATTAAGTCAACAAAATGTTTTGTGTAGTTTCTGAATAAGTTGATTATAGTGTAAAATATCGAGGTATTCAGTTGTACAGTTCTGATGTTTACGAAGTCCGAAATAGTTTACGATATATAAAAAATATAAGCATTAATACATTGTATTTTTACCTTAGTAAAGCGGAGTTCTACCAAGAAAATTCCAATTCAATAAATAATCATTTTACTCAATCGACTGAGGGTACTTTTAGAATTTTTATATCAAAGACGAAACCCGGGTTCTGAGTGACAAAACATGTTTCATTGTACACAGTTTCAATAATTCGGATAAAAATCAACTCAGTAATTAATTTAGCTCGTAAATTCAAAAATTTTCGTAATGTTTTTAATACATAAACGGTCTTAAATATTTACTGACCTATAAACTCCAGTGCATCCCTATTATAAAATGCCTGAAGATGTCAGAAAGAGAAACCAGAGTCTTGACTGACTTAACATGCAGTAGGGTACATAGTTTGACGTATTCAAATTATATATTGTAATTCTATCAAGAAACATAACATTCTACCAGAACAATCAATATCCTCAAATCGTGCATATTGAGAACGCACCTATAGTTTGAGTTACATTTATTTTCAATGATTGCAGTAGGTTATAAAAATTCTTTAATGTCAATTATTGAATACCGTGCCCACTTGGGATATGTATAACTTACAATACGTCTTAATTCGTTGTGATACGTGGGTTGAATTTTAATATTACGTTACAGTGCACGACAAAGTTTCTAGAGAGAAAGATTGAGTTACTAATTGACGAGCACTTATCCTTCATGAAATGGACGATGTTCCAGCCAGTAAGAAACAAACATGAGTTTTTTGGGTGTGTAAACAATATTGCAGACTTAATTACTATGTGTATTTTTATTAATTTTTGTGCTGGCCAGTGGTCGAGTGGTCAACGTCTTTGGATTTGGATGACGGTGTTTTCAGTACCATAAACTGTGTCATTATTCAAAGAAATATTCATAAAATAAATACCTTCCATTCGATCTCAATCATTTCTCTGCTGAGCTATTTAAAGCATCCTTTAACAAAAAAGTAAGTGTTTGTTTATAAAAAAAGTGTTGGTGTAAATTAGCATCAAAATTTTGTTCACCCTCAAAACAAGCACACAATTTAACTGAGGCACATTTTTTGCCTTGTCTTAATACTGTACCATCAGCTACTAATATAATAAATAAGAAATGGTTTTATGCTGTTATATTTTGATAAACACGGTTTGTATTGCATTGTCCAGTTTACTTAGAGCATGAAATAAAAACACTGAAAAATGATTCGATATTAAAAACACTTTTTGCATATAAAAAAAATTTATGATCATCCATATTTTAACGCAATTACACTATTTAATTAATTATTTAATTACACCTTTATTCGAGGTAAATAAATGTTTTTCTATAACAAATTTTTGGCAAATGTCGAAGTATCATTATTTAATATTAAAGCCGCTACGTGTTCTTATAACTAAAGAAAGATTAGAAAAAAAAATTGTGTATCAATGCAGTCTAGTTATTTTACTAAGATGTAGTATTATACGATATTACGCTGGACAACATAAACAATAAGTTAATTATAGCTTGAATATATTCTGGTTTGAAACTGTGTGCAGTTAGTGTACCCGTTCAAACCGAATCAAATGATTTTAAGTGGATGAATTTATTAATGTTATTCATAATTCAACTTCAATTGATAGCCGTTTTATAGAAGCTTTAAGATTCTTATCAAGAGATGAATGAAACCTTTATTCTTACAGTAGGCCTATACGATACACACATATATTTTTTTATAATTAACATAAATTCAATCAATAAATTTATTTTCACATATCTAAAATTTTTTTTTTTTATTTATCGCAACGGTAGTTAGTATTGCTGAAATTATCGGCAAAACAAATCATTACGTTTGTAAATTGTATTCTATCAGTTGACATTGCTCGCGATGAGCAAAACCCGTCCTGATCAAAAAATATATTGTGGAAATAAGTTCTATAAAATGTGTTTTTATTATTTGAAACATTCTTTGTCTACACGTAACATTATCGCCAACGCTAAGAGCGAAAGTACTCATAAATGTAATTAAAATCTTCCATGGAGCTTAACATCGGATTCATCGAAGGTAAAAAGGAACTCGTTCTCAATTAAGCAAGCGAGATATCTAATTTTTAAAAAATATTTTTCTAAAAATATTTAATTCGAACAAAGTAAAGTTCATTCTTAATTTGAAGATCTCCGTTAACAATGAAAAGCTTGAATCAAATCTCAACTTTAATTGTCGACTCAATTGGATTATAGTCGTTAAAAAGATTTCACGAATTCATATTTTTTCAGTCAATTATCCTAATTGCTTTTTTTATTTCCCAAGCAAAATAATTAAGAGTCAACTCTATTATTTAAATATTTGTCTGTTCTGCAATGCTATGTCAAAATTGTTGACTTCCGTTACTAACTTTTCGGGTTCAATTCCGTTGAAGAAGAGTCTTTTTTTTTCAATAAATTTCAAGATATGTTTGTCTAAGTTGATATGTTTAGAAACGAGATGTTTCAAAACCTATTATTTAGCTCCGTCTTAGCATTACCTTCGACCAATTTAATAATGAATTATTTTTGTCAAAAAAACTCATAAAGTATGTGAAAAGCTTCAAATTCTAGACTGACGTGGTTAAAAGTTATTCAATATTTGTCTACGTTAAGCCACAAGCATATTTCTATGAAACACATTTTCAATAGATCGGAAAATCATGCTGGTTTTATTTTTCCATTGAAATTTTTAATTATTTGATACAGTGTGTTCCCTAAAATATTGCAATGGAGATTATTTTAATTATAAAATATTCCGACTCGTTATTCTTGCTAATGCGTTTTTCATGACTGTTTACTTTTGGAATTCTTAATTATGTATACTTTATTTGTAAATTATTTTACTTTTCAGCTCTTAAGCATTTGGTTCTGTATACCTGTAATTTTCTAAATTAAAAAATAATAATAGCATTGTAATTTGTATAGTACCAGTTGATAATGCTCACAATGAAAAAAACCGATCAAGATTGTAAATTTATTGTGAAAATACTACTGGAAATCGGTTTATATTATTTTAAAACTATGATGGATTTCCACTAAGAAATGACAGCTACGACAAAATCTTAAAAGTAGGTAAAATTGAGTAAATTTTTAAACTGAACTCCAGTGTTGCAAGAAAATTATTGCTAATTTTTGTATATAAATCTATATTGATGTTTCTGATATTCTTCACAGGTTCAGTTAACATAAACACTACTGAATTTATTTTTGAATTTTTCCTTTTTATCAGATATTTTTATAGGGAACGCAGAGAACAGATGAAAAAATGAAACAATCGCATAGAAGTAGCCAATGAAAAATGAGAAATCAATTACTATTTTAACAATTTTGCTACGAATTAAATACCTTATATCTAGTTCAACCACTTAACTTTTGAATAAAAATGAGAAAATTTATGGAATAATAGTTTATAATTTAAAATGTCAACTGTCACTTCTTAGTGCGAAGACATTCGATTTTTAAATATCATGCATAAACCGGCCCTGATTATAAAAATATCAAATTGTAAATGTAGTCCTAAAATGTGTTTTTATTATTTAAAAACTTATCGATGATTTGTTTGTAGGCGTCAATTATCCCAAAGCAAGATGACTTAAGTTCATGGTTCATCTGGCATGCATGCATTGGGTTAGCCATATCTGAAATTGTCGATCACCGTCACAAAACAAAAAAGTTTGATATCTCTGCTATTTATTGCAAAAAAGGTGTATTTAATTTGACAAATAACAGCATATTGCGTGAAATATCGCATAGCGTGAATATCGTAGAATATAAATCACGGAATTCAAATCCAATACAAAAATTTTCGGCTGCTATAAATTATTTGACACAAAAAATTGATAATGAATTTCAATAAGGTAGTCATAACCTTGTCGACGTTGGTAAAACACATTTCACGTGATGCTAAATTAAAAAAATAACACATTCACGCTCGAATATTTTATTTTTCGATGACACAAAAAAAAACATTTTTCGCTGCCTATTTAAATGTTTTATTACCTGCTAAAATGAAAAGTCCTTTGGGCAAAAAATCCGGTTCGTGCTTAAATTTTTATCCGTGACAGTGTTGTCTTTTTCGCTGACTGAATATATTTATTTTAAATCATCCGGACGGACGCGAAATAATATCATACACATGAAATGAAATTGCGGCTTCTATTAATATTTATAATACAATGCTCTCTAAATTGTTTTGTACTTTTTTTTTGATTCATTTATTTTTTATTTGCATACACATGTTTGTGTCGAGGAGTTTAATGGGATCATTCAAATCAACAAAAAAAATATTTCAGTCATAAGTCAGTACAATTATCTCTAATTTTTTTTAATTTGCTTATTTACTGAGTTTAACTAATCGAATACCGGAGCTGTGTTTTCACGTGTTTCAAAATTCAAAAAAAAAACTTTTCAAAACAGTCATCTAATTAGTGTTATCGCCTATGTAGGTATTGATTTGATCAATTTAAGAACTTGATACCTACATCCTCTCTTCTGGAGACGACATTACAGACAGTGACATCGAGTCTACTTTAAGAAAGAATTTTGCAAGATTGACAGGACATGTTGGTTTGGGGATATAGCATAACATGCTTTGTTCTCTATACCAAAACCAGAACAAAAACAACCTCTGTAGGACTTGCAAAGTGTGTGTAAAGTATAAGTATCAGTGAGACTTGGTACGTGTGTAAACATTGTCGTGTTTTTTTCATTTCACTCTAATTGTCAAAATGTTTTAAGCCATTTCTGAAATTTCCATTTGGCTTTATCCAATAGTTACACAGTTAAAAACGTTTTGGTTTAATCTGAAGAAAAAAACCATTGATTGTTTGAATTGGCATTTATTTGGCAAAACTCCATTATAATACGGTGAAAAAAATAACAATGGTTCAAAAATTGTTGGGGCACAGGGCTTGATTTTCCAGATTTTGGCCGGGACTGATAGTGTTAATATAAATTACCTACAAAATATCTTCGATTCTTGACTGCTAACGTCTAAACTCTTGCAACGGCTGATTGTAGTATGTTGATGGATGATACTCAAAAACAACAGAGTGTTTACACTGTCAAAACTTTCGTGTACATTTTAATTTCTGTGCTTAAATAAAGGCTAATTTGTCATGATAAACTTAATAAATTTGCTTAACGCCAACACCAACACTGCTCGACTATTTTATAAATATTCCATTTTTATATAATTATTTTAGTAACTTATCTTTTCACGTATTATATCTGCATTCATTTCTCTAGTCACATAACGAAGGCCGCATTCAATTTACTTATCTAATGCGTTATAAGATATCTTCAACTGAACACAGATCTTCGTTGATTGAAATTTCGTAAATTGTGCAAAGAACTATTCTAAGATTTGTCTAATGTATCGACATTATGTCTTCCTATCAAGAATATCTCGGTTCAAAAGTGTGAATCAACATGAAAAATTGTTAATTGCGACGATATTTTCAATACTTACCGAATATTTAAAATTATAAAACACTTTTTTAACATTTTATTTATTATTTTCACAATTTATTTTACGACCAGAATCGATTTCGCTAATCGCGAATATTATCAATTATATAACAGAAGCGTTATAGTCGACCAAACATGTGGGGATTTAAAAAACGAATCGGGGTTTATTTCAATACAATCTCAAATCAAAGCTCTTACGAGGAAGTATTGACACGGTCAACTCTTCAACATTTTAAAATATAAATTCTCACTGTAGTCTAAACAGTTACAGCGGGTTGAAATCATGATAGTCAGGGATTGCTGCACGTAGGATGCCAAGTGTTGCATCTGTCCAAAGTTTTGACTTCAAAAATGTGTATTATTAAAACGATGACTAAAATGAATTTAAAGATGTCATTTTTGGATGTAACAATTACGCTGTAGCCTTTCTAGCTCTGGTTTTAATACGAAATCATTTTCGCCTTAAATAATTGGATACTTACGTTCAATTTGTATGAATAAAATATAATAAACAAGATAATTGATTTCAAATCCAACTCTTATAAATGAATCTTGCGAGACGTCGTTATTTTAATCGGTTATAGTAATTTGGCTTAGGAAAGTTAATTGTTCACCATGGATTAAGAGTATATATTCCCAAAGATTAATTAATTATATTCCGAAGATTAATTAGACACGCCGATTTCTCTGCCACTTGTTCAATGAATAGAAATCTATTCAAATGTAATATGCAAATGGATATCTCGATACAAATGAGACATTGCCTCACCAAAATAGCATTTGCGTAGGGAATATGGTATATCGGATTAAAATCGTAACAGAGATTTTGAATAATATAAGGAAAATGAAATTTTTAAAAAAGTTAATGTCTTTCATACAAATTCAATCAAATTAAATTCTTAAACCAAAAAAGGATCACATTCCTCGTGTATTTTAATATAATTCGTCTTGAATGTTTCGGTTACACATTCCCTTTTATAATTAGATATTTATAGGCATTTAAGATTCTTTACGATGGCATTATTTGCTTTTGTAAAATTATGAAAATATTACCGTAGTATAACACAAAATATAGACTATAAACTGATAAAATAATTCAAATAAAACCGACCCAGAAATGGATAGTGAAAATAACACATCGCTACCGCTAACCGTTTATATAGGATTCTTATGACAGAAAGACAGACAGACTCATGCAAGTCATGTTTTTATTGAAATTATCACATATCGTTCTCTAAAGTAAAAAATTGTCTTACTTAAAAAAAATATTTGTCATCTTTAGCCTGACCGATTTGAGGTTCAATAAACTCGCAATGAGTAAAACTGGTCATTAATTTTTTTTTAAATTTCTAAAGAATATATCAGATTAGAATTGTTGAATTTTTACTTGACTCCACATATTTTAACAACAACTCGGGTTTCGTCTTTCGGCATCTTCAGGAAATACACACAGTCCTGTTGTATCCTTGTGATAAAATGCTATATAAATAATATGATTTTTGATCAGTATTGATGGTTAATTAAAAGTGCATTTGAATACGTGAATAAGATTCTTTTGTATAGTTCTATATTTTTAAACTAACATTTTTTGATAGAATATTTCAATGTAAAAGACTTCGTGCTTTTTTATTATATTATACCAGACGAAATAATACCTTTATGATTCAGCATATACTTTTTATAATTTTTACAGTTTCTTTACAATATAAGAATAACTTATTATATATAAGCATTTTATTCCAAATGATGATTATAACTTAGCCTATACAAATGTATGTAATTGTATTTGATGGACTCCACTGATAGGTAATCGAATCAAGTCATCAATACTGTCGATCTGATTTGTAATGGATATTGATTTGTTTATCGTCTAATAAATATCCAGTATTGCATTACATATATATCAATCTAATAAAAACAGGTATAATATATTCACTGCTTGTAAATATAAAGATCAGACATCTTACACATTTCTTTTCTTTCTGTTTCTTTCAATGAAATCTGCCAATCATGGTTCTGTGTCACTTTTGATGTGTTGACCGTAATTTTTTCGATGAAGTCGCGGTTATTTGGCCGGAGCCGTGAAAAACGAGTGACTTAACAAATTTTTGGATTAGACGATTTTGAAAATTATATCAATGAATAATTTGCCGAATGGATTGGTTAATCTTTAATTTAATGCATCATCATCATCAGCCGGGGTCGATCCACTGCTGGATGAAGGCCTCCCTCTGCTTTTTTTCCATGGTGGTTGTTTGGACATAGCAACACCACGCTGCCCAGGCGGGTTGGTGTTCGGTTTTCTGTCTGGGTTTTCCTTCCCATGCCCATTTAATGCATATCAATGGGAAATATACGAAAAAGCCTGACAAGATAAAACTTTCTTCTGTTTCGACTGAAGGTGCTTGACCGAATTTCCATATGAAATTTGATTTATTAAAACTTTGCACGACTCCACATGTTTTGTCACTAACAACCCTGGTTTCGTCTTTCGGTATCTTCAGGCATTCTATCACACTGATGCAACATAACTGAACTAGTTGGTATAATGCGTGAAAATGCAGAAAGACGAATCCCGGGTCGTTAGTGACAAAACATGTGGAATCGTGCAAAGTTTAAACAATTGAAATTTTTACAAAACTTGGTTATATTTCCAGAACTTTATTTTATCAAAATCAGGAACGGTTGGGATAACTGATCTGAGTCTCCACTTCGTGAAGAACGCGAAACATAAACGAATATGAGTGACCTAATCAAGTCTTTTTCCTGTGTCGTTTCTGTGGAAATTGAACATTCACCAATTTATTTTAGTTGAAAATTAGCTCAATCTCGATGTAATCTGCATTATAATTTGAATTTTAACTATTCAAAACAAATCGTTTCTCCTTTATGCTAATATATGTTTTTCTATTTATTTCAGGTAATGGATTGTCGTGGAAAATTGTTACGTGATTTGAAGTTGCCAGGTATTTTTTTTTTGAGAGGAGTGATTATTTTATTTTATTGACGACAGGTAACACATAATAGAAGACGAAGTCTAGAAACGAAAAAAAAATGATAATAGGAATCATTTTTGAAATGAGATGGGTAAAAAAATACTCTAGTGAAAGGAAAGGTGAGACAAATAAATGACGCGTAGACGATCTCCATGAGTTAGTGGTCACAGTAATAAATAAGAATAAAATTAGGAAAAGTGAGAATCGAAAGAATGTATAGCATCTAAAAGAAAATGAATTTAATTATATTAATCGTTATTTTGTTACAAAAGGTGTAATTCATCTTTATCTTCTCGTTGTTGAAACTATAGTATAAAAATATTTCACACGTTCAACGCGAACGAACATTTTAGTAACTATTTCATCAGGATGTTTTAGAAACAAATTGTGTACAACTAAATTCTCAACCAATTTTGAATGAACAAGTAAACCGCCTAAACTCTCCTTTGTTTTATCATTTACGTGAGACAATTTTTATTTGTCAACATTCTGAATAATTAAATTTTAACAATGGGAGTTGATATTTGTCAACACATTCGCATTGGTTTTTGTATGTTGTAAGAATATTTGCCTAGTTTTAAATGTCATTATCATCAAATCTTTAGTTATATATTACGATATCGACTGAGGATGCTTGGTGGAATCTAGATATTAAATTTTAATTATTGAAACTTCTGCAAATAATACGTACATTTATACATGTTTTATATCTTGTGACGCGTGTTTTACCTTTCGTTTTTCTGAGAAGTTCAATGTTTCAATAATTACAAATTAAAATCAGTAATTTATAAAATTAATCGAGGTATCAATTAAGCTAATTGTAGACTATATATTTTGTAATTCTTTGTTCATATAACATAAACGATGTTAACTGTTCACTAAAGACTAGTTCGAATACTAGAATACCGGAAAATGCCGATAGGCAAATTGTAAAATTTTATGGAATAAATTATTCAAGGTTAGTTTTGTTTTATCTAGTCTTACATAACATCGTAGCTATAGCGGTAAATACATGGTATTCGGCAGTTTTCGTTTTTAAACGGAGATAACGTTTGGGTTATTGACATAATATAAAACCTTCGCTAATTATAATATATTCATTTAAGTTGTCCTCATAAAATGTGACGTTTTTAATTAAAATAGGTATATCAATTAATTTTAGCCTTCCAGCGTTCAGTCTTGAATGAAAATACATTGGCTTATATTATATTTCTGGTTATACACCTTCCATTCTTATTACTTAGGGTAACTTTTCAACCCTTAACCTTTTACTCACAGGTAATGAAGCGAGTGAAAATAATCGCAATGGACAAAATACAAATTAATCTCACTGTGTTTCGAACTTCGTTTTCGATCTTAAAATAAAACGAATTTATCTAACAGCTTACCTTTTACACGATGAAAAATTATTCCATTGCTAAATTTCAAGATGGGGAATAAATACTTTATGTCGAGTAATAACTTCCAAGCGGCCAGGTCGTTAGTAAAGGTTGATGATTTTGAAATGTAACATGGGTTTGGAATGCTCGACTTTAATAATACATTTTCCATATTCCTTCATATATGTTGGTATAAATTGGAATAAAATACATTGAGAAACGTCGCTCTCAATTTTTTTCAACAGTGCAGCCTTTGCAAGTACTAAACCATTATATTTAGATGTATTAAACGTTTTATATAACCAAAATATTTATTGATGAAAATATTAAGTAATCTTTTCATGCGTTGATTTTTAAACATTATAATATAAAATGAAAATGTATTTATTTTTTATTTTACAGTTACTCTATTTGGTCTGTGAAGAATCTTCAGAATTTATTGATTATTTAGGCATTCACTTTGTAGAACTCTATAATAACACAGTGAAAGAATAGCAATGTATTTTAGTTCTACAAAATTTATATGGTATAAAGTTGAAAGTTATTTTAGTTTCAGCCCTCATCAAAACGAAATATATTTACATCGGTTCCGCTCTCCGCGAGCATTATTAACTGATAGAATACCAACAACAAACATACAAAACCAAATGTGTAAAAACTGACGAAAGAATTTACTGGCAATCATACAATAAATATCTAAATGAACTAAAATTTTAAGAAACTCTAAACCTCCCCACTAAGTGAAAATGATCACTTTATAATTACTTCTAACTCTTAGTTTACATTCGTCTACTATTTTTCAATGGGGTATTTATGTTTATATATTTTCATATTTGTAAAGTTTATAATCGATTAAGTTAACTGTTTTGCCATCCTGAAAATTATTGATAATGATCTCAAAATATTTATTAAAATAAAAATATGTTGATATATCTACGTGTTTAGCATCCATATAGAACTTGTCAGTCTTTACATGAGAAATAGTACGCATAAACTACCTTGCGATCATTATAACACTTGATAACAAATATATGAAAAACACTGATTTTTGTAAGATACAATCTATAACTTATTAAAATTCAAGCCTATATCAGCACTAGGGATTGCAATTTCCCGTCAAATTTCCATAACCGGTAAACGGTAAATAATTTCACCTCTTACCTACTTATTAAATTTACCGGTAAATAAAAAAAACAAGACGTGGATTATATCATTAAAGTATAACTGTACGTGGCTACTTTCATTAAAAATGGTATCCTGGATTGAAACATAAATAATTTAAAATACATTTCATGTGAATAGTCATGTCATAAAATGTACTTTAAATATGTTTCAGGTGAATATGTGTGTGTTTCAAGTATACTTTTTTTAAGTAAATCGGATAATTTATTATTTTCCACACAAAGATTGATTAATTTAAATTACGACTATGAAATATTTGGTTTACCTGCCTGTAAGAAGTTCATACGCTAAACTATCAGTTTATCTATTAACATCAATAAGTTCAATCAATCACCAGTGTGACAAGAAAATAACTTTTTGTCAATGTTGCCTGAGTTGAAAAAAAACTTCTCATTCCCTAATGCATATATCATAATAAAAATTCGTTATAATATGCCTGTATCTGGCATCGATTCTCGATAAAAACAATTCCGGTAAAAACCGGTGAATTTTTCATTTATCGTTAATTACCGTTGGTGCATTTTGGGCCGATAAACCGATAAACCGGTTATCCGGTAATGCAATCCCTAATCAGCGCCTAATCAAACTATATTAATTGAAATCAGTACCCTGATAGACTTGCAACAGTATTTCACGCCTAACAATGTGTTGAAAAATCTTTAAAGCTCGTTCTTAGTAAAGCAAGGGAGCTTAACTATGTCACGCTTGCTCGACCAGAAAGCTCGACAACTTTAGCTGCTAGCGAGTATTTTTAGCGTCGCGTTCAAATACATAAACTTTTGTCGGAGTATGAACTTGAAAACAAGAAAAGGCTTCATAAATAAAAAATAAATTCCTCACCTTTTGAGAGTCAGGTGTGCCGTGACGAGACTGAATAAACCAGTGACCTTGACGACACCCAAACTGCGAAGCGCTATTGTATATTCGCTGATATTTTGGCAAATGCCGATTGTTTTGAAGTGTCGGCAAAAAATCCGATATTGACACAGAAGAGGCGAATTATTGTATGTTCGTGGAAACAGAGATACTTGCGTGTCGTTTTGTTTCACTGACGACACTCGTCTTGATATTCGACATGTGTTTCGAATGGGCCATTTATGTTAAAGTATACAATTTTTGAAATATAACATTCTTAGTAAATTCAAAATTGTTATCTGAACTATTCACATTCTCGGAGCTACGTTAGATATTTAAAAATATACTATTTAAAAAAGTAACTCAGTAGTCACTTTTCAGGTTTTGAAATTTAAAAATTTACCTTTTCCTCAATTTTATATTAACAAAATCAGAACCCGTTCCGCTCTTCGCGAGCATTATCAACTGCTGCTTAACCAGTCCTGATCTCAATAATCTAAAAAATACATCAAATTAATCGCTGTAATTTACCTTGAGACTAGACAGAGTCAGCACTGTTATAAAATCTTTGTCACATCGATTTTTAGCTAAACAAAAATCAAAACATTGTCTTTTTATGTATTTAAAATGCCCAACGTATTTCATTTGCATTATTCTTATTATTGAGAAATTTCATTCTTAATAACTATGTTATTCCTTTTTTATTATTGCATTAATACTGGGATAGAACGGACGGGTTAACCCACAGGTGTGCACTAAATACCATTTACATCCCAATAGTGCCTTCGGCCATTGGTTTCACAAATCTTAATTGCCTTTCATTGTTCCAGAGTAGACCGAGGAATATCAGGAATGATAATTATTTTATTATATAGCAAGGATATCAATTGGCCATTACATATTAAATAAAAATAGCTTTTACACATTATTTATAATTAAATTATTTTTTGAAATAGTTTATTAATTTTTAATATAATTCCTTACACGAATTTGCTTGACAGCATACATTCCTCCCGAATGTATGCTATCAAGCAAAGCCGTGAACATTTCAACGATGCTATATTTTACACTTAGTGCCATATAATTTACTTTGAAATGAAAACAAAATGTTGAATATTTCACACCTAAATTGTTTTATTAACTTGTATACAAATTTCGAGCGTTCATATTGAAACGCACTTTAATTTCAGAATTTCACCATACTTTGGATACAGTTTTGAATTTTCAAATAATGCAATGTGTAATCATTTGTAATATGTTGTCTTCCGTAAGATTGAAACTTTTCTTATGCGGCGACATCTTTGTTCAGTAGAAATGTAATGTCGCTCTCCCAAATGTATTTTTGATGATGGTTATAAAAATAAATTTGTATCCCTTTTTAGTTTGGGCGAACTGTACTGCCTTGAAGCGTTCCGGGCGTTTTCAATTCGAATGGCTTCTCAAAGGAAGGGACCGAATTCTATATTGAATTTTACTTTATATAAATAAAACTTCAGAAATCAGTAAAATTGTTTCCAAACAAAAAAGTCTTAAAATCACTTTATATCACCTCGAGCATTCGATTGTGGAAGTATTCAAACAACTGTTTTTGTTTTAAATTGAAACCATTTGATTATATCGAAAATTTGTAGATATAATATTTATTTAATGACTATAATCAATCTATTTCATTTTTTATTGGATATTTAGGGCAGATAAAAGCCGTACTATAAAACACTTTACTGACCATACTAACGACAATTTAAATTTACACACTAAAAAAATGCTTTTTGTCAGTTTTTGCGATCAGAAAAACTACCAGCCCTATTCTTAATAATATCAAGTTTTAAAAATAGTACTAAACATTGGGTTTTACTATTTAAATATAATGCATTTCCACTGAGAAGTGACACCAAAAAATGTTTTAAATAATGAAAAAAAAATCGGTTTGCTCATTATTACCTGATGATTTAGTGCAGTTCAGATTCGGTTGATAATGCTCGCGATGAGTTAAACCGGCCCTGATCATAAAATATATTGAGGAAATAAGTACTAAAAATGTGTTTTTATTATTTAAAATATCACGCCTTTCCACCAATAAGTGATACTTAACACCTTAAAAGTGAACTTAATAATGATTTTATGGTATGATTCGAAATTTTTAACCATCGTTTATTTACATTATTTTATGATGTTTAAGATGTTATGACGATGTTATTAATATTTTCAATTTTATTCTAACTTAAATTTTTAAATGAGGCCTTTTGGTAACTTATGAACGTTATTTATGTATGTATTAAAAAATAATAAATCGTCGTTTGAAAACAAACTTTTCCAAACATGCAATCTGTGAAGTGAACATACGCCTTTATGGAAAGAATTAAATCTTCGCTGATCACTTGTTCTTGCATTCTAGTACGGCTTTGCCAGGCAAATGTAAAGGTAAAAGCAGACAGTGAACGACAGAACAAACAAACGACTCGCGAAAAATCCTATGACTAGCGAAGTGTTTACTATATGAATCGTTCAAACTCTGTTTTTTTACAAGCTTTTTCGTTCACGAATCAGGTTCAACTCCCAATGTTTCGGCATCTTTACGCATTCTACAATGTAGACTTCGAACGGGAATGTAACGAATCTAAACGATTTTAATATGATATTGTAATTTCGTCCAGCAGCCTCTGCCGATATCTTACATAATAAATGTTTTAGTTCACGAAACGCTACGGAAGAAATTTCGTATCACTAACATTTCTAAAACTTGATCAGATTCTTCTCGAAATCATACATAAAATTTATTGTATGTTTTATATACGATTTCGACTAAAGGCTTTTTTCACTTCCCCTTATTACTCACTCACCAGCCTGTTTTTAATTTTCGACATCTTTACACATCCAAGTACACATCTGCAATCTAAATGACATTCAATAAACACTTTGAATTGCTTATAAACAAGCAAAATAAAAAAAAATATGAAGCTAAGAGTTAAGTGTATATCTGAAAGTTTCTTTTAATTACTACTTATTCAATTATAATACACTCTTGCTATATTTGTGACAAATAAAGCTAGTCCAATTTCCTAAGAAAATACTTGACGTTTCCTGTTCTGCACATATGGCGCTGTTTCCTACCCCTTTCTGCATTCACCCTTCGCGATCATTCTTTTAATGCCGACCGCCTATAACGCACCACAAATATTAAAATAAGTGAATTTTGATACGAGATTTTTGTCAAAAGTGTTTGGTTACCAGGGCACCTTTACACCAATTACATGGTTGTGGAATATTTTTTATAAATGGAAAGTGCGCTATAAATAATAAAGTTTGTAATGCAAAGAAATTTGACTATTTTATTATAATAAATAGCTTATGAGAATTCGGGATGATATATAAGGGTTCGATAAAAGCAAAAGCTCCGATCCAACGATGTATACACCTTTTTTAAACTATGACAGTATTTTAATGATAGGCTTCTTTATACTAACATAAATTTCTCTAAAGTCAATAAAAATCCAGTCTTTGTTTTTCGAATCAAAAACAACCACTTTGTATCAATTTCATGAATATACTGATCAAGATAGGAATCTATGCAGTTATCGTTGTATATAAATCTTCAATTTATTACAGTTGTCAAACATTTGCAATATGTTAATAGAGGAATAGGCGACTATTTTTCCAAGTTTTACTTTAGTATAAGAGTGCTGGACAGACAACTTATCCTCACAAAAAGAAACTAACTTCAAAAGTTCACAATTCGCTAATCACGTTATTAATGAATCACGTAATATAAATTCAAACTCAGCCCCTAAATGTTTGCATCTTTGTAGTAAGGGACGGAGAATGACGGCTTTGGAACAGCTGGAAATCAATAGACAACAATTATCACAAAGGATTCTTAACGAACAAACTAACATAATAGTATCGCCACTTGTCCAGCCGTTGTACAAAGGGGTGATCTGATTTGCTTCCAGAAGGACCACTTCCGTCCCACATATAATCTTATTGTCATAGACACATATTGTTTCATTTAGAATTTTGAAAATTAAATGTCATTGTGTTGAAGTAACAAGCTAGGCCGTTGGAACAAGAGAGAGGATGTGTTGTGTGCCTTTTCTGCACAGCTATATATAGATAAGCGAATGTTAGTTTAAGCATAGTTCTGGCGATGGCGTAAGCCGAAATAGGTATCAACTATATTTGTTAAAAATAATTTTGTAGAACTAAAATACATTGCTATTTTTTCACCGTGTTAACTTCAAAAGTTTTATTTATGATACTATCACTTAAGTGACGGAAATAGTGATAAAAATTCATATTTTGACATCAAAGTTCCAAGGATGTGTTCTCTTATATTCGAAGGTGTCGTTTCGTTTGACCTAGTTGAAATTTCCTTTGAATCCAAAATTCATAAATTATGTGTGAGTCTTTTGAAGTACGAAACAGGTCTAGAGACAAAATATTTTTTAACAACAACCAAAAAAGCGTATAGGTAAAGTTTATATTTAAAAAACCTTTGGTGTAGTAATGACTTTGACGAACAGCGTTGATACAATTGTTTTATAAATTAGGTCATATTATACAAGAGCAAGGCAATGCGGAATTTCAAAAGATTACCGAACACATAGATAACAGCTAGTCTACTGGTTGAACTAGATAATGTTTGTTTTCAGCGTAGAGTGTGTTGTTTCGAATATTATTACTATTAAAGGAAACAGGAAGTGTGTCGGATTATTTCTCTGTAGTATGAAAGTAAAAAAAGCAATTTCGCTGTCTAAGAAAATGATTGATTGTGTAAAAATGTGACGTTTGATCCGAATTCAACGGAAAAAGAACCATTTTTCATAAGTCGACATGCCCATCATAAAATTGTTCATCAGTCAACGACAATCCAGTATTCTTTTCTCACTCATAAATAAACAATAAAATAAGTACCGGGTAAATTAACAACATTAAATTTCAGACATGATCATTGACCCCAATCATGAAATCTCATTAACCTGTTCTCTGTCAAGCCTTTTAAAGGGTATTTAAGTCCAGAATATTTAAAAAAAATACCATATATAAAATAAATATTGTTTACCAAACCAGCGAAGATTATCGCGACTAGTCAGTAAATATATCAATACAAAAATTGGCAATTAATTTTTAACACTATTGTTTCCATTGTATTTTGAGTGTCATCTTTCAACACACTGCGATCAGCCGTCTCAACAGTTGATACGTCAAATAAAAATTACGAAATAATCTCATAAAATTTTTGAACAACTCTTTTTAAATAATTAATATAGCGTCTAGATCTTAACTTTCTTTATACACTTGACAAAACTGTTTCAACTTAAGGTAAGGTCAGCATCAATAATTGAAGAGCTTATTAATATCTTTCTCTTCATAAAACAGCAACGGCATTCACCTGTATCGAATATATTCTGTAATATTCCCCGACTAAGTACTTGGTAGGGTTTCCCACTTTTTTTAACCCCTGCGATAAAACGTCAAAAATAAGAGTCTCGTACGGAATAACCCTTAAGTGTCTTCGCTTTGTGGTTGCCACTTCATATATAATTCAGACTGCGGTAAGCAAGATACGCATCCATTCTGCGTCACTTGTATATACGCTTTACTTATTATTTAACCCCTTGCTTTTTTCTATTTTAAACAACAAGATAAACAAAAGCGCTATAAGCTGTATAGATAAATTCTAGACTTTTCAATTTTCCGTCATTTTCTCCATCAAAATATATATTTACTTTTTATTGATTGAATTGGCACTCACTTGGTTTAATTACTAAATTACTAAACTTTATTAATAAAATTATTAACACAAAATTTTTCATAGACACCTATTGTTTCATTTAGAATTTTGAAAATTTAGTGTCATTGTGTTAAAGTAACAAGCTAGGCCGTTGGAACAGGAAAGAGGATGTGTTGTGTGCCTTTTCTGCACAGCTATATATAGATAAGCGAATGTTAGTTTAAGCATAGTTCTGACGATGGCGTGAGCCGAAATAGCTTTCAACTATATTTGTTAAAAATAATTTTGTAGAACTAAAATACATTGCTATTTTTTTCACCGTGTTATATTTACTTTATCTGAAAAGTCGTAGTGTTATGTTAACAGACTAGCGCACTTAAGGGACGATAAAAAAAAATACAAATACGTGTTTATTCATTAGGTTCACTATAGTTTCTTTTATACCTTAAAAGTGACATAATTAAATTTAAATCGATAATCTTGTAAGATCAGATAAAATACATTAAAAAACACCTATATTTTTCAAATGTAAGGTGTTAACTGTCACTTCTAGATGGGATGCAAAAGTACAGGTTATTTCGGCTATAAAATTTTTTTCACTGATTATTCGTAATGAGTCTTTCAAGATTTTTTTGAGTTCTTAATCGTTTTTTGATTTGTTTTAATGTTGTTTGCAAATTATGAATAATAGATTGTTACCATTTCATTTTTTTAATTAATTTACTTCATTTGAATGTATATTGTATGACTTCATGCAAATCGTTTTCATAGCTCATGAAACTTTGGTTTTGTATACTTGCTAACTTTTAGCTTAATATTTTGTATAAATAGGCTATATGTTCAAATATTTGCATTATATCAGTTGATAATGCTCGCGATGAACGAAACCGGACTTGTTAAAAAATATATCGTGGAAATAAGTAGTAAAAATGTGTTTTTGTTATTTAAAATACCATGCCTTTTCATCAAGACGTGACAGTTAACACATTAAAAGTGAATACAGTTAAACTACAAGTGAATAAATTGTCATGTTTACTTAAAACACAATGTTGTATGGAACTATATTAGTTTGCTCTCAATTACATTTCCAACGATTAAAAAAAACAACGAATAAAAATTTTACTTCGGGGAGATGATCTGTTATCATAAATCAATATTTATGTTATATTGAAACTTGCTCTTCTCATTTTGTTAAACTTATCAGCCGAATATCTTACCATTTCTAAAATAAATATATATTCGTAGTTTTGTTAATCAATGTTGGTAATTCAAATTATTATTTTAAGATTTTCTTCTTTTATCAAGAACTTGTGAACTTGTAAAAACCTGTTTGTTTCAGCTTTAGTTAAAGCTTCAGAATGAATTTCATCCGATTATTACTTATATTTTATCAAGATTTATAAGAATGTTATTTTTATTTAAAAAAGTTGGACAATTCTGGAAAATTTATTTTAATAACTGTTACGATGGGAATATATTGTATTTCCTTGCTGACAATTGTTTTTCATCAATAAAATATTTTAAATATGAATAAGATAAAATATTAGGCTTCATTTAAAACGATTAGTAATGCGCCAAACATTTGAAAAATACTAAATGACATTTTTGTAAGTCAGTCACTCGAGGTCAACTCGAGGAGAAACAACATCACTTACAACCATATCGTCTTTCTTAAAATTCATTTCATATAGTTTTAATTTCACGTAAATCTGTCTGATCGTAAGAACTTATCGCCATAGCAGTGCTCCCAAATTAACGTTTTCTGGAGGAGCCGCAAAATTTGTTTTTTTGAGTCGCGTCATAAAATCATTTGAGAATCACTGAACTAGATGATACTGAATTGCCATACACACAAGCACTATTCGCAATGTTCATAAACCTACCGCTAGACGGGCTAAGAGTTAAAAAGCTGCATTCAATTTTTCCGTGAGTGCGCATTTTAAGTATTATATTTACCCCGCCGCCCGTTATTTTAGGGTTACTAAACCTTTGTTTGACATGTTTATACACAGGGCTTTCGCAAAATGATATTGCTTACTTCTCCCTTCTGGCGACATTATACAAAATCATTTTTCCTCTCGAATCTTGCATGATATTTATTAACATTAGTTTTATGTTTATTCCCTAAACCGACTTTAAGCTTTACGGTTTTACGTGGTATGGCAACATTTTAATTTTCTTTATGAATGAATAAGAAACAAGAACACCTTATAATCTATCATCATATCCGTATGGAGGTTTATTATATTATTTGAAATAATGAAACATTGCACGATTCCATATATTTTCTCACTAACGACACAGGTTTCGCCTTTAAGTATCTTCAGGAGTTTATCACACTGATTCACAATACACAGCTTGCATCGGTTACAAAAACACTGATCCTTAGGGTATCTGTACCTGTACAACAAATCTGAAATAAGTTCCAAAAGTGATTTTAGATCTATTCCAAATTGTGTCAGTTCTGTTGCATCGGTTGATAAAATGCCTGCAAATACTGAAAGCTGAAACCCGGACGTCAGTGACAAAATACGCGGAATCCTACAAAGTTTCTATTTTATGTGGGATAGTTACATTTTCTTAATTTATTTTAAAACTGATTATGAAAAAAAATTCATATCCTTATTCAGAAGATCGACAATCGTGGTTAAAATATTTCACAATTGTGTTATATAAAAACTGTGTTGCAAACTTATTATTAGATTCTAAGCCTAAGTGTATCAGCAATTCTTTTTATATTCTATATATCTTGATATCACTCCTCTGCCGTTATAATTGAGTATAGTATTTTTGCTTCAATATCATAAATAACTGTCCATATAAAATTCGTTTCAAAATATCCAATACCTCGGTGCTAGGAACCAGTGCGTAAAGTGAACAAACATTCTGTTTTAAACCCTTTGAGCGTACAGCCTTTTTTGTGTTCTTCTACCAACAACTTTGACATTTTAAAATTTCATTAATCATTATTCATTTTTCTGTAATGAATGTCATCTCTTTGTATGCTTTCCATGCCGGAAAACGTTTGGCAATTTTTTATATCTTGACATTTTGACATTCTATATCAATTAACAATACATATGCCTAGTATTCGATATTCTTCTTTTTTTTAAATACAGTACCAAAATGCGTAGAATATTTTTTTTAAATTTTGGCAATATATCTATATGGATTTTTTATAGAAAAATCGTGTATGTTACATCAAAATCTATACAAAACTAGCCATAGCATTTTTTTACATTTTAATTATAGATTCTAATCATTTTTTTTTACAATACTTTCACCAATTAAGTTTATTTTTTTCAACAATTCAAATTTTATAATGAGCCATCGTACTAATTAAATTTAATTTCGAAGATACCGACAAGTCCATAACTGCAAGCAGTTTGAATAAAATTAATTGTTTATGATGTTGTAACTACCATCACTTACATGCTGTAATTTATGATACCGACTGAAGGTGCTTGATGGAATTTCAATATCAAATTTGAATTGTTGTAATTTTGTACAATTCCACATGTTTTGTCACAAACGACCCGGGTTTCGCCCTTCGGCATCTTCAGGTATTCCATCACACGGATGCACAGAACAACAGAACTGATCCGTGTGATGGAATACCTGAAGATGCCGAAGGGCGAAGCCCGGGTCTTTTGAGACAAAACACGTGGAATTGTACAAAATTACAACAATTCAAACTTATATGCTGGTAAAACCCTGTGTAAATTGTGTATAAAATTTTGCTGTTTTTGTTTTAAATAACCATTATTTGCTATCAAAGAACCATTCACTTCAACGCAGATGAAGATTATAAAACATTTAGCCTAGTAAATTATTACATCAATATATTTTTGAAATACACAGGATATGGCCAATTAGTCAACCAACTTTGAACGAACGAGTTAACCTTTTCAATCCCCCTTATTTTATCCTTAACACGAAATATGCTCAACCAACCAACTTTATTCATAATTCAATTCATACTATCAAACGTCGTCTGATTTATCCTACCCCACCAAAACCCACCCCTTTAAAATCAGTCGGTGTTTCAAAGCTACAATTATACCCACTTACTTTTAAAGGTTGATTGTTTCTTAGGACCACCCCTAATTTGTAAGTCCTGCGGTATGTTATTGTTTGTGATTATTATTTTTAGATTAACCAATAAATAAAAATAAAAAAAATACTTCAAGAGCAGTGTAAAATAATTTAAAGAGATGAAGAATGGTCAATATGTCTAGCTTATGAAAATAAGAAATTTCAATTGTTGAAGCTGTATATTCCCAGATGTTTTCATCACACCATCATTGCCATCACACCGATTTTACCTTTCGACACCTTCATGTTGTTGAAATTTTGACCAATTCCACATTTTTTCAATCACGCTGGATTTTGTCTTCCGGCAATCCGATCACATTTAAACGGTTGTTGATCACTTTTTATTGTAAAATCATTTTTTTAAATCTCATTAATGGTATGTATTTTTTATAAAATCATTATGTACAATAGTTGCTAAAGTTACTTTAAATATATATTTGATCGTTAGCCTTTAATTTTTTTTATAAAATTCCGCTTGTATATAACATATGCAAACCGTTTACGGTGTCAATTAAATTGTATCTATGCGATAGAATGCCTGAAGATTTCGGAAGACAAAACCAAGCCGTGAGTGACAAAACACGAGGAAAAGTGTTTAAGTTTGTTATTGAAATTCCATCAAGAGTATATAGTCGATATCATTA
This sequence comes from Himalopsyche japonica, assembly GCA_028555115.1. Classification (NCBI taxonomy): domain Eukaryota; kingdom Metazoa; phylum Arthropoda; class Insecta; order Trichoptera; family Rhyacophilidae; genus Himalopsyche; species Himalopsyche japonica. Next base: position 1,691,957 of record JAHFWJ010000455.1, on the reverse strand, counting down.
AACTTGTGAAAAAAACCTTTATTATTAACATGCATGTTGGTAAATCTTTTCTTTGGTGATACTGCTTGTCAAAAAAAAATAAAACTTTCAATACATATCGCTTATAGGCCCAAACAAACACGATACAAATCTATCGATGTATCCGTCCTTGCAGTGCCAATAATTTCATCGCAAATATAATTCCGTTCTGCGGGCCAAGTGGTGCTTCGGCCAGTGAAAGCTTTTGTGAAACTCTTACTGAAGATAAGTGGAACGGGAGGGAAGAGTGGCACTGACAAAATAAACATAATACCCACTTCGCTCAAGCCGATGTCGATTCGTGTTGAATAATAATACTGGGCCTGAAAGATACGAATCTACTTTCTACGACCAATAAAATGTAAATATGTATAGTAAACGCATTGTATTGATTTTGTAAAATACTTTTATACGAAGGAAGTTAGTTAGCCGTATTTATGGTGCTTTATTATTTTATTTTGCACGAAAATAAGCTCGTTTATTAGCATAGCTTTTTAACAGCATCAAATTATGAATAAGTTAATGAACGGTTATAGGAAACGCAAAATAACATAAGTGACATTTTCAAATGTCACATGTGTAGTTCGTAAATTTGTAATTGTAGGCAAAAAGCTACGAAGTTATTTCAAATATGCAATTGAAAATATCACAATAATTAATTAATTATCATTAAGGAAGCAGTATTTCAAATTGTATTATTATTTCCTGATATCGACTAAAGGTGCTTGAAGAAATTTTAATTGTTAAATCCTTGTTACCGGGTTTCGCCCTTCAGCATCTTCGACATTCTATCGCATGCAACAACACTGACGGCGAAACTCGAGTCATTAGTGATAATTCATATGGAGTCGTATAAACTTTCAACAATTTGAATTTTATTATTATTTGAGAAATATAAAAAAACCACTAAATTTCAAATGTGAATAGTGATTGAAAATGCGGTAAATAATTTATAAAAAATAGCTTGATAATATTATCAATTAAGTAAGTAACCCATTCATTAAAAAAGTATTTATTAACAAATTTTAAGTTTAGATATAGTAAAACTAGTGTAGGATATCTTTATACATGTTTTTTCCTTTATATGTTATTTAACACACCCGTGGGGAAAGACGTCCTCCCCCAATTGTCACTTCTGCACAATGATTCTACTCACGATTATATAAAATGAAAATATTTTTACAAATGTTGCTGAAAGAAAAAAAAAAAAATAAGGTGGCCAGTTAAGTTTTATATACATGTTTTCTCTGAATCAAAACCCAGTATCAACTATGAATATTTTATTTAATATAATATCTGGCAAAATTGAACGATGTAAGATTGCGTTCGCGATCATCGGCGGACACCATTTCGTCAATAACAAATTGATGTATTAGTTGAGATTATTTATCAAAAAATATTATTATTTTCGAGGATATGCCTAGAGATATATAAAACCCGAAGCAATATTTATTTTATTAAATATACGAGAGAAAACAACTATTTTCATTGGGGTTTGAAAAATACCCCCATCGTCACACATTATTCCCTTTTTCGATCATAGTCCTTCAAGGGTTAAACAGTGTTCCAAATTCAAATAACTAATTTCGAAATGGAAGTGCTAAAATATACAACTCAATTAAAATTTACGTCATGATGGTAAAAATCAGCATAATTTTAGTTGCTTCTTCCCGTTATCAAGGTGCCGAAATATCACGTCTTTCTTATTTTAGTATGACTTCTCAGAGTCAAGGTAACTTAAATATTTGTAAAGAAGATATCTTATTCAAACAAAATTCGTTCACAATCAAAACCATCTCTTCTATATAAAAATCAATGCAGTGTTTGTAGCTTTTGTTACTTGCATATTAATCAAACGGTACACCAAGTCAGTACGTACTTATCTCATTATTGTTGGTATCTCCAGTGTTCTTCCCTGTACAAACAAAGACATTTCACACATACCTGCGTAGTGTACAATATAATAGATATGCATGCAGCTTCAATATTTAGTGTCAATATCATACTAGAACAAAAAAATATTTATTTAACAAATACTTTTATTGTAATTTTTGACATCGACTGAAGGTGCTTGATAGAATTTCAATATACATTTTGAATTGTTGAAACAATTCATATTTCTTTTTTTTTTTTAATTACTATTACATCACATATTATTAAACAACAATCCTTCTCTAAGTCAATTTTATTTCGATGTATAAATACAAAACAACGCTCAAAATATTAACTCATAAATGGATCATCCGAGAATACACCAAAACAAATTTAATATTAGATTATGCATGCAACCATCTGATAAAAAATCCATTTTGTCGTATGTTTGATAGCCTTCAATTTTAGTTACTTAACGTTAATTTTATATCATTCTAGCGAGTACTCGGCACGTGTTGCAATGTCAATCAAACAAAGAAAATGTGTGTGCTATAATTTTATTCATTGAAGTGCTTTTTAATTCACAATATTTTATGTGTATCTGTCTGTTGCGTACAGGAATAAGTTGGAAGATTGTATGACGCGTGAGCAGGCCACATATAGCTAACCGTGTGAAAAGCATATCCGAAAGCAAAACCGGTACTAATTCAGTAACTTTCTATGGCATCTACCCAATAACCCACTTAAGTTTCATCGTTATCGGATTAACGATATACATATGCATACGAACAAACAAATAATATTCATTTTTATTTATAAACAGCTTACGAACAATAATTACTGATCACTCAGTTAGTAGTCTACGAGAGTTTTTGCAGAAACTTTCGTCAGCGAATGTATCTTTATAAACACATGATTTCAATTAACTAATATAACATAATCTTACTTTTGATTATTTACTCGAAAATTCGTTATTTTACGTATACACTCATCCCTCGATTTACGCGGTCAGAAAAAATACATTGTTTTTTTTAAATCAAACATATTTTGTGGCACGCGTCACACAAAGGCGTATCTTCAGAGGAAATTTATAAAGACTTAAAAAAAACAAACTCAAAAAATAGTTACAGACTATTTAATAAGACGAAAAGAAGAGTCTGCTGCTGGGTTTGAATCCGATGATAGCAGTGATTTCGAGCCAACCAAAAAGAAAAAAAAATGATTGAATTAGAATATTTATTTTATATTTATATACAATTGTATAATTATGCTTTTAACTATAAACATGCTATAGACTTATATCAAGCTATTAAATTTATTTCTTAATAAAATCCTCTTTTTTTGTGCAGATATATGTGTATATACAATGTACTCGTTTAAAGTGGTTTTCTGGAATTATTTATGTACTTGAATTCTTGACTTGTGCAGATTTTTATTTTCTGGAACCTATCTTCTGTTTTTGTATGAACTCGAAGTCTCGATTTTGATTTACGCGGTTTGATTGACGCGTTCTCTCTTGGAACGTATCTACCGCGTTAATCGATGGATGAGTGTACTGTATAAATAGTGTTAATATATTTGCAATAGTAGATGTAAGAATATATGCGTGAAATACTTAATAATGCTCAGTAGGTCAGTCATGATGGAAAAAAGTTTTTTTCATGAAAATAAAATTATTAGGTCAGAAAAAAAAATCAAATGGATAGAAATAATAAACGGGAATATGTGCATATAAATTTAGTAAAATAATATATTCTGTCATATTTGAACTTAATGGCGTATATATTCGGTCATTACTTATTTTTTATTACTTTGTTAAAAAGAAACTTATCTCAATTTCGTATTCTGTATTTTATTCATATTGAAATTATTAAATACACAATATAACAGCTATATATCATACGTCATCTTTCCTTCGTATAAACGCTATACATTGCGTTAAAACTTTACAATCTACATACTTTACATACATTCATACGTGCTTTATTTTGGCTTAACGTTCTTTGTTACTTTTGGATGACTTTTATTGAAACATGTTATTAAGTATAGGACATGTAGTCGAGTGATAAATGTCGTTGTCTTCAAATTCAATGCTTGCGATATCGAAGAACAGTATTCCACACAAGAGTCTTAAATTAATTGAACACAGAGGCTTTCTATTCGTTCAGTCACATATTCGTTTTTTGGTCATATAAAAATACGAACGTTTTAGAAGCCTCTCGTAGAAAGTAAAATCCTAAAGTTTATGTTTTAGTTTTATGATCACTTAACCTTTCTGTTTAAGAAGGATGCTGGTTTACAAGAGTTTATGGGGTTACAAAGAGGGAGCGAAAAATCTGACACACATACCAAATATATCGAATAATTAAACTTATCGAAAGAAGGTGTTTTTTTGAATTACTCAAATTTTGTAAATAAAAACGGAATTTTAAGGCTTTAAATGTCACTTCTCAATGGAAAAGCATGATATAAAATATTAAAATACATTTTACTATACATTGTATGATCAGGACCGTTTCGATTTGATAATGCTCGCTATCAGCGGGCTCTGATCATAAATTTTTATTAAGCACTATTTCCTCGATTTACTACACGCACATATGAAATATAAATCATCAGGTCCGGTTACGTTCATCGTGAAAATTACCAATTGATAAAACACAAAATACAAACAAGATTACTTAGAGAAAATGTTGTGTTGAAAATTAACAGGTATGAGAAACCAATCTCTAAGAACTTGCAGGCAATCATACAACATGATATATCAAAATGAAGCAAAATTATTTTATAAGTTTTACATTGTGATTTAAGAATTTACTATCACATTATAAAACAAGGATGTAAGAATAGATAAGAAGATGCATTGTGTACGTTTTATTCACAGCGTATATAGATAAGTAAATTTACGTTTTAACATAGTTCTGGTGAGGGATATGTCAACTTTTTCCCTGTGTTGTAATGGAGTTCTTCGAAGTAAATGCCAATTCAATCAATGAATTACTCGTTGTGTTGAAGATGTTTTTTAATTTAAATATGTTACTATTGTACTATGCCTTGAATTTTCCCGCAATCTTTTAAAAATGATTGACGTGACGTATCAGCGACCTGTTTCAAATAGTCCAACCTTGACGGATCTAAATTGTCGTAACTGTTATACACTGCGAGTAGAATCATCAAGCCTCGAAAAATTCCGCTTTTATAACTGTTCCTAGATATTTGAGATCAATTTTGTTGACCTGACTGGAGCGAGATGCTTTAATGGCCACATCAATCAGAATGTCGTACTTTTTGAACCGTTCTTGCGCAACTGATGGTTCGAGAAATTGCCAGCAATAATATGAAAGTACCTCACATTCACTACTTTGTAGCGGTAAAAATCGTTCGTTTCGGGCCGTATTCGTAACAAAGAAATACACATATTTTATCGGATTGATGATAAGGAATCTTATTCCAGTCAATTTGGAAATGTTTAAACTAGACATCATCGCTATACAGGTCGCTTCAAGATCAGCTGTGTTGATAAAGAAAAACAGTGTTTTCTTGCAACTGATACAATTTTATTGTTCGTAGGTTAGACAGACTAGATTTGACAAAATAATGAATATTTAAATTCAAGCAACTATCTATCACACGGTCTCTCAATCTTTTCTTGGGACGGTAAGGTGTACAAATATTGGAATTTTAATAAAAAAAAACTTTGTTCATTTTCTTGTGTAAGTACATATAAAATCTATTTGAAATATTTTAGTATAAACGAAAATAACATCAAATTTTAACTGTTCAAACTGTGTGCACATTCGTATTTTATATTACTCAAGTCCTGGGTTTCGCCTTTCGGCATCTTCAGGCACTCTAGCACTCTCAATCAATATCGTAAATTATAACAATTAAATTTCTTTCATGAATGACTCACAGGCAATTCTGTTAATTAGTATTAGATAAATATTATTGAAATTTATTTTAGCTGTCCTTTAGCCCTTGTCTTGGGGTCTGTATTTTTGTTTAATTAATACCTTTGATTTAAAGACGATACTAACTGTTTATTTTGCCTCAGTTCTATTGCATCCGTGTGATAGAATGACTGAAGATGCCGAAAGGCGAAACTCGGGTCGTTGGTGACAAAAAATGTGGAATCGTACAAAGGTTTAACAAATCAACTTTAAAATATGCCTATTAAGTATTTAAAAAAACATCCTAAACGAAATTAATGAATTAGCATTTTCATTTTTACGAATTTCAATTCTTTCAGAATCATTATCCAGCATTATTCAATTGAAATTTTAAAAGCATAGATGTAAATACATCCTTTCTTGTTTTAAAACACTCAAAATTCCCGATCGTGTATGTGTAATACCAGTTATTGCCGTTGTAGAATAATTAGAAAATCATGGTTCGCGGAAATATCTTGTAACCAACAGAAATAAAATTAAAATTGCTTGTTTTGATACACTGACTAAATAACTGATAAATTTCGCCAGAAATCATTCAACGGCCGAAATTCATGTTTGTCTTAAAGCAGTCTGATTAAAATAACATAATCGTATCTTTATATTCTTCTTCATAGATATTCATAGAACAAAAATGTGTACGTTTAGATAAAATAATTAAAATGCAGTGAGCTTAGTTCATGGCCATAAACATAAACCAAAACTAAAACCCGATAGGCACGTATCACCCAAAAAACTAATAGGCCAAGTACGTGTTCGACCATTGTCTAAAAATCTGGTTAACAATGCGGAAGCCATACAGCTAATCGTTAGTGCATTTGGTTTAAAATTTTTATAGTTTAATACCAACAATCACGTAACGTTACCCAAACTTATAGACATAATGATGATAGATTTATAATCGAGTATATAAAGTCGACTAGAAAAACATATTATAATCTCTTTGCGATAATTATTACTAATTGGCGGAAAGGAACATAAAAATTATTTATTCAATAATTTTGTAATAAAATTATTTTTGAAATATTGCTTAAATTGTGCTTTATTTATTTTAACGTAAAATCATATGATACGATTTTATTCTTATGATGTTGTGATCAAAGCAACGGAAGTAATTAACCATAAAAACACTGGTTGAAAAAAATGGCAGGCGAGACGATGGGGGAAATTGCCATACCCCGAAAATAATTGCTTTTTTCTCTTATATTATTTTCAACAAAAAAAATGCTAAGGCTTTCACATATATATATTGATGCATCTGTCCTTAGATATTTTATAGTTTAATCCTTATTTTATTAACAAATAATTATATTTTTGATTGTGCATAAAAAAGACTATATCTTAACTCAAAATTCAATTTGCGACTAACGAAATCGAGTTCACCAATCAATTTAGGTGCCATTGCATACTTAATTCGATATTTTTTGCTAATATAAAAGCATTTCATTATTAATAATAATGTATTTTTATCTAAAGGAAAATATTTATTTGCATCGTAATATGCCACTAAATATATTTATTTTCTCCAGAAATTAGCGTGAGTATAAAAATTGTATCAACAATATTACATTAGATACCTAAGATAAAGTGACAGAGAGGGGAAAGAGTTTCTACTTGGGGACAGCAAAGTTAAAATCGACAGTATGCCTGCTTATATAATTATTTTATTTTTGTTTGACAAAATATAATGAATGACGAGACGATAGCATGCATAACGCGAAAAATAGCTCAGTGCCGTCATTCCTTGAGATGCATTATCACAAATCCCCTTCAATTGAATGTAAAAGTTTCCTATCACTGTCGTCCGAAGCGACTGTTATGTCCATAAATAGACAGACAATGTGACGTGGCGTGATTCGAATTGTTAACTTAGTAACTGGTGCATGATATATCTCACATGCCGAACCGTATATAAATATACATCAACTTTACCGATAAAAGCAATTTATTTAATTAAAACAGAGATGGAGCGAGAAATATTATATAATACCCGGCAAACAGAAACAAAAACTTCTTTTTAAATCTTGTACCTCGTTAATTATTTTTCTATTTCTCATTGATATGTCACACTGACATATTTGTAGTTTTTACAAATTTTCTTCTTCCAATTCGTGTGTTACTAGATGTGAAAAATGTTTCAAGCGTTTGATTAGGATCTTAGAAAGGCATGCTTTTTCAATTAATAAAAACATATATGTTGATTGAATTGGCATTCACTTTGTAGAACTCCATTATAACGTGGTAGAAAAATATCAATGTATTTTAGTTCTACTTAATTTATAACATATATAGTTAATAGCTACTTTCGCCTTCTAAAAAACTACTACTCAAATATATTGCTATTTTTTCACTGTTTAGTAAAAGTACATTTTACTACTTATTTATTACAATATATTTTATGATCAGGGTTGATTTCGCTCATTGTGAGCATTATCAACTGGTATCATTGATAGACTAATTGTATCGTTATGTTGTCTGACACTTTTAAGTAAATAATTAACCTAAATCTTTTCTATAATTTACAATATTGACTGATTATCGACTTTTATTGTTAAATTTTAGTTTTTCAAGCTCGGAACACTTCAACTTTCGTCTTTTGAAATATTCATGTGTTCTTGTTACTAAAATAAATTCCTTAATTTTGAACTCTGTATTTTTTTTATAGAATATAGCCGAAAAGTGTATTGTGGTTTTTAATGATCAATTCAAAAATCAAATTGTATCATACAACTCATAGAAAAATTTTGGTCAATTTTGACACCCAAATTCCACTCGTACTTTGTTGTAGTTAATTCATCAGTAGAAGAGATATAAACTTGTATCTAATGGCTGAAAATTATAGATCGCGGGAGGAACGATACGTAAAAACTATCCATTCATCACTAATACAGTGAGACCAATTTGATGTAAAATGCTATTAACGTTAAATATCATATATTGTTGGCTCCGCTAAGTTTGCATATAATTTCGTAAATCCATTATCACGAAATAAAAAATTTGAATTGTTTGTAACTGTATATTATTCACCAGATAGCCCGGATGTGACAGGATTAACGAGTGTTGGAGGCTAGCGATTGGGATAGGCGATTAGAGGACCAAGTAGAATGGAATAGACTATTTATGGCGTTACAGTTTACTCCAAGTTTTTGTACCAGAAAAAATAACATGATTCACTCCTGTTATAATTAGATTGTCATATAATAATAAACAGTAAAAAGTAAGGTGTTAACTGTCACTTCTTGATGGAAAGGCATTATATTTTAAATAATAAAAACACATTTTTTTAGTGCTTATTTCCACAAAATATTTTTTGATCAGGACCGGTTTCGCTCAACGCGAGCATTATCTGATGATGATCTTGATCAGCTGATAATGCTCGCGTTGAACGAAACCGGTCCTGATGAAAAAATATATTGTGGAAATAAGTACTAAAAAAATGTGTTTTTATTATTTAAAAAAGTAAAAAGTACCATTAGATTCACGAAACTTCGAAATACACAATTATGTAGTTACATTTTAGTTGTTTAATAATGTTTCTTTCACGTGTAGTGTAGTAATTTTGTTGGCTAAGGGCGATAATGGATAAACTAAAACTGTAGATATTTTGAGTTTAAAACACCTTTTTATTATTACAAATATAACACCTTAAAAATGAACAAGAGTTAATGTAACCTTACTGCAAAACATCGTCAAATTCGCGGCTTCCTCTCCCAGACACTTGGCTCGACGATGATTTGAGTTAATTTTTCTCTTAATGTTTTGGTATTTCTGTGGCCATATTAATACACATGCCAGTCCTGTTCAAGTCGCTGGCATCGTTTGACTCCATCTTTGGATGCATTCAATGCAGTATGTAATGCGTATAATTAGTGCTACCGTTCAACGTGCAATGTTCACAGTATGACTAACTGCAAGACTTCTACTAGCGTGCGGACGTGTTTCATAGATACCATTGCGGGTTTCTTTAATTAATATTTTCCATGACTGTGCTAAACTCGAAATGGAGGTGGCTTGAATTAGAGCCAAGTAATAAAAAAACATAGAACCAACTTATTGAATTAGCAATTGTTTTGTAGAATACCATTTTAATAAGGTAACAACGTCGAAGTATTTCATTTTCTATTTTTTTTAAAATTGAAAATTTGTACAATTCCACATGTTTTGCCACACACGACCCTGTTTTTGTCTTTCGGCATCGTCAGGCATTTATTCACACGGATGCCACATAACAGATTTCAGTGAGTTCAGAACTGTCAGTTCTGTTGCATACGTGTAATGGAATGCCTGAACATGCCGAAACAAAAAACCCGGGTTATTACTGACATTACTGACAAAGCATGCGGAATTGTTAAAAGTTTCAACAATTTAAATTTGACATTGAAATTCCATCAAGCACCTTCAATTGATATTATATTTAATAATGATAATCACTTATTGTAATATTCATTTTACCTTTCTTCAGAAAATGGACACGTTAATTTAATTTAAAATCGTAAATTTGCCATAGAAATGACACACAATATATACTTTGCATTGTTTATATAAAAGAGGAATTGCACTGGAAACAACATTGATCCTTAGACCTAAATCAAATCGATATATGTGTAACAAATCTTTAATGTGTATAAATTTGATTATGATGATTTAAAAACTTGTTTATTATAATTTTATATGCAATACATATAATTTACTGCTTGACTTTGGGTAAGTGCTTTCCTGTAATTAATTACTTTGCTATATACAATAGAAGATGCTAACTGTTTACTTTACGTCAGTTCTGTTGAATCCGTGTGATAGAATGCCTGAAGATGCCGGAAGGCGAAACCCGGGTCGTTAGTGACAAAATATGTGGAATCGTACAAAGTTGCAACAATTCAAATTTGATATTGAAATTCCATCAAGCACCTTCAGTCGATATCATAAATTATTGAAATTTTACTTGATATAGTATTTTTATTATTTTTTTTAGCACTTAATCGTTCAATTTTAATAACAATAAAAAAATATATATTAAAAATATTAATATATGGATGTTTGTAACTATTTCGGCTTGCGTCATTGTCAGAACTATTTTTTATTATTTTATTATTATCTGCCATTTATTTACCAGTGCTAAAACGTCACTTCAGATCTTCAGTTCATTTCAGGTCATTTATTTATTATTTTTAATGTAAGTCCATTTGTATATATCAAATCACAATAGTACAATACGATCAATTTTCCCAAGACGTTTATAACCGAGAAAATTTTATCACGGGGCTTAAAAATGAGTAAAATTTATCGTGCTTTCTTTCCAACCCAATTTTTATATATAACTCCCTTAGCCTCTTGAGGCTTTTTTACTTTAGCACAATTTGTACTGCATTAGATTTTCATATAAAAATAAACATTTTATCATTCAAAGAGGTCCTTTTACTCAAACCCAATTGAGAAAATCTCCTATTTCTGGTGTCGAAAGTCTACGAAATTTAAACTTGTGGCGCAGTGACGTATATAAACTTTATCAAAACTAAATCAGTTTTCCGGGTTCGGATTATTATTGTGATGCGTTCGAGTCTTCAAATAAAACATACTTCAAAGGTTGGCATGCAAAGAACGCCTTAACAAGTTTAACTTTGATCCTTGAGAACGTCTGTTCAATGTCACAAACTACACACAGTCCAGTGATTGACAAACGTTTTCATTTCACAAAGCTCATATTTTAGTAAAAATGAATTATTTTATTTTCTATTAATTCCACAGTTTTATATTTAGATCGAAACTGCTTCGCGAGCTGCTGCTTCGTGGGGATTTCCAATTGATTACAATAAAAAAGTTTGTCAACATTTTTCACAATATTTCGCACTATTTCGACAATTTTTATATTACTTTTAAGGTGTTTACTGTCAATTTTTGATGGAAAGGCATGACATCTTAAAAAATAAACACATTTTTTTTTAGTTTTATTATTTTATTTATCACAATCAACGGAACGGAACAATTCTCACGATGAGCGAAAGCGGTTTTAATTTAATTAATTGAAATGTGGAAATAGTACGGTAAGTTATAATTTATTATTTAAATAGCAAAAAAAAATATTGTTCTCACATATTTTATTACCACATTTATTTTTCCGCTATTGATATGTATCACACTAATGTCACCAACTGATTGTCAGTTCTGTTGCATCTCTGTGATAGAATGCCTGAAGATTACAAAAGGCGAAACTCGGGTCGTTTGTGACAAAACATGACAGAATCGTCGAAAGTTTCAACAATTCAAATTTAATTTATATATATTTCTTCCGAAATAAATACTTAATATATAAAAAATCGTGCCTTAAAATAAATAATTTTAATAAAGTTTAAGCGCGTTGTATATTAGACCGAAAAGTTAATACTCTATATTGTTATGTCGTGAAAACGGTTTCCATCGACCCGATGATGTGTCTCCGGGTTAAGAAAGCTGTAGTTTCATTGCCCCAATAAGAATTAAAATTTTGGTGATTTAACAGTTAATTATCTCATAACACGTCAGTGGAATAAGGTTGAGAGCCGCCTCCTTACAAATAAAAATCACTGAATCAATTCGTTTCTCGTTTGGGTCATTTCTGCTTCCAATTTGTTATTTATCCAATACATACTGCATTTAAGCTGATTTTTTCTTTAGATATCTATCAATGGTTTTGCACCACTGTGCCAGTGTGACGAAACTATTGTGTCCCAATGAATACGCTGTATGAATTGGGAAAATTCCTGTAAAAATTCCTCCATTGAGAATATGATGTTAAAATATATATAAAAATATATTTTATGATTATAGGACCCGCGGCCATCTTTTATCCGGAAGGTCGCGCTATATTCTCGACTTATTTTTGTATATTTAAAAATAGATAATAAAAACTTTTTAGCGGTTTTGATAGTCTCGAATTATTAAGCGCAGATTAAAATAACATTTTTTGTAGTTATGTAACAGTTGCACATTGACGTATATGAAAATATATGACAACCATTCTTAAAGAACACAATATAATATATTTTCAACACTATTTTTGAAGACTTCTCCTGAAAATAAATTGTAACGTAATTTGTAACGATTGGATACTAATATATAAAATAATTATTATTTTGTTCATATCATTGCTCTGGAGTCGGAACCGTCGAGTCGCGATGTTATGGCTGGAATTGGAGTGATGAAAAATGAGTGAAAAACGATATGTCAATAAATATTTTGACGTATTGATTTGTTAATCATTAATTAAATGCACATATATAAGAAAGGTAGGAAAAATCTGATAAAATTATACTCTTTTTAGTCAGAGTCGTGTTTTTTAACGACATCCCTGGTGTATAGACTCTACAGCGTGTTATTAGAAGAGATTGGCAGGAATGCATTTATTTATACGCTAATCACATTTGCTAAGATTTTAAGGTTCGTTTCTTGATTTTTGCAAGTTTAATTTGTAATGAAGTAGGGGTGCTTTATCTTATTTTATTACGATGAATGCATTTAAACACTAAACACAATTTTTAGTATTTCCATTTTATATTAATAAGGTTTGGACCAATTTCGTTCATGGTAGGTATTATCAACTGATACTCACGATAATTTTTTTTTAAATATTATAAAGAATGTGTTTTTATGTGAACAAAATAATTGTTCACTAATAAAACAATAGTTAACACATTGAAAGCGATGCAATGAATGTAGTAAAATCAGGTCTAAAATGTGAATAGTCCAAAAATTCCCTCGAGTCCATTGTATCCAAAAAGCTAGTGTAGAAAAGGCAATTAATACCGCTAATTGTCAGTCCTATTTAACCACATTCATTTATGATTTACAATATCAGCTGACGTTACTTGATGGAATTTAAATATCATATATAAATTATTGGAAATAGGGAACGCGGAAAAAGCTATGTGTACATAAATTTTTTACATTTATATGAGTCATTCGACAGCCTTATATTATTTTATAAAATACTTGACTAATGAAAAAAATGTTTTTACTAATAAATACATTCTCCTATGTCGGCAAAAGACTGTATGTACATATTTTATTTATTTCATTCAGTACGTATACGTTCATTCAAATTATAAGTTTATTACACGGTGAAAAAACAGCAATGTTTTTTAGTTCTACAATTTTTTTTAAATGTAATTGACACTCAACAGACGGCAATTTCAATAAGCTTAAATGTTGGACGGAGATAGTTTATTACGGGAAGGCATTAGCCCCTCCCAATGGTTTCAGGAAAGTTTTGAAGAACTAAAATACGTTGATATTTTTTCACCATGTTATAATGGAGTTCTACCAAGTAAATGCCAACTCAATCAATATAAGTTTATTGCTTTTGCAATGTCAAAGTATTTAAAAATAATATTTTTGAAAATTGAAGGAATTAATAATATGAGAATATAACAAGAATAGCAAGGAAGTACCAATCAAGCTCGTGCAGAATATACTTAAATATTATTCGTATGAACTCACTCTCGTGTACATGGAATATGTCGCCATCCAAAGCAATGCTGTTGGACATCTTCTATTTATATACACGACTTCTTAATAAATTATTCGGAACATGCAATTTGATAATATCAATATATGTGGATTGCAGGTCAGCAAAACATATTTTTAATTTTTAAAAGTTCGAACCTTTGAAAAGTTGAAAAGCACTGCATTAGTGGACGCTTTGAAAAAAGTCAACATCTATTCTCTCAAATTATTATCACCTCCCGATATGCCTTAAGTCCCAGACATGACTCAGTAGAATTTTAAGAAGTGCCACAAGATCGTTTTTTAAACGGTCGTTTTCAGCTAAAAAAGACCTAAGCACGAACATTATAATGCTGCGATCCATACAAAATATTAATGTTCTAATCATTAGACTGTGACGCATTTTGAGTCTGTCCACGTTTATTTGTGGGTGGTGTTTTTCTAGTACGTGGGCCGGAGCGAACTCAGTGTTATTTATATGCTAAGTAAATAATCTTAGAGTGAATTTCGATGTTCTCCTTACATATTTGAAACATGAAATTATACAATAACAGTTGGGTCGAGGAACAGGACTTTAAGCTGCATATTTAATATTCCATTTAATTTTTGTTAACCCACTGCTTGCTAACATCTCGATTGATCACAGAATAAAAATAGAAAAGAGTTTACGGTTTCAAAACGTTCGTGTAAATGTCAATTTTGTACTGAAATATACACTCATTTTTTCTAATAACATCGTTTGGTTAACACCAAAGAAACTAAATTATTGTTTGATGGAATATCCTGTATTCGAAATATTTGTCTTATTTTAAAATCAGCCATTTAAGTCGTGTTAACAAAAATCAGTTACAGTGTTGGAAACATTCATTTAATGCTTTCAGTGGGTTAATTGCCATTTCTTGGTGAATCTTAAAGTATAGAACTATTTCCAAAATTTTATATAGATATCATTTAATAATGCTCGTGATGAGCGAAAGCTATCCTGATGTTAAAAATTAAAATTTTGGGAAGTAACTAAGCATTGTGTTTTTTTTATTTCGATTAGTATAATGACTTATTTGTGTATAAAAAATGTGTGTCATTTGTATGCAAATATACTGGCGTTCTTACTATCAATGATTGATTTTAAACAAGATGAAAAAATAAAGGTTTTGTTTGAAGATTATAAAAATATACATTAAATATGGTCTTTTTACACCTTTTTTTTACCTTTCAAACGAATAAACTCGTCACTACTGTTTTGTACATGTTTCCATTCGTCAATCAATCATTGATGAAACTAACTCACCATACGTCCACGAGGGATTCCTTGGTAAACACCGTATTGAAATGACCATGGAAGCTACTTGAAAGCCACTTAATTTATTGCGCTGCGTAGAAATGATAATGTAATTACTTAATATTTACTTGTTCCATGTTCGTAAGCTAAATGCCACCTTGACCAAAAAACATTTATTTGTGATATAACATCTATTTGTGAGCTATGATTTCCAGAGGTGGTGGGATGAGTTATCGCAGCCCACAGATTTCAGTGATGATTCGAAATAATATGCAAGAACAAAGTAAATTATGTAAATGAACGATAAAGAAAAATGTACATTAGTAATTAATATGCAACTAGGTTATCAACGTTTTCTTTAAATTAAAATTTGAATTGTTGAAATTTTCATTTATTTTGTCACTCAGGCACTTTATCACATGATGCAATAGATCCATTCAATTAAAAATATGGACTCCAAGGCTAGTAATTGATAAGCAATAAATTTTGTATAATTTATAATATCGACTGAAGGTGTTTGATGGAATTTCAATATCAAATTTAAATTATTACAACTTTGTACGATTCCACATGCTTTGTCACTAACGACCCATGTGATAGAATGCCTGAAGATGCCGAAAGGCGAAACCCGGGTCGTTAGTGGCAAAACATGTGGAATCGTAAAAAGTTGTAACAATTCAAAAAAATATTGTATTATAACGACGAATATTATTGATTGAATTGACATTCAATCGATTGAATGTTGAATGATGAAGATGTAAGCCGAAATAGCGATCAACTATATAGCTTATAATTTTTTTTGAGCTAAAATACATTGCTATTTTTTCACGGTGTGATAATTGAGTTGCTTTTTAATTTTATAATGAACAAAGGTTAAAAACCATAATTGAGTACAAATAAGCAATAAATTAACCATTTTAATGCCAGCAGGTTTTCATATGGGAGTACCTGTAGGGCCGACAATTTATTTGAAAAACAAAACCGAAAAATATATACAAAATTACCATTAGTAACCACGACGGGACGTTACGTATGGGAGAGAGTGGAAGAAATTTTAGAGAAAAGCGACACCCGTTCTATTAAAAACATTATTTTCTAAAAGCTTACTGCTTCTCACATCTATACACATGCACATTCAAATTTTCCTATAAAGTTCTAAGTACTCGTAAAGTATTGGTGTATGTTACACAGTGTATTATGGTTACATACAGCACAGAGTAAATAATGAATTAGTTACCGGGGTCATCTTTCCTATGCGGTCCAGCGTTTAACGTTCATAATAATATTTTATAACGTCCTGTATTTAATAGCACATAACTTTATTGCCCTTTTTGTAGACCCTTTTCTCTGTATCTGACTTCTTGACATTTTAACTACACAAAGTTGTCAAATACACTAAATATAATTTTAGAAAATGTATTCTTGAACGTCGTGTTATATTATTCATTGCTTCAAAGAAAAAGAATATATAGTTTCAATTATTCAAATACACTTATTTTAAAGTCATTTTAGACTAAAATACAAAATTTTCACCCGAATCAAATTTAAATTACGTAATATCACTGATTTTAAATTCATTTATATTTCCGATTTATTGATATGACTATTTTCTTAGAACACCTCTTAATACGACTGTATATTAATTAATACATAAAAAACATAATGATTAAAAAAGTGAGACGATATGCTCACTATCTCTTCTTAGACACCTATACAGTATATAAATCTTAGCGGCGATGGCGTAAGCCGAAATAGCTTTCAACAACCATATATCTAATGTTATTTTTGTAAGAGTTCAAAGCCATTTATACAATTTTAAGGTGTTAACAGCCACTTGTGTCTTGATAGAAAAGCATAATAGTTAACATTATAAATACACATTTTTTAGTACTATTTTCACAATATATGTTTAGGTCACTACCGGTTTCGCTCGTCGCGAGCAATAGGTAATATACTAATAACAAGCAAGCGGATATATATAGTAAGTCTATATATACAATAATTTAGCAGGTATTCAAAACCAATGGTCCAAGAACGGAGAAAACATGTCTGAGACATCCATACAGAATGAAGTGAAATGAAAAAGTTGAATCGAACATCCATTAAGAGTCCTGAAACAATCATGAAAAACTCAGTTACAAGAATAATTAGTAGGGAAGTTTATAATCAAAATCAGATAGTAATTTGTATTCTATCAGATATATCTGCCGTTTCCCAACATATCCAACAATTTTAACTCAAACACTTCTAGACGATTTCCCTCTTCGAATGTGATGATTCGTACCACTCACAGGACGACTCAAATGTCACGTGGGTCAATTGTGATTGAGTTCTACGCGAGTCATTTTTTTTCACTGAGCCCGCCATTTGCTACGCAGTGTCGAGTGGGAATGTCAGTGATTTTTAACGATAGTCATTGATCCGAACACTTTAGTAGACAAATCAATCAAGCAGTAAGGATTCGTTCGTTCATAATTGATTCAGCATTATCACATATGCTGGCAATTTTCGCTCAAAAGTACATAAACTGAATTATTTTTTACCCTGTCTTCAAATAAGTCGGTCTAAAAAAGTAATACATATTTTTATTTGCTTTATCAAGATTTCTAGAAACAATTTATTTCGTATATTCAATTTGACACGTTATTGCGTCTCAGGTGTTTGAACAAACGTCTTCCAATTGCATATGGAATAGACCAGTAGTACTCACGTGAAATTTCACTGTGGTCGCATTATAAACATCAGCTGTCCTATGGAAATGTCTCGTGGCCGCACCAAATGTGATAAAAACAGTTTCGATATTTGTTTTTTATAAAGTGTATTACACTGAATGATCTTTCACAGTATACAGTTGTAAGTAAAATGGACAAAATTATTAAAGCAATTGTTGTTATTTCTTTATATTGACTTCATATTGATTCAAGGTCAACGTATAAATCCGACCAAAATTTTTGAATAGTATTATTATGAAAACAGCCATTACTCAAACTAGATTAAATGCTGGATAAGTCAGGTGCATTTTTAAATTTATTATAAATTTACAAATTAATTTATAAATACACATTTTTTTAAATATCAATATTTACTATAAAACTGTTGGTGGCCGCACATGACAACCACTGGGATAGACTTATATAAATGTAAGCATTAAATAATGAATTAACGATGAATTTTACATACATTATAACCAAAATTTATCACTTTTAAATAATTACATAATACATACATATTTGTATTTTACACTGTTTCCGGTGGAGTATATTCGCAGTGTAAAAAAAGAGTTTATAGTATTAATCTGTAGAAAATTTTAAGTGTTGAAACTTTGTGCGATTCCACATGTGTTGTTACTAACGACTCGGGTCTCGCCTTTCGGTATCTTTAGGAATTAACTAGTGTTCGTTAGAGGACGTTAGTGACAAAAAATGTGGTATCGTGCAAAGTTTAAACAATCAAAAGTTTGATATTGAAATCCATCAAGCACCTTCAGTTGATATGATAAAGTAACCTGTCGGATGTTTGGTAAAAACAAAATCTCGGAAATTTTCATTATACTTCCTGTAAACAAACTTTATATAACTATAATATAATATTAAAGCAAGCGAAGTGGAAAAAAACCCGTTTCACATCGTATTTTTTAGTAAATAGCACGTTCAGTTGATTTTTAAACCACGAAAAGGCATCTTGCATCTCCCTGACCGCGTCGGATTCGCTCAACATGGACGCCCACTGCCTGTCAGCGGTTTGGTTTGGTACGTTTTTTATTTTTTTCAAGCAACTTTGATGTCAAAAATGACCCGCGTGCGGTTAAGGCCATTTCCATGAAATCGTTTCGCGTTTCACAATCGTGTCTCGCCTAACAATACACGACAACTTGTTGCAACCGTATATGTATTACTTTGTAATAACAAAATAACTATGTGTTTTTATTGTGCGTTCAATTATAGATACTTTAGTAATAGTGATCAAATTGTTTAATTTAATAACTAATTGCAGTAGCGAATTTAATCTGGGTCCGAAGATGAGTGATCAACGGCGTTGATCATGTTTCATTATTCACGTGCTCATATCCCTGCGTCACTATATCACTTTAAAGAATTTATGCTCCAGTGTCTTAATTTCTGTCGTACGTTTTTCTCTCCTAATCGTTTGATTCTTAAAACGGGGAGTTATAAGAATGATGAGATGAGACATAGCCCTTTATTACACGGTTTTGAAGTCGTTAACATCTGCCGTCCGATGATGGACCTTTAGACCGGTGTATTTGATACACAGAGTCTAAACAAAATATTTCTTGTCGTGAACGCAGTAGGCATGGCATTCTGCTTTAGAGTACATATATAAAAATTTTGTACGTTTTATTCTTTTTATTATTCACATATTTTTATTATTTTTCGTTAATTTCATGATTTTAAAATATCCTAATTTGCAAGTTTTATAAATTGTAGTATGTTTTAAGATAATTTATAATCGTACAAACTACATTTGTTTGCTTTCTTTTAATGAAATTTAATTTAAAATGTTTCAAATCCCTGCGCACAAGCGTTGCACTCAGCCGCTATTGGAATAATTAATTAGTCGTCGTTGAAACACTGCACACTTCCAAAAATGCTTATGATTATTTCATTATTTTACAGATTTTCATGAATTTTTGCATTATTGGGAATAATATACATTATAATATTGTTAAATACAGTTAGTGAAAGAACCCAACTGAGCATTATTCTAATTTAAAGCATATTTTTTCAATTGTACACTGAGTGTCCATCACCGTGATGGACGTATTTTTTTAGCACAGTAGGGGAAGTCTTAAAAAAACATTAACTCCGACAAGTATCAACAACACGAATCTGACTAAAAAAAATTTGATTTTGTCAGGTTTTTTTTTATACCTTTTCTATCTACAGTGAAACCTCGATTTTACGTTTTCCAAGGGACCCTGAAAAAATAACGGTAATTGAGGGAAACGGTGAATGCGGGAAAGCTTCAAATAATAATAAACAAGTAAAATCGTAAAAAATGTTTATTTATTAGTTACTTGTACATACTGTATGTAAAATTTATTTTTTAAAAAAGTCCTTTATGTTAGATTGCTTCTTTGTTATTTGGCACTTTAATCGGAACAAAGACTTGTTACTAAACTTGTGACGAATAGTTTGTATGTACAGGAATCATTATTACCATGAATTTTAAACAACTCTACATTTGCATCATAAACAATAATACGCATGTGGTGGATTTCAACCGTGAAATCAAAAATAGCACATGCGTCCAATGCGTTACGTCTAACATGTACAGCGGATTCCAACTTGTCCAGACATAACACCTGCACTCGGCTGTGTCAAACTTGTTTTCCGAGATACGGAGAAATGTGCAATAAAAACGGTCAATCGGGATAATATTTGTGACGGACCAAAATATTTAGACGGCTTATCGAGGAAATCGGGGAATCGGGAAACTGTCAATGCGGGGTTATTTAACATTATTCTTATGCGAGTTTGACGGGACTATAAAAATAAGCGTTCCATCCGGGAAAACGTATTATACGAGAACGGTTGATCGAGGTTCCACTGTATATGCATTTAAATAAAGATCAACTAACCAATCCGGCAAATTTTTCATTAAGGGATTTTTTAAAATCGTCTAAGTGAAAAATTAGTTGGAGTAGTTCGCTTTTCACAATTCCAAATCCGACTATAACACCGTGACTCTACGACTCAGACTCTACAGTCTTGCTTTATGACTTCCTCGTCATATTAGAAAATAAAAACAGAGAAAGAGAAACTGAATAACAAACAGCTCTCTTAGAAAACCTCTGCTGAATAAAAGCTCCATTATACTCAACATTGCTAACTGTTTATATTGATTACCATAGTTACATAATAACCAATCATTAAAAGCACTTTTTATGGTCAACACTTCACAAAAAATATAAGATATATTTTGCGTGACGTTAAATATACCATGATATACGGCCAACATATATTTTAAGCACGTGTCTTGATTAAATGTTTGATAAAACAAATTAAGTACATATTTTTATCTATCTATATATATTGATAAACATAGCAACCGAAAGTCGTTAATTGCTTCAACGTTAATTAAAAAAAAAATAGATTTTTTATGCACCATCTTAGTCATAATATAATTACTATGCTAAAAATATACAATCTGAAATAACTGAAACACTTTAACGGTCAGAACCTTGCGGATAATATACGAAATAACTTGCGTGACGTTACATATACCACGAAATACCGTAAACGGTTTTTGATATGTTTTATAGAAGCAGTCTTGAATTAATGTTTGATATAGCTAAATGCGTGTTATAGTATAAATCTTTTATTTGATTTTATCGTGATTTAGACCAAGCAACAAAATTTTATGATTAATAAATTGGCATTGAGTTCCGTGTTTATTTTTTCTCGGATGAAATCGATTCATATTAACTAGCGATGACTCGTTTTCCTCAAGGCTATGTTTGAATTGATATCTTTTATAAAAGTGTGACTAATACCTCATCTCTCGGAAATGTGTATTATCCAACGTATGACTAAGAAAATAAGGCCCATCTAGAATCGTGTCATTATCGACAATTTTCTTTTTAGAACGATTATTTCGATTAGTCAAATCAGGGGTATACTACATTTTAAAATATCGATATCTCAGCAGTTAAATTGATAATGTTTTAGTTTATTTTCGGGTGAAATAGTCAGCAATAAATTTCTTTTGTAATATGATTATATTGTGAATTATGACGAAAGTAAACGAGGCTCTTTGTCATCGTCCACTAACCATAAATTGTATACGGCAGTATTCAATGATGCAAGAAACTTTAGGCGTATCTTCGGTATTTTTCCATAACGTGGAATGTCTTTGAATCAATTGCCTAAAACTTGATGGCTTGCACTTAGCATACTTAAAACAACTTCGTGGAAAATGCTTTATTAGATCATAACTTCTCGATCTCATGATGATTTTTTTTTTTTAAATCTTGGTAAATTGCGTTATTTCCCTTCAATGTGGCTGATTGGTCCAATGTAAGTTTGAACCAATTTTTGCAGCTTTTCTCTTTCTGTGTGCATTAAATGATACTACCTTAAAATATGTTTAGCATCCTGGAATTTAGCACCACAATTATATATTCTTCTATTAATGAATTGGCCAAGTTATGGTGGTTGACAGCGAAGCCAATGTGGGCAATAAAAATTTTAGCTCGTCCTGTGATTTGGAGTCCATACTTTGACTATCTCCATTCGACATTTGATATACGGAAAAATTAGAAGGCTTAAATTAAACCACCTTTGCCAGATCCGTAATGCAGTATCTATCGTTAGGCCACTGATGATTTTTATTAAAATATTTTTTTCGATTGAATATGTTCTAATTTTCAATCCACGGGTTGCTTATTCAAATCAAATATGCTTATCTAATTGAAAGCTTATCAAAAAAAATAGTTTTTATTTTAAAACTTCATCTGCAAAGTACTGTTAGCAACTTCAAATATGGTTTAAAGAATGTATGTTTACCCTTGAAATAATTGTTCATATTTCAATGTCCATGGAATCGGGTAGAAACTTTTTCTTGAACATATTAAAAATGTGCGAAAAAAGCCTGTTTTCAATACTTCGAAGTCGTAAAATTATATCGCAATATTTATAAATGTTTACTGTTTTTTTTTTACTATTTAATTCTCGTCCAAATATTCACATAACAGAGTTTTAAGTAACCAATAAAAAATATTATTAAAACACATTTTTTTATTACCAGGTATACAAAACCAATGTAAATGAAGTAAAATGGTTTACAAATATACAACAAAAAAATTTTTTCGTGATGTTCTTGAAATATTAAGCGCCTCGCCGTTATTATTTCCACAAAACTGACAATCGATAATAGCAGGCTATTATAGACTCAGCAGTAGTTAAAATAATATATGTGCAATAAATTAATTACTAACCAGCCAAAATTGTTCATTGATATATTTTTTGAAATCGTTCAAAAGAAAAACTATTCGCTCAACCCCGGCCATAACACCACGACTTACCAATTACCATAGCCCTGGATAATAGTCATAATTATTTTGATACATTTACATCCCATTTTTTGTTATAATTCAAGAAAATAATAAAATGAAGTGAATACTGTTACATTTTCATAGCGTTGTTTGGCAATATTATAAAATTCTCTCATCGTAAGCTTTTTTTTCATAAAGCTATAAATACCTGCCACAAGCCCGAAAAAACGTGTGCATTTTGCACGGTTTGTTTCTGTGTTTGTGTATCGTTGTTTTTTCTTTCACACTGAAGTAATGAATTTATAAAATGACAGCGATTTGTCACAACACAAAATATTTTCGTGTTGCCCGTTTTGAATATTTCACGATGCACGGTTGATAAAACACAGACTTAAATTGCAATAATACTGAAGTGAATGAACTCATTATAATATGCTGAAATCAATGGGAATCCAGTCGAATACCTTTGTTGTGTTGTTAATGCCGCAGTAACGTCTTGTAAAATTATCATGATTCAGTAAGCATCATTTGGATTCAAAGAGGTAACCAAGTCGCATAATATTAGAAAGATCGCGGTATCACCTGCTTGCAAACCAAGTCTAGCAGAACCGGTTCGTGAAGTAAATCTCAAACAGCCTATCCGGCGCTTAAGATGGTTGATTTTTATTTATATTGTTGTAGGTGTGTTTACGTGCCTCACAAGAGATTTGTCAAACTTTTACATAACTGGAACCTCCGTGAAAAAAAAAATGATCAAAGCAATTGTTCACAAAACATGCCATCTTTTGGTTTCAACGATAGCATATATTTTATAGTGTAGTTACTATACATAACAATATAATTTAAGATTTTGACTGGCGAAGGAGTTCAATAAAATACAATATTAAACTTAAAATCATTAAAACGCACTTCGTCAAATTTTATCTCTCACGTCCCAGGATTTATCTTTTCGATATTTTGAGATTGAAAGATTCGAAAGTATAATATGTCTTGTTTCGTCGAATTTCTTACAAATCGAAATAAAATTTAATATAGAATCGACATTTTATCATATCGACTGAATTGAATTGTTAAAACATTGTATGAATCCACGTGTTTTGTCACTTAAGACCCGGGTTTCGCCTTTCGGCATCTTCAGACATTACACGGATGCAACAGAAGTGGTGACTGCCATCATATTTAATTGACTTTTTCTATTATTTAGATTGAATTCTTCGGATTCTGCGTGGTATGAGTTTTAAATGTTTTCTACATTTTGTATTATTTAATCTGCATATTTGACAAAATTTGAAATAATTAGTTTGTAATTATTTTATAAAAAAATCATATTTTGTAGGAATAAGTAAAGCGAAATTTCGCTCGAATTAATCACTTTCAGCTTAATACAAGCGGCAAATTTAGTGCCTTAACTGAGCTTGCAATCCTACATAATATGTCAATCATTCACAACTTCTAATCAAATTATTTAGCAACGTCTTGAGCGTGATACGTTACTGGTACATTTTGCATCAATTTATGCAATACAATAATTAGTATAACATTCCGACATAGCTATTAACTTAATTTTCCGTAATACATTTTGAATAAACGTTAAAATCGTTTTCGCCTTGCGAACCTCGCGCGTAGAATGCTCGCGGCGAAGAATGCCAAACCATGCAGAGCGGGTCGTTTTTTGATTAGTCATTTCGTCAGGTGTACTGTAACATTTGTATTCGAGGACTGTAATAATTAATTCTTTCTTATTTTTTTAAATTCATGGAAAACCACCTAGTACCTGTTACTATTATTATTCAAATATTACTGCCTTATTATGTAGTTAAGCTTCTTTCTGAGACATATGAAATCGTATGTTTTACAAAATACTTTCAAAGTTGATTGACAAAGCACTTGGAATTAAAAAAATATTTGCTTTATCAGGTATTTTCCGCTTATTTCTTTTGTGCTGACTGTAATAAAAAAAACTAATTTTTTATCACTGGTAACTTGTATTCTAAAAAAAATATTTTGTGATGCTATTTTTGTAGTAATTGAAAAATATTTTTTGTTATTTTGCAATTCGGGCTCGTATAGAAAACATATATATATATACATATTCATCTACCAATCGCTATTAAGCCATAAATGACTGACTGAAAAAAAATCCTGTGAGACGATGGGGGATTTTCCAGACCCCATAAAAATTATTCTACTTTCTCATATTACAATAAAAATTATTGCTCAGGCTTTTATATCACTCTTTAGTTTTTAATCTTAATATTTTTCAAAAAATAATCATAGTTTTAGACGTGCACAAATAAGACTATATCTCGTGAATCTCGTCAATTGAAGACATCGAATCATTGCGAGCGCATAGTTACGTCGTTTAATGTTGCCATATATTATATAAAATTAATCATTGATTGATTTGGGTTCCTTTTTAGAAAAACTTATGACCAACTTATCTTCGACTTAAAAGACATCGCTAAATATTTTTTCTTTCAGAAATATAGGTAAAAAAACTTTTATTTCAGATTACCGTGTGTAGATTATTATGTCTCTACGACTAGAAATGAGAGAGTCAATATATTAATTCTTTTTTCACTACATGTTAAATATTAATCATACAAATTGAATTGTGATCCTTTATACCGAATAAAATCATGATAAAATGTATACACCAAACTTTCGCTAGCAAAAAATACGAAATTGAAATTAACATACAATACAGGTATTTTAATATTTAAATATTTAAAGAATTTCTTCATTGCATTCAAATAAAGATGACGTTGCTATTTGCTGCACCGCAAAAATATGTGTTTATTGTTTTTTGACGCTTTTTCCCATCATACAGAAATTTCCAACTTATTAGGAGCTCGTTTTTAAGCATACGCATTACCCAATCGCGGCTTAAATATGAAGACAGCTGTATTATCGCATGTTGATTAACCACACACTTGTGTAGATGTGGTCTTTTAAGAGTAGCTTCAAAATCATTTTTATAATGTTTATAAATTCTGTATTTGATTTTTTTTACTCGCGATTTATAATTTATTTTGCGATACTGTTTCTCACATTTAAATATTGCTTAAAAAAACTATACCTTTACTGTAAAAGCAAATCCAAACCTCTGATAAATTAATTTTATCTATTATATAATTCCCTTTTGTCAGATCGTTGTATGGAAGAAATCGGATCGATGTTCTCCTGTTTTGTCTGTTGTAATTAATTCTTAGATGCTTAAAGAAAATTCTAATTCAGAAATGGCCCTACAATATTTCATTATCGTCTTTCACGATTTAACAATATTTGGTTATGAGATATTTCAGCAAAATTAAAATCTCTTTCAGAAATTTATGAAGCCATAGGAACCAGAATGTTTCTTTTGCTTTATTTTAGTGATATTCATTTGAAAAGCAAAGTGGTGAAGATTATTTACAGGTGACTTTGATAAACGCAGTAAAATTTATTTACAGAAGCTTAATTTATTGAAAATAGTTATAGTATTATGTGAACTCCATTATTTACGAAAGTATACGTTTGATACTAATTTTCTAATAATGTATTTTCTTTTTGTTACAGGTATGCTCAAAGTTTCACGAAGACTTCCTAACATCGTAAAAAAACATTAAAGTTTATATATTCTTTAACTTAAGTTAATTTAAGAGTTTACATAATTTAAGAATTGATAACTTGGTGCATTAAATAACGAGTAGCGTTAATAGGCAGTACGAAGATATGCCTTCTGCATTAAAAGCTTTTTGCGTCAAACATGTCTACTCCCGATATGGAATAAATACAATCTGAGCTTTGCAATATTTTGTAAGAAAACTGACAATTGTTTTTTACTTAACCTCTTTATTACGAATAGGGTAACATTAACGAAATGTCTAGTCGGAACCTAACCGGTCTGCGAAAGTCCGGTTTATGTTCAGATGATGGGTAGAACGGAATGGAAACATTAAGTTTATATCGATGGTCGAACATTGACAACTTATGTCGGATAAAAAAATATTAGCAGGCATCTTATTTGTAAAAAAAAAATATCTATTGTAATTATAAGTATATCAATAAACAAACTGCCAGTATTTTTATATTTGAAAAAACATGCAAGGTAAAAATTATTCAAATAATGATGATTTCTAATGTTAATTTACAACGCTCAGCAATAAACTGTCATAAAAAATCAGGCTATATTTCGATGCAAAAAGCTTATTCATATACAAACATTTGATTTCTACTAACGCTCTTACATTTGTGAGGATAAACCATCTGCTTGCTGTCTCAACAGTGGAGATGTTATCTATGATCTCATTAATTTGCTTGAATCGTTATTTTTCTTTCAACGAACCAACACAGAAGTATGATTTATGATGTCGACTGAGGGTGCTTAATAGAATTTCAATATCAAATTTTCATTGTTAAAACATTGTACGATTACACATGTTTAATACCCTTTCGTGGATGACAAATCAACCGTATTTATCGTTAATAAAACATATCACAGGCAATTGCGTTTATTATTATTAGTTTAATATTACAGTGGAACCTCGATCAACCGTTCTCGCTTTATACGTTTTCCCGTATGGAACGCTTATTTTTTATAGTCCCGTCAAACTCCTATAAGAACAATGTTAAATAACCCCGCATTTACCGTTTCCCGATTCCTCGATTTCCTCGATAAACCGTCTAAATATTTTGGTCCCGTCACAAATATTATCCCGATTGTCCGTTTTAATTGCATTTCATATTGCATATTTCTCCGTATCTCGGCAAGCAAGTTAGACACAGCCGAGTGCAGGTGTTATATCTGGACAAGTTGGAATCCGCTGTACATGTTAGACGTAACGCATTGGACGCATGTGCTATTTTTTGAGTTGAAATCCACCACACGTGTATTATTTTTTATGATGCAAATGTAGAGTTGTTTAAAATTCATGGTAATAATGATTCCTGTACATACAAACTTTTCGTCACAAGTTTAGTAACAAATCTTTGTTCAGATTAAAGAGCCAAATAACAAAGAAGCAAACTAATATAAAGGACTTTTTTAAAAAATAAATTTTATATACAGTATGTACAAGTAACTAATAAATAAAAGTTTTTTACGATTTTACTTGTTTATTATTATTTGAAGCTTTTCCGCATTCACCGTTTCCCGTAATTACCGTTATTTTTTCAGGGTCCCTTGGAAAACGTAAAATCGTGGCTTCACTGTATTGAAATTTATTTTAACGCTCATTTAGTTCTTCCCTTCGGGTCTGTGTCTTTCCTTAAATTAACTCCTTTCGTATATAAACAATGTTTATTGTGCGTCAGTTCTGTTACACCCGTGTGATAAAATGCCAGAAGATGCTGAAAGGCGAAACCCAGGTCGTTAGTGATAAAATAACCTATTCAAATTTGTTCATTTTTAACTCAAAATTTTGTATACATAGCCTAGTTTTAATTTGTATTGTATCAGTTGATAATACTCGCGATGAACAAATCAGTCTTGATTTTATTCATTTAACAATGTAAAAATGGTACTAAGACGAAAGTATTCTATAAAGAATACTCACAGATGAAAACCATCTCGTCGATGCCTCTTAACACCCCCAGTCGATGGCATTAATAAACCGAATTTATTGCGAAGGTTTGTCATCGTTTATTTCCGCCATTAGAGACACTATCACGTACTACGTTATGCACAGCGCGTAAAAATAACATTCGTGAAAGCCTCCAAATCTCGACGTAAAGAAAATACGTCTCAGCAATTAATGCCATCTCTCTGCGTGACGATCGTTAACCCTTACGACGCCCCGGGCTGATGTATACCGATATCGTACACACCACGATTATTATTAATCGTGAGTATTTTTAAATATAGCACGCAATATTTTTTTAGATAACAAAACGAAATACCGCAATTCTTGTAACCATTGTTTTATTATAATCTCACTAATGGGCGCGTTGGTACTTTCGGATACATTTATTAGTAAATAGAAAAGCTTTAATATCACGCAATAATATTTCATTTTTATGTGAACGTATGTGTTATTTATTGACTAGAAAAACTTTTCGAAGCTGTTAATAGTGTTAATACATATATTGGTTTATTAATATTTTCAAATTTATTATTCAATAAAACTTCTTAGCTAATCTGAATTCCTGTTAATTTGAATAGCTGAACAATTTATCTTAGTAATTTTAAATTTGAATTGTCACGACTTTCTACGATTCCGCATTTTTCGTCACTAACGAAACGGATTTGGCCTTTCGGCATCTTCAGGCATTTTATCACACGGATACAACAGAACTGACCCGCATTTACTGAAGGCGAAATCCGGGTCGTTAGTGACAAAACATATGGAATCGTACAAAGTTTTAACAATTCAAATTTGATGTTGAAATTCCATCAAGCACCTTCAGTCGATATCATAATTAAATAATTTAATAAAAAAAAAAAAAATTAGTCAAGTAAGTGCTCAGCATGATGAAGGGCAATCAAAATTGATTTTGTTATTGAATATATTTTATCTTTATGATATTATAACTAATAAAAGCTGAAATCACATAGTTTTTTTTAGAAGAATCAAGATCTACTCCAGAAGAAACAACACCACAAAAACCAATGTGGATAAATTGTATCTAAATAAAAACAATTTGATTTTGAATTCGAATGAAGTTCATTTGAATCATTTTTTTGCTTTTTACTAGTAGATGACATTCGCCGACAATATAAAATATGTTAGTGTGGCATTCGTAATGCCACTGGAAAAATTCATCCGAGACAAAATGCAACAAATACACTGTCTTTTCTCAATTTCGGAATAAAAATTTACACCTTTTTGAAATCAAATTAGATTAAGTGTTGATATCTTTTCACTATTCAATTTCAAAGTGTTCTTGCTGAGGGAAAAAACGACTGGGGACTCGCGGCAAATAAAAGAAAACGGTTACG
Organism: Himalopsyche japonica; assembly: GCA_028555115.1. Taxonomy (NCBI): domain Eukaryota; kingdom Metazoa; phylum Arthropoda; class Insecta; order Trichoptera; family Rhyacophilidae; genus Himalopsyche; species Himalopsyche japonica. The sequence goes on along the minus strand of JAHFWJ010000455.1, from coordinate 1,661,433 downwards.
AGATTCATAAAAATAAAAATGTTTGGGAACATATGATTCAAATGATACACACAATTTTTGGTTGAAGTGTATCTGTTTAGTAGAATGTCTGAAAAATTCGCAATTTTCATTTAAAAAAATTAGTTTTATTGCTAGCAGGAAACAAGCTAGGCCGTTAAAACAGGAGAGAAGATGTATTGTGTACCTTTTCTACACAGCTATATATAGATAAGCAAATGCATAGTTCTGACGATGGCGTGAGCCGAAATAGTTATCAAATATATATTTTTTTTAATAATTTTGTAGAACTAAAACACATTGCTATTTTTTTTCACCGTGTTATATTGGAGTTCTACCAAGTGAATGCCAATTCAATGAATAAAAACAAAGGTGTTCGAAATTTGAAGGATTCAAAGGCTCTCATCTGGTATAATGCGAACATAATACAATACATATTGTGTACCAATTATACAATACCAAAGTTTGGGTTTATTCCGACCTTCTAATGTAAGCATTTACCCTTCAAAATAACAGACAACTTACTACATAAACAGAAGACCCCCCTCGCGGATTTCTTACATTTGTGTGGAATGACATTATAGTAGGTCCGCGGAATTAACGGGGGGGGGGGGGTTTCAAGTCAATAGTATATTTATTCATTATGGATTTTTTCAATCAAGGACATTTCATTATATAATAATAATATCTTCTACGCACGATTTTCTATTTAATAAACAAGCCACAAATTGATTGAGTATATTTTATGACCATCCATTTTTTTTTTTAAATAAAGTTGACAAAGTATTAATCTCGCTAGTGCCATAGTTATTATCTTCTCCATTATCTCTTATGTGCTGATTTATTGATAATTGTTTTATCGTTGTTGATAGAGTTAGTCGCTGCAGATCTGAGTAATCCACAATAAATCCAATTCATGAAATTATGTATATTATATTTATATAAATCTCCACATAAACTATGTTGACATCCATAGATACAATACATGAAGATGTAAATAACAGACTATTCTTGTGACATACATAAAATTTCAATTTTATTTTTAAATTAAATAAAAATCAACGTATTTCTCCTTACACTTTTAAGCTTACAATACAGTTAATCTTAAGAAGCTTCATAATGAAGGAAACACGTGTCACATAAAATTATACGTCAATATACAACGTGCTATATTATCATTTTATTCGTTGAGGAGATTTCGCGAAGTCGAACTTAAGGGATCCAGAAGAAGAATTTCTAAGAATATATTATATTTATGTTAAGAACATTCTTAGTGTTCAAGCTTACTGTCAAAATTTATTTTTATCTTGGGTATCATGTTAACATTAGATTATTTTAATTAATATCTTCAAAGAGATACGACGAAGCATAATTTGGCGATATGTTTCAATCGAAAGAAAAAATCTTTGAAACCTTTTCGCTCTATTGTAATGGAAGAAGTGGAATGATTAAAAGCTGCAGTTGTTAAGGGTCCACAATCGGCTTTCATTATTTAAATACACAAACACATCTTGCTATAATTTTGCAGTCCTCGAATAATTCATATCGACTTGTTTGATTTGAAATACCCGCGGGTATCTCGAAATGCCACTCTTCATAACCCTAGGAATGTCTTAAGAACTGGCTGTAATCCCAGGACATAAAGCGTTTCAGGATTTAAATGCGACAGCCGTGTCGTTAAATTTGGGACCTTTCATAACATTTTATCTCAATGTGAATGTGCTTTTCTGTCAAGATATCCAAAACCGAGAATGCTATGGCATACACATTAGCATTATTTGCACCACTTGTAAGTCATTTGTTTTCCCCATTCACATATTTTTTATATTGACGTCAACTGTAGATTAATTTCCTTTCAATAAAGAAAAATACATTTTTTTTATTTCATATGTTTTCTTACACTTGCTTTCAGGACATAGGAAAATAAAAAAATCAAGGAGTTTTTGTCACCGTATTTTTTTTTAACAAAATATAAGTAGAGTAAAACCCCATTTACACTTAAGTTGGCACCGTGTAATTGGGGGAGTGAATGTCATACAAAATTAGGGATTTTGTTTTTTTTCGTGAAAACACGTTTGACAAAATATTTAGTTACTAGGTGATAAAATCCATAGCGCTCTCAAAATTCATCGGCGGTTCCACTGTATACCCTATACGCATAACTGTTTGACAATTAATTTATATTGTATACATGAATATATTTTCTTTACCATCCGATTAGAAACTTTTCAACTTTTGAGACCGCTGTTTGCAATGTGTTGATAGTTGACTTAAAAATATAAGGAATATAAGAATCAAAATTATAATAGGTAAACTTTTCTCATTTGAGGTCCGCATTGGCGGAAATGTGATGAAATTAATAGTTCTGAGCCAAATTTTTTCGGGGCCTGTATTCGCTTCACTTCTTATAAAATAGGTGTTAATATAAAACTTGATAACTTAATTTGATGCTAATGTCAGATTTAATTATAAATGAATACTCATTATACTATTAAGTATTTAGTTTTGAGTTTTCTCCTCGGGCCGGGTCGAAAAAAGCTCGTGCAGATCTCTAGTAACCGCTGAGAATCTGTTGTGTTGTGCGTATCAAATTGAAAACCTTGAAAATTTCGCGGATGTATGTCTCAAATCAAACCCCTCACAAAAGTAACATGCATATTCAATTACTAAGAGGTGTATTATTTTGTCATTTGCAATCAAAAAAGGGTTTCGTTAGGTATTTGGAAAAGTAGTAAATCCTTTTCATTGAACAACCATGAAAAGGAAATACATTTCGTTTTAAGAGCTTACCTTGATCTCGGTTTAAGGAATGTAAACATTAAATGGATTATGCCTTCTTCATTTCAAATAATGAATTGCAATTAGTTTAGTATTAGATTTTACTCATTAAATTTATTTTTGATACTTTGCCTTAAGTACCCATTTTGTAAACACGTTAGCGATTATCTTAACATGTCGCTCTCAGATCTTTGAGAGATCGTTTTCTTCAATTAAATTATATAATATCTACATCTGTACAGCTACAAAACAGTGACACAGTTCATCAAATTCACATTCATTCAAACAGCTTCACGAGAATGAAATTTTTGTTGTGCAAAACCGACAAAAATATTTGTATGTGACTTTAAATTGAATATATTTTGACGTCAGTTCCCAATGCGAAGAATGTAGGCTTTGCATCTGCAAAAAAACTTTTTTATAGTACACTACTCAATATCTTCGAAAAATGTGAGATACGAAGGATAGTAATTAATAAACCAGGGCCGTGGAGAACTAGTAGTTCTGACGATGGCGTGAGCCGCAATAGCTATCAACTATATTTGAAAAAATAATTTTGTAGAACTAAAATTCATTGCTATATTTTTCACCGTGTTATAATGGAGTTCTACCAAATGAATGCCAATTCAATCAATTGATTTGATTAGGTTATTAATATTAATCAACTAACATCAAAATATAAATGTTTTTTTATTCATATAGAGATACCTACTATCAAAAGAAAAAAAAGGAAAAAAAATATATATTAATGTAAGCTGAATAACATTTGTCGAAAAACCCTTTTAAACAATGACTCATTGACAGGATCGTTAATGGAAGTTGTCACGGGAAATTGTGAAAATGTTTTCCTGTAATTAATAACTTTGGTATATAGACGATGCTAATTGTTTATTTTTCGTCAGTTCTGTTGCATCTGTGTGATAGAATGCCTGAAGATGCCGAAAGGCGAAACCCGGGCCGTTAGTGGCAAAACATGTGGAATCGTACAAAGTTGTAACAATTCAAATTCATATTAATTAATTCATAAATTATAAATATTTTGATTTAAACTCGACTCAAACTGTTAAAATGACATATCACATAAAATCCTCGTGAATATTCAATTTCCAATATACTCCAGTGTTTCGTCTCCTTCATAGAAAACAATTTTACTTTGATTTTATCATATTTATCACGTGTAATCGTTTATTCACGATGATTGAATCAAGCCACGTGCCGGTTACTAAATAAACACACGTGTACCCAGCGTACCTGAACGTTTAAATGAGTAAAATTCTATAATTAATATCGATATGAGATATATCATTTCCTTATTGCCTAACAAATAAATTTCCGTTCATTATCCATCGCTGTATTGAAATCAATGAGCATTTTAATGTGTTGAAAGAAAACCTTTTTTCAAATTTTGCAAATATTTTTATAAAAAACGAAATTTGCGTATTGTTTTTATCATCTGAACAAATTTTATTAAGGTTTTAAAACGTTTAAAATTAAATAAAAATCTGTCAGGCCAATTCAATTGGGTCAACAATATTGTATGGGACTCTCATGATGAAAAAGATTCAGAAGACATTTTTGAGTTTTTTTTACTTGTCGACGTATGGATACTATTAATAGCTTTATCCAATTGACTTTCCTTTAAGTATGCTCACTTTTAATAGTTTGACAAATCGAAGAGAAGTGTATGTAGCCACATATTTCTTTCGACTCATACAAGGCCAAAATGAGATATCTGCCATCCTTGATAAAATCAAATTGTATCGGATATTTTTTTGAGAAATTGTGGAAATGAATTGTTTGTTCTTCCAAAGTGTAGAACCGGTCTGCCAATGAGGATGCCAATAGTAAGAGCATTAACATTATTTTAATTTATTAAAGTGAATTTTACATACGCTTGCTTGGTTGACTTCCTTGGTATCATTGATTTATTTTCAACATTTTTTACGTTGCAAAACCAATAAAAATAATATTAATTATTTGCCAATAACGACACGAAATGAGTTTTTTCTTAAATATTTTAACTGTCTTTTATATTTATTACAAAATGATTATAAAAAATCAATGCGCATTTTTGGCAAAAATGACATTCTTCGAAATTTACCTGACCGTTTTGGGTTGAGGTCAACGAAACTTATCAACGATTCCTACGAGATATTTGCTTATCGCAAATCCTTAATTAGTACTGGAACCTTTGTTTCCCTCAAACTCTAGGGCGAACATGGAAATGAGCAATCTACATCACATCATATCGTTCATTTAATTTAACCAAAGGAAGTAACAGACTATTGAATTAGAAACTCAAAAAAATATTTTCAGCCAGGTGGGCGTCTTGCGAAGATTATTGTTTAAACAAAATAACACGATTGATCAAAAGAAGGAACAATCAATTTTCATAACCTATATATTATTTAAAATACAACAGTATATTCACAAAATGGCGGCTGTTAATTGTCACTTCTCGCTGGAAAGGTACCTTACTACGAATCCTGAAAATCGAGTGACTGCGACTATTTCTTCGATTAAATGATTTTGAAAAACAGCGCAATAAACAATTTTCCGGATTGGTTGGTTTATTTTTAATTTAATGCACATACATAGAAAGGTAGGGAAAAACCTTTTTAATTTTTTTAGTCAGAGTCGTGTTGTTGGTTAATTTCGTAGTCGTGTTTTTTACAGCGATGCCACAGCCCTGGTTTAATATATATATATATATCTTTCCAATACCCAAGGGTAGATACATCCTCCTCCAACCGTCACTCCAACTTAAACATAAATTTAAATTTTAAATACTTATTGAATTTAATGTAGCATCTGGCAACATCCAACAACGATAGTATGCGCTTGCAGATGCGAGAGCTCTTATCTAGCTCGGTATAGATTCCAGTTAACCATAATTATTTTGGAACTCAGTACATATGTTGCCTATAAACATAGTCGCCAACAAACTGTTTTCTTTGGATTCGAGATATTGGAATTGATTTGAATTAAAATAACATTAATTTTGTGTTGAATTTATCTTCTCTGTGAAAACTTTTCAAGTGACGCAGCAATCTCATATATTATAAAAGATGTATGAAATTATCTCATTCGTGTTCTAAATCCAAATTTTAAATGTCTCAACCTACGAATCTCAATCTTTTTATCATCCAAACACTGTGACGGCTAAAACGTGAATAAAACATTTTTAGAACAAGACACGACCTCGTCTTACGAGGTTCTTTCGTTCATAAATTTCTACATAAATTTTCAAATGTGTCTCAAATAAAGTTTCCTGCAATGCCGAAAACATAAGCATGGAATGAAAACGCTTTTTTTTCAAAGAAATGCCGTAGTCAAGCAGGGTTTCTCAAAGAAAAATATCCGAAAAAACTATGATTATTAAATTTCTCGCGTTGGAATATTGAAAAGGTCTTCAACGTCATTCAGTTATATCACGCATACTATTTCATTATGCTGAATAACACTGTTTTCTTTCTATTTAAAAAATTGTCATACTATTTCAAATGTTTATACAAAATGGCACTGTTTTGATTTAATACTAATATACATACCATATATGTGTACATTCAAAGGAAGAAAAAGGCATATATTTTCTAACAGATGCATTAAATAAAATATAATTTAAGATATCGTCATATAAAACATTTGATCATATGTAAATTTAAAAAAATATAGAGAAGAAAAATTCACTGAAAGAACATATTCCTACACATGTTCTGCTAGTGTATAGATACTAATTAATTTGAAAATAGAATCGGATATGACATGATAATTTGGAACGAGTAAAAATCAGATTTTCGTTGAAATTATTTTTTTTAGTATTTTGCGAATGTGAATAAAACATGAGAACCATTGTAATAAATGCCAAGACTGAAATAAAATTTGATAATATTATGCGAGCCGCAGGGAAAATATAATTTTTCGTTCTACGCAACGTGGAATAATTTATAAACTCTCGTAACTCGCAAAAATTCACATAAAATTGTGGCATTTGTAGTTTTGTTGATTTATCTTCCGTGGAAATACGCATTTACTTAAATTTTGACTTTATAAACAAGTATTTTTTACATCATTATTATGATATTATTGGCCGTTTATCATTTCAGCATGGAATGCCAAGCGGTTCGTTTCAATACCACAGTATACGCTTTATTGCACTATATTGGTTCTTCAATATAATTACATGTATTATTATTAAATGCGACATTATTCTTAGAGGAAAATTAAACACACATTATGTTATTATTAACATATAGCATCACCGGTGATGAAGAAATAAATTTTAAATTTGAATTGTTGAAACTTGTACTGTAAAAATTGTGAAGCTGTACGATTCCAAATATTTTGTCACTAACGACCCGGGTTTTGTCTTTCGGCATCTTCAGGGATTCTATCACTCGAATGCAGCATGAATAATCTTACAAAGTCTTAACAATTCAAATTTGATATTGAGATTCTATCAAGCACCTTCAGTTGATATCAAAAATTAATTTTGTATTTGAATTTTCTACAATCTGTACGATTCCACATGTTATGTCACTAACGCCCCAGGTTTCGCCTTTCGGCATCTTTAGGCAAATGAAACTTAAGTATTTATGAACAAAATATGCTGAAATATTTTCTATTATTGGCTTATATTGGCCGGGATATTAAAATTTTGAGCGTATCTCATGTTACATCCATAAATAAAATCATAATTTATTATTTATTTTATTAGAATGTTAAAAATAGCACAATTCATAAATCACCGTTAGAGAGGAAGTCATGTGTCATGTGTGCGTGAAAGTTTCATAAAAATTTATTGTATTAGCTAAAAGTCATTAACTAAATATGTTCGTATTTTACAATGTGTACAATTGATGTAAAATAGTTCTGCGAAATATAATTGATTCAAAATGTATGTATTTAAACTGCACTCAATATGGCAGTATTATGTACATTGTATAGCGACAACAATTTAATACTTTGAGGTCAAGGGGTCAGTGATCTAAGAGCACTCAGGTTTGAGTGCCGGTCCAATCAGATATAGTATACCTACCAGACGAAACAGGACGTGCTCAATAAAATGCTTTGTGAGGTTGGTTGTCTTTCATACGATATCGATTTACACGCAGGAAGCTTTTCATTGCCGTGCACTTATTATTTATTTGGAACGAAAGCTTTTTTGAATGCATCTTTCAATATATCATACTGTGATTATAAAAGTATGAAATTGAATGGACGCCTGTCATTTTAATTAACTGTTTTATTACATACTCTTTAGTTCCAATTGGATTCAAATAAACACCTCCACGATATATTTTATGATAATTGTATACCATATGTGACCAATCCAAAACAACAGTAATAACCGCGATTTTTTAAAAATAGTTTGAATGCTTCTCATTCATATATAAAATGTGCCTTTGAACTCCTAATATTTTATTTTCTGAAATAAACTTCGAGATATGTATAAAGTCTTTCACTACTCTTAAGAATTTATTATGACAATATAAAACTAGGATGTTAGAACAGAACAAATGATTTACTGTATACCTTTTCTACGCCGCTATATATAGATAACTAAATATACATTTAAGCATAGTTATGATGAAGACATATTTTTTCACATAACATAGCTCTCGATCCAGTCCTAGTATTCACTTTTTGTTATTATAATTGTCTAAGACAATATTTTCTTGAATAATTGAAAATTATTACACATAATTATCAATTGATATTCGTAAAATAAAATATTTTTTATATAGTGTTATCGGTGTCGCCCATCTCTAGCACAATCAACTGATGAAACGAATCATTTACATGGATAAACTCTAAGTACAATTATTTTATAAAATATCCTAATTTCCAATATAGTTATAACGTTTGGCTATCTCTACTAAGATAGAATAAATAGTGAAGCCAAATCACGTTTAAACACAGTTCTGACAACGTTTTTAAGCCAAAATTTCCATAAAAAATCAAAAAAAATCAATTATAATCTAATAGTTCTGTTATTTCTATCATAGAGTTTTTCCAAATAAATGTCGAGAAAAACATACGTGAAATCATCAAAACTAATGATAAAAAAATATTTATGCCATTATTAGTGACTACAAATAAAAAATCCAGGTGGTGCTATGCGTTAATATTCCATTATACGTAAACTTCAATTCCTTCGACTATAATATAAAACCATTTTTTCCACCCTTCAACGTCCCGCCAGAGGAACACAAAACTTTCTTTTTCGTCAAACATTTAGCCCTTGCCTGTCAGTCAACATACGACAAGAATGTTTTTCACGCAACCAAAAGTAAACATTGTTTAATTCCCAGGGTGAAGTGCGAAATCAATTTATACGAGAGGTGTAATTCGATCACAGGTTATAAAAGCCTTCAGACGGGTTCGCTTCAGGGCCGTATTCCGAAGCTTGTTAATATTATGTATTTGCAATATCACGTTAAATAATTTGAGCTTTTTGTATAACCTCAAAGAAGGTTTTCATTTTTTACTTGCTTTTCAACAATAAAAAATCTATAAAGAACATGCTTTGTATTAATAATATTCATTGAACTATTTTCAAATTTAAAACATTTAAAAGTTTCTACGGCAAAGTCTTAATAAAATGTTTTTATAAAAGTATTTCAACCCAGTGTACTTATTTAATGATTTTTTTTGAACACGTCCGTAAATCTTGGGAATTAAATTATTATAAGCGTTGACAAATTGATCTTATCTCACGAAAGGAAAAATTACGGAGTTTTAACTATTCATTTAATATAAGCAAAGAACTCAACTGGGATCTGTTTATTTCAAAAAAATCTTGATAAACTATTTTATGAATTTCCTTGATTCTCTTTCAGTATAAAGTCTAAATGAATTGTATAACAAAAAATATCAGAATTTATAAAGTTTTAATTAAGCATTCGAATGCAAATTTTTTTTATGAATCATTGAAATATTTTTTTACAAAATAAATCATTTTTAACTAACGATGCATTTGTGTTGTTCTGAAATCTGTTTCAAGCGTATTGCTGCACTGCGCCAAAGCTGAATTTATTTAAATACATAAATATATTTGTTATAGACTTTCTTTGAGAATTTTCCATAATTCCGTAGTCTTTTTTCTCCCGAATGGTACCGTCGCCCTGACCAGTTTTGTTCGTCGTGGTACCAACTGGGTACCAACACTAGCAACATAAAATAGGCTGAACCGTAAATCTCGACGAGACTAAGTGTGCCGCAGAGCTTAAAAAGTTTCAATGACTTTGACCAAATCGCGAGTATATTCACCGAGTGCAGCGATTCTCAATATTGAATTTTCTGCTACCCCTGTAATCGACACTTTTTACTGACGTTGTTTTGAATCATTCGTTACACAATCAATCGGAATATTTGCCCTATGCCCTTTAAGTTATGGAAAATATTTTATATCATGTAAATATACAAAAAAAAAATCTTTGTTGTTCGTATTTTACGAGTTGCCATACCGTTCATTCGATTGTAATTAAACTTTGCTAACCTATTGATTGCAGTTGCATAAAGGTTATAGAAACATAACAATTAATTAACAATAGGTATTATGTTTAAAAAATCTCTGTTTTTTTCATATCATATGCCCTGTCATATCGCTCATTTGATAGCGTTTTGATTCTACTTACGTGAAGGTTATAGGCATATTACAATTAACTCACAACAAAATAATATTGCAATAAAATAAATAACATTATTTCTATCATTCCCAATTAAAAAAATACAACTCTTTCAAATTTAAAATGATATTTCTAAAGCTATTTCTTCTATGGCAGCAACGCACCGTATACCAGGTAGTAGGTGTTAAAAATTGCTATTTTGATCATATATCTGAAAATATTTATTGATTAGAATTGATGAATAACATTTTTTTTATTTTCAAGTGTATTAAAAATGAAACACAATATATGAGTATCGATTTTTATGCCATATCGTCAATTATAACGTTTTCCTAGTCAATTTCAAAGTATGGCAAAAATAAGATATTAATTAAGTTCTTTGTTAAATTGTTGCCGGAAATGTTTGGCTTTTTGATTAAAATCAACTATTTCTAGTGCTCTGATGTGGATATTTTTGCCATCATAGTTGCTCAATGAATTATACAATAGATAGAACTTTTTTTTTCAGAAAACTTGAAAATTTGTCCCTTTTGCTATCCGACTACTGGTTTATTAGTCCAATACTCTCTAAAGTCTGATTCAGTGATCATTTATATTCTGACAATGTTTGCTTGTATGCTATAAAAATAGCTAGTATTTTTGCCAATCTTTATTTTCTGACACAGGTCAAATATGTCGTATGGATCACGGTTATATTGACTATCAAATACCAGGCAACACGTTTCATATTTTTCATAGTGTTATATAAAATAATGCTTTTCATATTGATATTCCTAGAAAATGTATTCCTTTGAGGGAGCGCGGTGAACAGTGGTACCATCGTTCGCCGTTTGCCGGGGTGGTAAATTAAAAACTTTCGACTATTAGGGAGCATTTGTGGGACAGGAACGGGCGTGAACTTTACGACTTTTCGATTGTCTTTTTATTTTCGGTGCGGGAAGAGCTTAAAGCTTTAACCCAATGGAAGGAAACTTTTTAGTAGCCAAATATAAGATGTTGAACATAAATAATAAAAAAATAATGGGCTTCATATTGAATCAATAAAACCGCTTCGTAGAGGAAGAGATTTGGGTTGCAATAAGATTTTATTTCAGCCTAAATAATTTTCTCAGTTATCAGGATTTCAATTGTTATTAGTTGATTACGCAGGTTTTATGGACGAATCTCATATGAAGTTACTTTTGAATTCTCGTACTGAGAGTTTCATAAATTGATTTTTTGAATAAAGTTTGCATTTCTTTTCAATCATTAAATCATATATTGGAAACAAAACATATTACCTAGCTCATTATTTTGAAATTCCATAAGTTTATTTTCACTATTTAATAATATTTAATTCTCAGATATCATCGACTTAATTATGGTTGCGATAAGTATTTTAAATAAAAACCAAATAATATGTAATACTAGTTAATGGATATTGAATAAACTCATTTTTTTTGCAATTTAAACTGTAATAAATATTATCAAATACATTGGGTGATCGATTAACGAACGTAGGTTGTTTCAAGACTTTGTTCGCTATACGAATTATTCGTCAACCGATCATTAATATATTACAGTTAGATAAAGTGGATTAGAAAGATTGTTTTAGTTCGTTAGCCGAAAATGTGTTCCTTGTCCGAACTCAAAAAACTTTCGTGATAGTGTTCGTTATCCGATTTGTCTGCGGTCCAAACTTTTCTTAAACCGATTACCCTCTGTACAAATAAATGATACAGAAAAATCATAGTAAATGGCTTCTTTATGGTTTATTACACTTCTTGAAAGTGATGGTAAACTGTTTAACTCTGGCTTTAGTGGTCGTATGAAGTCAGTATCATTCAATATTTTTTTCTATTTGTTCACTAATAGAACACTCGTCATGTGTTCTAATTTTTCAAAGGATTGCCGTGTAATACATACAGTAATAATGTACTCCCAATTCGCGTCCTTTTTAAAATGCAAATAATTGTTCACTAATCACTGAAAGTATCATGCATTCCGTAAGACAGTAGATAATCCTAATAAACATTAATATTTCTCATCAAAGGATATTCAGGACACCTTAATTAATCCCTCGGTATAATTAATTAATTTCATTTACCGATGTATATACATATCCATTATTCTAAGATATCCGGGTTTTGCCCAAACATAATACTTGTTATACAATACTGAAATGTGGATACAATTCATGTCTAGCAACCGAAACCTTTATTTCCTCATTTTGATGCCTAGTAAGAAGTGTTGGTATTATAATAAGAATAATGTTATATTATGTTAATCAGTTAAATTACTCAAATTTAACGCTATTGTATGTTAATATTTTTAGGAAACTGACTGCTAGCGTCTCATCTGTTGAGACGCCTGTCTGCAAAGCGCTATACAGTAGACCTCGGGTGTCCAACCTTTTAATCACTGGAAGTTACTTTTCTATTCAAAATTTTCTAAAGATCGACTTCTAATAAGATTCTTATGAACAATTTAATTGGTACTTTATAGCATTCTGAGAACCGTACTTAAATAACACAGAGACAGTGACGGTCTCCTTTATTTTCATTATTCGTTAATTCCTACAATTGCAAATAATCACGAACACCATTTGAAACACAACGAATGGTCCATTTTTATTGTATTTTACGAAATCTGTTTTTTCTGTGTTTATTTGTTTTTATGTGTTTTGGGATTGACCAAACTTTGGCTCGCGATCGACCGTTTGTACACCCATTGCTCCTTGACCAGTGCTCCTCAATCGGGGTGCCATGCCGCCAGACGATGATTTGTGAACTCATTATACTGAAAGAAGAAAAATAAAATAATTCGTCTACAATATATAATAACAAATTTCGTAAAGACGCAATCACAGAGAAGCAGAAATAATTACTTTTTTGATAGAATAATGTCATATATACATAAATATTCATACACACAATCTACACTAAACAATTAAAATTTATAATAAAAAAATGTTAATAAATAAAATAATTATGAAAAAAAAAATAGCTTTTGTATAACATATGCAAACTTTTCATTATGTGTTGGTTCTGTTACATCTGTAGGATTGGATGCATGAAGATGCCGAAAGGCGAAACTCGGGTCAAGAGTAACAACATATATGAAATCGTACAAAGCTTAAACAATTCTAATTTGATAAGAAGTTCCATCAAGCACCTTCAGTCTATAGCATATATTTATGATCAAAACAAGTTTCAGAATCAGTATAAGTTGTGAATGCTTTCAATGAGTGAAATCGGTCATGATCATAAGTATATTGTGGAAATAGTAGTAAAAAAATCGTTTATAATTAATAATACAATCTTTTTCCACCAAGAAGTGACAGTCAGCACCTAATTTTTTGCATTGATATACAATACATATATATATATATTGAGAAATAATTATCCTACTGATATACTATAATGTTTAATGAATGAAATAGTATGAATATTTTTTTAACGAAAATAAAATATTACAGTTTAACGATTTAAGCATACAGATATTCTGTTCAATTATTAAAAGCGTTGTGCATTCTCTTGTAATTCGAGATAAAAAAAATCCGCTAAAATTGTTTTCTTATTGAAGTCGTTGCAATGTATTTATTGTTTAGCCTCAACGATATTATTGTCATTCTCTCCGTGGTCCATACAATTATTTCCAAAGAAATCATTTCACTAAAGTATTCTAGCTGTCAGAGGATCGTTAAAAGAATCGAGAAAATGACTGGAAATGTGATCTGATAATATTGTCAGCTGTCGTCTCAGGATTTTTATAGAATACAAAAAAAGTGATAGCAAACTCGTTTTGTTTCAGTTGGATACCTTAGATGTAAACATCGTTTGAATAATTTAATTTAACGTATAGAATACGCCACTGTGCTATATTTTAAGCTATAATATACAATTAACTTACATTTGACGTTTTAAATAATAAAAACACATTTTTTCTCACAATACTTAATGAAAATTTAATATGTGATAATTTAATGTTAGTAATAAATTTTTCTTAATTTTGTTTGAAAATTATTAATGAGTGATTGTTCACATTTTATTTTCAAATTAATTTACATTGTTTGTAATAATATTGTATGATTTCCTGTAAACTGTTTCTTAGTTCTTGAACCCATGGTTTTGTAGACCTGCTACCTTTAACTAAAAATTTTTGTAGACTTGCTTGTAAATTGTATTCTATCAGATGATAATGCTCGCGATAAGCGAAACCGGTCCTGATCAAAAATATATATTGTAGAAATAAGTACTAAAAGTGTGTTTTAAGTTATTGGTTAAATTGGCATTTACTTGGTAGAACTCCATTATAACACGATAAAAAATAGCAATGTATTTTAGTTCTACAAAATTTAGTTAAAAGATATAGTTTATAGCTATTTCGGCTCATGCCATCGTCAGAACTGTGTGTTTTTATTATTTAAAATATTATAACTTTCCATCAAAAAGTGACAGTTAACACATTAAAAGTGATGTATTTGACGTGCTAATAAATTCATAAAATGCGATAAACCCCATCTTCAAAAAGAAGTTTATTTTTATCCATGTCCGCTACTAATTAGGGCCATTTGAATTAAAGGAATTATTTAATTAATTATTGATTTTGATTTATACAACAGCGAGTTGTTACTCAGTTCCTTAAACTCTCTTTAACTAAGTGTGTAGGAATGAAAGCGATATTTCTAGGGTAGAACTAGTGATTAGCGATAGTTTTCTTAGGATAAGGTGTATGGGAATTAATTTTATCACAAGCAAGAATACCTTCGAACATAACCTATATATTGATTGAAAAAAATACGATCTTCATACAATGATTCAAATCTGTGAGTTGAGCTCACTACGTGTAAAGTATGTTATGAACCGATTTACTTAACCATCTGGAATATGTTTTAATATTAATCGTTGAATAAATTTTTACTGTTCATATTTAATTGACCGGTTTTACTCCCTTTGCAAGAAATGCACGTACGTAGTAAGATAGGTGCATTTCTTGTAAGGTTTATTTAATTACAAATTAAAAAAAATAGAAAAGAGCATGCCTAAAACTAGGTTACTAGATGGATTATCGTTTCCATTTTGTTCTTTAGACTTCCCTGTCTTCGATCAGAAATCCATATAACGACTGCAAAATCATCATAGTAAACGAAGTTGAAACCTGTTAGCGCTATAACCAAAGTCAACGATGTTGACCAATTGACTATTAATTATGACACTGTGTGTTCATTAATCACTATGTCGAACTATTAATGAACATAAATTCTGTAATATATTAAAGTGTTTGTTTTTTTAAATTGACGCTTTAGTCGAATACATTCAGAACATGTGTATGTATATATTAGACATATTGATTTTGATTTAAACTTTTTGCGGAACCATTTTTTAATTAATATAATTTAATTAACCCAATTCAATTACTTTGAATCAAATCAAGAACTATTTGTATTTTATATAGGTACCTAGGTACCATCATTACAAAACTGTCTTGAATTTAATTGAGGTTATGAATTTCTAATGACCATTTGCAAACCATCGATTGTAGCGATCAGTACAGACTTAGTTGGCCACTTTGTTTGAGTGGCATTTCAACACATGGTGGGTACTCGTTTATATGAAATAAAAATAAAAATCATAGTAGATGAAAGCAATGTTAATATCGAAAAATTCTTAGAGACATCTCAATTATTGTCTCATGGCTTTATACGAAAAAAAAATCTATAACATGGTTTGAAATTAAATCTGATCTCTCGTTTATAATGCATTCCGAATCACGTCCCGCTTAAAGATTCTTTCAATAGGATATTTTTCAAGAAATATTCCACAATGAAGACACGTATTACAAAGAAATATTTCGAAGGTAGACAGAGGTATGCGTCAATGTATGCGTAGTCTCTTAAGTTTATGCTCACTGTCACATATACAGTGACAACGGCTTTTATTCTACAAGAAGTTTTTGGATTTGGACTACGATTCTCAAACTATAATATTAAAAATTGTTTTTTTTTGTGAATATAAAATTTTCATTTATTTGTAGTGATTGAAAATTGTAATTTATCGATGGCAACTTTGTGAAATTGAGTGTTCTTAAATGTGACACTTATTTTGTCTTTATGAGAAACACGGAGGCGAAAACCCAACCTTATAATAATAAATTGAAACAGACAAATTTTTACGGACACTATTTTTTACAAGTGTCAAAAATGAATTAATTTGTAACCGATCAGTTGGTAATGCATGCGTCCCGATCTTAACAATATAAAATAATGATTTTTTTAATAATTTAATAAAACACTTTTCTACCTATAAGTATCTTCTAAGAAATTTCTTGAATTCAGAAATTGATATATTTTTTTTCTAATTATTCGTAAGATCACGAAACCGATCATATATATCCATAACATTACATACAACAAAGAAAGCAGACATCCCACAATATTTGACTGAAATTTCACTTCTTTCAATGAAAAAGTTCCTCCCTTTTCGTTGCAGTTTGAGAGCTTTTAGACTGGACTTGATCGGTCACGACAAATTTTAATCGTAGCTATTGAGCTGTTAACTTTACCAAAAATGGTTCGTGAGAATTTTTTCTATCAGTTCGAAACGTAAGTTGTCACTACGATAATAATTTTAGATATAACACTATTATACCCATAACGCTTTGGTTAAGTTGGAAAACAACACTATCCAGAAAAATCCCTACAATATTTAATTATATTCCACTCCCGTCAAACATTTAAAATAAATAAAATATTTTTCAATATTAATAATATACACGAAATATGTTATCGAAACATGATATTTTTCACTTCTTTCTGTATTGAAAGAAACTGTTCAGTTAAGTTCATTGCCTTTATTAAACGAACAGATAAATCTCCATAATATTAATTATTTATTTTAGTATTAAATTTCCGCTTTTTGAAATAATATAACACATTGTGTAGTGTTAGTTAATAATGCCTGCGATGGACGATACCAGTCCTAATCATTAACCTGAAATAATATATAACATTGTCCTTTTTTCATATAAATATAACGTATTTACTTCTAGAAGTGACCGGTAACGTTTTACTACCCTCGTTTAAGTATTGAATTGTATAAGCCTTCACATTTAGACTTGTTGCATATATTTTTTCATCGAATATGCAGACATTTTTTACACTCCGTGTCTTTTTATGATCTAAAATTAAACAAAAAAGTGTCATTTTTTTCGCCGTACAAAAAAACCGAATGACGTGAGCTGTCGAATTTGTAAAAATGCATCTAACGTAATATATATATCGTATAATAGGTATGTTTTTTGGCTGTTATAATCAATATACACGGATTATCGAAACGAAAGTTGGAACAATCTTAATAATTGTTATACATTTATCTTTTGTCATCGAACACCATTTTTGGATTTGCCAAAATACTTGTTGCTTATCGTTGCCCGTATTTACAAATAGTTAAAATGCAATATAAAAACTTCATGCCTCTCATTCTTTATAAAGAAAAGCAATATAACATTGTAATTTGAGAGGTTTTATCACTATGTTAGTAACCTGAGTCTAACTGCTATTGGGTCTCCGGTTTGCCCTTCGCGTCAACAGATTTTATCTGTTTATTGACCAGACTGTCAATTTTATTACTTTAAATGTATAAAAAAAACACGAGCTTTTGAGTTCAAGCGTCTTTATTCGATATCGAAAAGAAATAATTAATGATCCGTAGAAAAACATTTTATGACTATTATGGAATAAACTTTCGAATGAATTTTCGACGTAATGTATTTTTATGATTCAATTTACAATGTAAATTAATATACAAATTAACAGATAATTCCGCTCACGTAATTTAGAATAGTATGACCCAATAAACTTTGTAAACATTGTAAATTATAGCTTATCGTCAAACAGAAACAAATCACTTCCTTCCCACATATAATCTTATTGTCATAGACACCTATTGTTTCATTTAGAATTTTGAAAATTTAGTGTTATTGTGTTAAAGTAACAAGCTAGGCCGTTGGAACACGAGAGAGGATGTGTTGTGTGCCTTTTCTGCACAGCTATATATAGATAAGCAAATGTTAGTTTAAGCATAGTTCTGACGATGGCGTGAGCCCAAATAACTATCAACTATATTTGTTAAAAATAATTTTGTAGAACTAAAATACATTGCTATTTTTTCACCGTGCTATAATATAGTGTTGTCCACCGTCCTGAATTGGCCGGGATTTTCTTCTAAATCCAGTTTTCCAGGTCGAGTGTCACCAACTAAATTTCAACTAAGGAAAATAATTGATGCAGTTAAGAGCAACAATTTCCTGCGTTTTAATTATTGGCGTATGTTTATAATTTAATTCAAGCGGTATTTATAAAAAGTCCTGTGGCTCATGTTTATCCGATTACATCGGACAGACAGGTAGGAGTAAGCTCGAGCTAAGTAACATATAAGATTATACAATAGTGAAAAAACAGATTCACAGTTCTCTAATCACCTTGTAAAGGAATCACATAATATAAATTCAAACTTAGCGCCTAAGTGTTTGCATCTTTGTAGTAAGCGTCGTAGGATGACCGCTTTGGAACAGCTGGAAATCAATAGGCATCAACAATCACAAAAGATTCTTAACGAACAAACTAATATATTGTCTAGCCCATTAATTAAACCTCTCCATGGGAGAAGGTGTCTGATTTGCTTCCGTAATAAACCATTTCCGCGCCACATGTAAACTTATTGTCGTAGCCGCATTTTTTAGTTTCATTTACAATTTTTTAAAAATTTAGTTTTATTGCGAGAAAGAAACAAGCTTGGCTATTATTAATTTATATGGTGTATTGTTCAGGTTTGTATGATAATTAAAAAAAAATACCCTCGTATTATTATCAGGGCTGTGAAGAGTCGTGTAGTCGAGGTGTTTTTTTCTATTAGACGATTTTTAAAAATATCTTAATGAATAAGAAGAAATAAATCGTCCTCGTTTGAGGCCAAATATATGAGACGAAAGAGACTCTATTTCAAAATTTGAAAAAAAAGAATTTTACGATGCATAGGAAATAGTGGAATAAATTGACCCAACCTATGATCTAAATTTTGAAATATATTTATATGAAATGAAATAATATAATTTTTTTGGCCTATTTGGCAGATTGGTTGGATGATCTTCAATTTAATACACATAAATAGCAAAGGTAGGAAAAAAACTGATAAAATTAAACTTTTTGTAATCGAAATCGGAATTTTTTAATGACTGACACACGGAATTTTTTCTCAGACCTGATTTTTTTTTAAATGTATTTTTGTGCATAATAATCATTACATTGGAAAATTACAAATGTTTTTCTGTGCGATGTTTCAGGGGCAATATATAGAAATTACATTTTTTTCCACATATATCATATTTTTCCCGGAATTTTTGGACACTTAAGCTAAACACTATTTTTATGTTGATAAAGTTGTGGAAGGTTCCTATGAAACATTGGCTGCTGATAATTAATGGGTAATTGCTGAAAATCTATTATTCTAATTGGTGGCATGTTCTATTATATTTTTCGAAAGTAATGTATACATTTCAAACACATTTTTATAATACACCAAGTCCTTTTTTTAAGCGATTTTTTTTTATGCGAATTCGATTATACGCGATTTTTTTGGACGACACCGTTACACTTTTTTGCGCGCTTCACTCGTTTCTACGCGATTTGTCCCCAAATTTGTTTTAAAGAAGAAATTAAGAAGAAATTTATATTTGATACTAGGCATGTACGTTTCATTCTTTTTTTAAATAAAAAAATATGTGTATTTTTAAAACTTAATTTTGTAAAGCATTCCACTTTTTTGAATATAAATCAAAAAATCGCAAACGATTACATTTCGCAACCGAGAGTGACAGCAGCGAATAATTCATATAAGTGAAAAAAAAATTTTTATAGTCTTATTATATTTTTATAAGCAATAAAGACATGAAAATATTTTTTTTGCACGAATTCTAAAGAGCAAATTTTGGTTTTTCATACTTTTCTGGTACTTTTTCACGCGATATTTTAATTTTTGGAACCAATTTATCAAATTATGTGAAAGTTGTGATTTTTTGCGCGATTTTTTTACGCGCCGTTTTCTGGAACCAATTTATCGCGTAAAAAAGGACTGGGTGTATAATAATTCCACCATGTAAGGTTAGCATACTTCAATAAAATATTTGTGAATCCTAGTAAAGATCCAGAAAGAAGAAATACATGTGGGTGAAAATAATTTATTTATTTCACAGCAATATTTTACACTCAAATAAAGCAGTTACAAGAGTAGGCGTTCGGTAAACCTTAATGTTATTGTAAAACGAGAATATACTCGCTGGTTATGTACCCTCCGAGGGACGAAAATAAAATCTTTAACCTTTCATAATTCGGTCTGGCGAGACACTCGTCATTGGCCACGGCAATTTTCCGACCCTATATTTGACAAATATAATTATTTACGCATGTCTATTAAGCACGGTGAAAGAAAAGCGATGTATTTTAGTTCTACAAAAGATATATTGTTGATAGCTATTTCGGTTTATGTTTAAACGTACATTTACTTATCTATCTATATAAAGTGGTATAGAAAAGGTATACAATACATATTCTCTTCTGTCCCAATAGTAAGCATATAAAATTGGATCCAACGGATGCAACAGAAGTGACAAATATGTGATGGAATACCTTAAGATGCCGAAGGACGAAACCTGGTTCGTTTGTGACAAAACATATGGAATCGTACAAAAGTACAACAATTCAAATTTGATATTGAAATTCCATCAAGCACCTTCAGTCGATATCATAAATTATATAAAATCTTGTTTGACTGTTTCCGTCCTGAGCATAAAATATATTGTGGAAATAAGTACTTAAAATACATTTTTATTATTTAAAATGTCATGCCTTTCCATCAAAAGTGACAGTTCAAACGCCTTAAAAGTGATATAAAATCCTTTTTTTAATTTATTTTACTGCACATTACATTCGTATTGCCTATTTATTGGCAGTACTAATTAGGTTCCCTAAAATTATTTTGATATTTTAATCATAACTGTTAACTCGTATTGAATTATCAATTTGGCGTTATTTTTGACGACATGTGAAATATTCTACATTTTTATTTTTATATATTTTGTACGATTACAAGTAAATTATTTTCGTTGTTCTTGAGCCACTGGTTTTGTGTACCTGGTAATTATTAGCAGTTTTTCGTATTAATAGACTTATTTCAGTAATATTCGTGATAAACGAAACCTTAATAGATGTTTAAATTTATATATATGTTTTATAGATATTTAAACGAGATCTTAATGCAATAAAAATTTGGAAATAGCTATAATATAGCTGTCTTTTTATTTAACTATTGTATAATGCCTCTCCGACAAGAAGTGACAAACAACAGCTTAAAAGTCATACTTAATCTTAGTGTAGTAATCTTAACATAAACTGTTCATCTCTTTTTCGTAGAGTATAACTATATATATAAAGACGAAGCTAAAGAGAGACTAGTAGTATTATCGTTTCAACCTTAATCTAGTATCTATCTATTCAACAACAAAAATATGCACAAGATGGCTGAACACTCGTTATAGTTTATTACATGGTAAATTTCAGTATAAAATTATATTTCGGTGACAAAAAAGAACCCTGACAGAACACAAAATTGACCAAAAGGAAATATTTATTAAATAATCATTGAATTGACAAAAATGTGCTGTTTTTTCCAGTTAACAAATTCAATAGCATTTATTCTATTCTATTCAATTATTTATTTGTTTTGATACAACCTCATTAAACAAAACATTGATTTTTATTAGTAAAAAAAGAGCAAATCGAATATATTCAATTCATCCATATTTTTAGAATCAATTCAACTTCCCACATTCCCGTTTTTGGCGAGCAGAATGGTTGAATAAATAAAAATTAGCATAATCTAAATTTATTCAACAAAACTTATAACATTTTCTTGCTTATAAAGTTTCATTAGATTTCTATAGTTGTTTTTGGATACAATGTTCTTTCGGAGCGTGCTTTTATATAAAACGTATTTCATTATGACATTTATTTCCCAAATCCAATTATATTAACCACCCTCTGTTGATCTTTTTTGTACACATAATACGATATTATGGATCGTGTTTTCTATACAGTTATTTTCTGCCTCGCAATAACGTACATTTGGTCATTTTCCGGCAACTTACTCCGTGAAAGTCTTCTATTGGACAGGCCCTAAATTCCCAGTGGTCATTCGTTTATTTGTCAATTAGTGTGTCAAAGGAAACAGTGTTTTTCTAGAGGCTTATTCATCAGAATTATATTCATTTGCTGGGTCGCAATCAAGGCGCAGGCATCACGAAGTAATAAAACCGCTCAAAAGAAATAGGAAATAACCCAGAGAAAGAGAATAACTTTGTGAAAGAGGAAATAAGATGGGGTGTCTCACCCCACAGTGGTGTACTACCTGCCCAAAAAGACAACGCGTGATATTTTTTGCAGAAGGGAAAACATAATTATATCCTTATTAATCAAATTGAAGGACCCCTTTCCAACGTTTATCAATATCGTTATATATTTTCAAAAAGAATTTATTTTGTATATTCGTATTGAAATGAGATGAGAATCGGAATTCACAATATTAGGTCGGCTTATTAGTATTTGCGTTTTTTAATCATTCCCAAAAAAAAAAAGTTCTTTTTATCTGCAAAAAAATATTCTTAGAAATGTCTCTTTTTTAACAATAGTATATCAATTTGTAAGATTATTTAAAATTGAAATAGTGTACTTAGTTATTTCAACCCTTAATCAATCATTACATAGAAGGCATAAAGATCATTGTTACAATGCTTTTGATTTATACAATACAATAGTTTGTAACTGTAACATTATACACTAATGATAATGATTTTTGTGGACTACACATTGAATGACTAAATCAAAAAAAAAAAAAATCATATTAAAAATAAATCATGTTCCAAGACTTTAAATAATTGAAGTGAACACAAGGAGCACGATATGTAGTCGAATACGATAGAGAAGCTTGCATGATAGATAAAAAAGCATTGGAGAAAATGAAACATTTAATTAAAACACCTGAGAGAGTTTTAATTCATGAATACAATAGTTTGCATTAAATGTTATAGAAAATGCCTTGAAATAACATTTTTTATGATTTGCGAAAAGCTGTTAAAATGCTTCTTTCTTCTTCTTAATGTTAACATACATTTTTAGATGCAGCCCTAATCAATCTCCAGTTCAATATCATCGAAGAAGCTTCACATTATAACCAAAACTATAAATAAAAAAAATGTTTTATAGGGACAATGTGTGCTTGAAGAGAAACGTATCCCAATATCAGTCATCTAATCGAAACCTATCAAAAGGTCAAAATAAAATTACAAAAAAGTAACCGTCGTTTTATCTTAAGATAATTTTAAATTTTATTCCTATCTTAAACATTTTTAATACCACATCTGTTTGTAAAATTTTCTCATCATCGTATTTGAATTGTTGAAATTTTGTATGATTCCACTTACTTTGTCACTAATAAAACGGGTTTCGCATTTCGGCATCTTCAGGTATTCCGTCATCCAACCACACGGGTTTGATATTGAAATTTCATCAAGCATATCCAAAAGTCCAGTCCAGTCAATATCAAAAACTATTATTGATTGAATTGGCATTTACTTGGTTGAATTCCAATATAACACGGTGAAAAATAACAATGTATTTTAGTTCTACAAAATTTATTACAAGATATAGTTGATAGTTATTTCGACTCACGCCATCGTCATAACTATCAAAAATAATTATAGCTTATTTTCGTTGCATAAAAAAATATAATTTAAAATAATTGCTTGTGTATTAGATATTAACAGCCAAGTCAAATTATTATCACTTAATCATTTTAGATTTTTTTGAATATTTTATTCATTCGTTATTTTTACACACGATATTTCGTTGAGGTGTCCGGTTTAAGCTAGTGAGGCTCGAATGACCGATTTACATTCAGCCCTTAAAAAACGTCGACATACTCAGCATTATGGAGCTTTAGAAAATAAATTTATGCAATTCAAATAATATTCAAAACCATCGACGTAAATATTGAATGATGGATTTTGGGGCTGGGACCCACTTACGGGCACCTTTTTTTCTCGACCTATTATTACGCATTCCGTGCCTGCCATACCCACTATTGGACATCGGATAGCCTGAGTAAATTTGTGAAATTCACTCAGTAAAAAATCTTAGAAAAATATGTTCAGAATTTTATTCGGGGTCTCATTAAAGCTGAAAAATAAGGTCACACAATTCTTACAAGATTTTTGTTAAAGCTGTGTAATGAT
Source organism: Himalopsyche japonica (assembly GCA_028555115.1). Taxonomy (NCBI): domain Eukaryota; kingdom Metazoa; phylum Arthropoda; class Insecta; order Trichoptera; family Rhyacophilidae; genus Himalopsyche; species Himalopsyche japonica. The sequence continues at coordinate 1,636,705 of JAHFWJ010000455.1, read as the reverse complement.
GTAGTAATGTTTTATTTATTTGTTGATTTACCAACAGTTCTATTTTTGCTGTTGAATAAATGTTTTTGTCTAAAAAAGAAACCACAGAATTGCAATGGGTGTAACAGATTGCATTTAAACTAGTTAATTTAATATAATAAAAACATTTTTTTAATATAATACTATTTGCATGTTATATTTAATGATCAGAACCAGTTTCGTTAATCTCGAGCATTATCAGCCGATAGTAAATAAATTGCAAACAAGACTATTTATACATTCTCATTATTTGTTTACTATCGGGTGATAATGCTCGTAATGAGCGAAACCAGTCCTGATCGTAAAATATGCTGAAGAAATAGTTTTAAAAATGTATTTTTATTGTTTAAAATGTAACGCCTGTCCATCAAATAGTGACAATTAACACATAATAAGTAAAAATATTACAATCAACAAAATAAAAAATACAAAAAAACTTGTATTTTTTGCGGAATTGATAGATTTATGTTTTTACTTGGCGTGTAGAAGATATGTTTATTTGAGAAGCATGTTCGTTCTTACTGTTTCGTTAGGCTATACATTACTTATGTGAACAAAAGACGTCGAAAAGGGCTTGGAATCAAACAATAATAGTATTTTTTTAATTAACACTGCTAATTACAAATGTAATAATAATTCTTTTAAGGTGAAAATTAAAGGCATATTGAACTTAATGGTTGTGAAGTGCTTATTCTACTTAAAATAGTATTAATTAAAAATTGATGACTGTCAATAGATTTATTTATTTCCATGAACTTTTAAATGCTTATTTGAATTTCTTTATTATTTACTCGAGGAGTATTTGAACATATATTACTAAGTTTGTTAAAATTGTGATTGTTTTTATTTCAGTACTTTGAAAATCCCTTAGTAACGTATGAATTGCAATGAAAAAAGTGTAAAATTTATATTTGTTGTCATGATCGTTTTGTATTCATTAAAGTAACACGAAAAGTGCAGCCACAAAATCTATATAAATATATATAAATCAACGTTTGTTTGTGTCCTTTATGTATTTCTACATCATTCTAGGGAATTCTTTAATTCACTGTATTGGCCAAGCATGCCTCTGCACATTTTAACATTGTAAATTGGTGTGCCTATCATTCTTCTCCAAACCATTCTACACCAATCCACCATGACTTATGTCATCGAAGCTATGATTTTAAATGTTATATTCAAGAGATACTGATGTACTATTGCCATATATTCCAATGATCCCATCAAATATGTCATTTGAATTCAAAATTCTACAGTTTCCGGCACGATTCGCTTTTACAATGACCGTATACAAAACACAAGAACAATCGCTGCAAGTGTGTGAACTAGATTTTGATAATCCATACTTCTCTCGTGGACAACTTATGTGACCAGCTCACGCGTCGGAAAACCTGATTTTTTCGTGTACGCACCAGATGGAAAAATAAAAAATGTCGTGTGTCTACAAGCACTAAGGTAAGCATACGGAATTAAAACGACACTAATAACAATTGTTTGCTATCAAAACGAGTTTCCTAAATTTCAATGAAATCGCAGCAACGCGCGTAAGCAAGAGTAAGCTAGTAAATATAAAAACATAATGTTTCTTACTGGATCATCAACCGAAATGGACATTAAATATAACGCTTTCCCAATAAGAAGTGATACTAAACCCTTGACAATTGAACAAAGATGATATTGCATTAGAAACAAACTACCTTTTATAATTTGTGATTTTTTTGTCTTACGAGAGTAAGATAATTTTACTTCTAGTTTTATTGTTTGCATTGTATCGTATTTTTTGGTTTTTAAGTAATTTATAAAACACAATTTGCTCCATTTTGCGTGTACTTGATTACAAATTAGAATCCACTGTACTTAAATACTCCCAAAATAGTTTTCCGCCTTATTCATTCGAATTTTCTGCATAGGGTGCGGGTAGCAAGTGTATAAATAATGAATTAAATTCTCGGCAGCTTTCAGATTTGTTTGCTGGTGGGCCAAAAACACGCAATTAATGTTTGGGTCCCATTTTAATAATATAATAACTGAATTCGCAAACCCGGCTACGCTCCTGCTAATTAAAGAAAGGGTTCTGTGAATTTCGCAGGATGAAATTAAAACTAACCCCGAGCTGCGTCCGAGATAATTGCGAAGCCTCGGAATCTTGCCAGGAAGCGAAATTTCGGGGACAATAGGGCTGGCTCTCACGCAACGCGGCCCGCTTGCTCCCGTCTACAAAACGTCAAACCGTTTCCGAAAATTGCCACTGGTACGCAATATCTCAGATTGGATTGTCAGTGAATTGTTATTTTTGCCAAAACATTAAGGCTTAATCGCTGTTTTTCAGATTACATCATAACATCTTAAAAATTAAATAAAATATTCCGTCAAATATTTGAGAATTTTAAATTATTTCAGCAAGACAAGACTTTAATACATTAGGAAATTATAGCAATGTATTTTTGTTCTACAATTTTTTTTATAACATATAGTTGATAGCTATTTCGGCTCATACCATCGTTAGAACTATGTTTAAACGTACATTTGCTTACCTATATATAACTGTGTAGAAAAGGTACACGATATATCTTCTCTTCTGTTTTAACGACCTAGCTTATTTCCTCCTGCTGGCAATAAAACTATTTTTTTATTAAATACAAATGAAACTAAACAGGTGGCAATTTCAATAAGTCAAAATATTGGAAACAAATGGTTTTTTTCGGAAAAGCATCAGCCCCTCGCAATGGTCTGAGGAAAGTTTTGTAGAACTAAAATACATTGGTATTTTTTCACCGTGTTATAATGGAGTTCCACCAAGTAAATGCCAATTCAATCAATAAATTAGGAAATTGTTGCTACATAAAATTAATATATACCAAGAAAATTTTGTTCCAATTCAAATTATGATTTGATTAAATACTAGTCATTGAAGTTTTTTCTACATTATCTCTTTATTTTTCTGTTCATTGAAAGTATACTAATGTGAGATTTTTTAATATTAAATATTCAATATTTATTTTTCAATACTTATTAAATATATGATACTGCAGTAAATAATGTCAATTCTTCTTAATTCATTTCATATACGACTAATATCTAACAATATTAATCATATAGGAGCTATCAAAAATGACAGGGCTTGTATGATTAAATCAGGGTTGCGTATTCGTCAAAATAAAACACGACTCCGATATCTATACATAGACCAACAACACGTCTCCGACTAAAAAAATTTGGATTTTTCCTTTCTTTCCTATTTATGTGCATTAAATTCAAGATCAATCAAGCTATCCGGAAAATTTTTCATTGAGATATTATTCAAAATCGTCTAATCGAAAAAGTAGTCGAGAGTCGCTCTTTTTTCACGATACCGACCTACTTTGACCAAAAACGCGATTTTAACTCTACAGTCCTAAATTAAATATCAGCCAAATCAATATTTTGTTGATGTGTATTACGTATGGCCGCATCATTGTTAATAATTGATGAAATAAACTTTCGGATATATAAATCCTTGCTTATTATTTCAATCAAATAAAGTAGCTCGTCATATACAACGTGCAACGTGCCATGGTACACTTTTCAAGAGAATTGTGTTTTTTTTACATCATTGTTGATTTAGCAACAAGTTGGCGCTGACATTATCTTATTCTGTCAGAATATGTAAAGTTTTTTTTGCCCTTGTCACTTCTGAGAGCTGTCATATGATTGACCGCATGGAGCATGCTGTATTACAATAACACGAATGTTAATCTTAAGCAAAAATGTGAGATTTTAAAGAAGAAGAAATGTGTCAATCAAAAATGTTGCGCTTTTTATTATTGTAGATATTTAATTCAAAAATCAACAAGCCAAATTTGAAAAGAATTAATTACGAGATAGATTCATAATCATATAAATAGTATAACATCACATAATCAAGGAAAATTTAAAGAAGTGTCACAACTAACAAATAATAAACACTAATCAAAATTTAAACCACATTTATAGCCTTCAAAAGCCTATCTAAGTGTTCACACAAAAAAAAATGTTTATGTATGACGGGCTGAGTAAAAATATTTTCTAACAAGATATTTATTTACAACGAAAGAAATAAATTTCACTGTAAAATAAAGAATTGATTCTTAATGTGCCATAAACAACGGAAGAAATGTATTGTTCAAAAGCACACAAACGGGTCGTTGTTTGTGCAAGCCTTGCATAATCAATATGGCGTGGTATTGTTAACGAAAGACAACTGCCGAAAAATCCACCCAATGCATGTGCAATTACAATTATTAACAAATGCTATTATTTTAATGAAATTATATTTGAATTTTTGAAACATTGTACGATTCCGTGTGTTTTGTCACTATCGACCAAGGTTTCGCCTTTCTGTATGTTCAGACATTCTATCACTCGAATGCAACAGAAATGACGAATTAAACATGTGGAATCAATTCAAATTTGATATTGAAATTCCATCGAACATCTTCAGTCGATATGACTGATCCTGACATATATCATATATTATAAAATAATATAATGCAATCTTATTAGATATACATATCTATGGCAGCCCTGAAATACGAAAGTGGCATCAATTCTTAAATTAACCTTTTATTTAGTAGACTCATCTCTAAGACTTTGATCAAGTTTTTTTGTTTGCATAACACAGTCCTTTTATTAACGGCTTAGTTCACAGTCTTTTTGATGAACGAGCAACTAATTTAGTGAGGTACATGACGGTAAGAAGTTAAATTAGAACCTCACCAAAGCAAATTTGTTGAGGGGACAAAAAAACTTTTAGACACGTCAAATTCAGAAATGAAAAAAAAATACATTGCAAGTTGACACAATTTTGATTTTTTTTTATATGATGTAGATAATCCAAACGTTTACTTATTTTAAATATATTTATTTAGGACTGCAAACACATTGCGGTTTTATATTTTTTTTCATGAAAAATTATACAATGAACGATTTTTGATATCATGTTTGAATCGTACGATATTAAAAAATATTTTTTACAGATACAGTTTTCCAGCAGTGACAAAGCTACAGTTCCTTTTCAAATTTTAGCCAATGTTAGTGATAAAAATAGCAATGTATTTTAGTTCTACAAAATTATTTTTAAAAAATATAGTTGATAGCTATTTCGGCTCACGCCATCGTCAGAACTACTATTACTACGAACTAGTTAAATAATATTTTTCAAAAAACATTTAGTCTTAACTATTTCTTTTTTAACGTACGCTAAAGTTTGGTTGATTATTCGTATCTCGAAATGACATCCGTTTATTCATTCAAATCATTTCAATTTTAACGAGTCCATTTTAGATTACCAAACGCAATTATGTAGAATTGAATCAAAGCAATGGGCAAAAACCGCGGGTAATGAATCATGAAGGCAATAGACTACCTTTTTGGGGACAGTTTTTCTCTCTTTATTTTAACAAATATTGCAAACGCGAAAGAACATCAATGCCAAAATCTTATACAGTTTTTTTATTCGTAGTTATTCTCTGCCCTATTAATATGCCTGATATTAATATAAACCGTAATAATAAAAATATTGACCTGAAACTATGTTCAAATATTGAGCGATTTTTATTTTAACATACATATAACATATATTGTATGTGTATATATCGAAACTTCTCGGATGGTTCAGAATTTTTTCTTACATACATATACCTACCTAAATTTGGCGCTAATACTAGGGATTCTGTAGTCTCGAGTTTTTTCTAATCCCGGGACTCGAGACCCAATTTTTGAAAAAGTCCCAGGAATTCTCGGGACTCGAGACTTTGATTGTTTTTTGTTTGAATCATAGAAAAATAAACGTTAAAAATCAAATTGTATTATTTATAAAGAATATTTCACAAGCTAATTATTTAATGAATATGTTTATGAAATAAGTATTGAATTAAATGACTACATCGATTTTGGTACAAAAAAATGTACAGTTTACTTTTCCTAAGTATGACATATTTTTTCCATTATTATTATCAACGTTTTAACCCGTTGAATAGTGAGTTATTTTTTTACGAAATAATTTTTTTGGTTTATTTTAAATATTTTTTTTTACACTTCATATAAAATTATGTGTTTCAATCTAGAAATAATATTTATTATTATATCACGTAGTAAATAAAGTTGTACAATTGAGAAATGCATAGTAATAAATGTAAATAAATTTATTCACTATAAATTTTCTAGAAACAATTACTTTATTTTGAGCCTAAAAAAATAATTGCAGTCTGAGTAAACATAGTTCGATATTGACACTGATTCCTAGAAAGAAAGATGTTGAACATACAGTAAATTTTGTGATACATGATTAAAAGTGTAATTTCTTTGAATTTTTTTTCGTAAAATTCTTTTATTAATTTGAAGCAAATAAAAAATGTAAGCTCGACTGCTTAAAATTATTGACAGATATGTGCAGTATGAATATCTGAAGAAATTTGCCGATTGCCGAAAAAAGCCCGATTTGTATACAAGCAGGTAATGCTTGTATACAAATCGAGTATGGGTTGTTTTTGCTTACACAGTTGTTTTTTTAAATAATAAATTTTTGGTATATTATATAAAATTTCAATCAAAAGTCTGGAGTCTCGAATGAATATTTTTGAAAATCTCGGAAAAATTCCCAGGTTGACTTGACGCAAAATCCCTTGTTAGTATCAGTTCACGCACGTTGCAGATGCGATACCACGGTCTGACACCACAAAATAACTTTAGTAACTATGCATTCTTGAAATTACTTGTGTCACGGTCATGTACGAGTCATGTATGATGCGACATTTCATTTATGAAAGTGAAAGCTTTCGAAAAAGCTGAAAGATTAACTGAGCTTTTTGTAAAATCCAGGGCTGTGAAAAACGTGCTACTCCGACGATTTTGAAGAATATCTCAATAAACAATTTACCGGGTTAGTTGATTATTTTTAATTTAATTCAAATAAATAGGAAAGGTAAGAAAATACTGACATTATGAGTCGTCTTTTTTCAACGACTTCACAGCCCTGGTAAAATTAATGGGTTTTTACACCTTTTTAGCTGCTATCGCACCCTGTCAATCGTTCTGAAGTAATCGCGTTATTGTTTCCAAATGATTCTGAATTAAAATAAATACAATCTTAACTGACCATTTTTTAAGCAACACCGCTCAAGAATTAAGTCAAACTTAAAATCAAAATATAATATCATTTAAATCCAAATTTACGTGTTAGTATATAAAAAGTCTCATCTAACTCAAACATATTTAGTGGTGAAATTTTATTTGGCAGTAAAATATTTCAATGTACTGAATTTCTATTCACGACTATTAAGTTCCTGAAGGTAATTCCGTACACTATACTGTCGATATTAGTACCTATTTTTTTATGACGTCTTCCATCAAATGATGACAGTAAACATTCTAAAACGCACTAATTAATGTGCAGTTTCTTTGTTATAGACCGTAAAAACCTTAATATCTACATGCGATATCATCCTCTCACAGTTTTATGATGGTATGTCCTTGAAAGACAATGCGTCCTTGAAAAAGCCCTAACGTCATAATGGAATACCACGACAACGTAGTGAAAAATTTTATGTGACAGACAGTAATGTTTCCCCCTGATGTGCTAGCTGTCATTTTAATGACTTCTCATTGTGTAAGTAGTGTGGCTGTGAAGGATTATTTCTCTACGTATATGGTCTTCTTGTCTCGAGTGTTTTGGGGGATATTTCGTCAAGTAACACTCCAACTATCAATGGGTGAATTTATTGTTCAGGAAACTTCTAGTTTCTATTTTACTTTACATTTATTTTACATCAAATTTAATTACATAAAATAGAATACATCTAAGGTATTAAAATTGGGAGTTATTTATATCTTATATATTTATCGATATCGATCGCAGGCGTTTGATAAAATTTCACTGTCAAATTTGAATTCCACAGAGGATTCATGCCCGAAACCTTGACAGTTATGACACTGTCCTATCACCGTCTTCTTTCTGAAGGACTCAATCTTCACGTCTAGATTCAAAAAAATCTAGATGTTAAAGATCTCCTTCCCTTTTTTGTACTTCTCTCGGTCCACCAACATAAATGAAACGCCTACAACGTGCATGCCGAAAAGCGTAACCAGGGTCGTAAGCGACGAACAATGTGGAACTGTACAAAGCTTCAATAATTAAAATCTAATTTTACATTTTTAATCTATTACTTGGTCAACATTTGTCTTCGTTCACCATATTCCCTTCCTATATTGAGCACACAGTCACCACGTGGCTACTTTCTCTATTCTCTGTCAGTCACTAACTAGTTCATCTTCTTCCATTATATGCCAGATTCTATAAGTTTCATCAAGAACATCGTACACTGCTCCTTACGTTTGTCGCTCGTCAATCGATTGGATGTAATTTTTTTCAATTTCTACATTTATGGGGCTGTGATTTCAAAAAGTTTGGGAAGCATTGGTGTAAGACACTGGAGTTATAATAGTAAGAAAAATCGTCAGGTAGAATTGACGTTTCCGAAGGCTTGCACACCATGTAACCCATCCAGTTCCAGCGTCTCTTCGTATTCTCGAAACTCAGTATATTTTTATTGTGTGCCACGATTCGCTACCGTAAAATAACATCGGTATAGTGCAAGTGTTTAAATAATGTCCGTTAAGTGTTAATCGTGCTTAGTTGCATAACCCATATATAATGTATTAAGTTGAATGTAGCTTCAGCCAAGACTAGATGAAGACCTAATGTTCACTTGTCTTGCCGTCATCTGAGATTTTGACACCGAGTTATCTCAATTTAAAATCAACGTTCCAAAAAAAAATCAGTGAAAATATTTTAGATTTTTGAGGACACAATTTATTACCTAACCACCCAAGCGCCTAAATTTTGTTCGATATAATTTAACCTTTAATACTACACGTAATATTTAATAATACAAGGATATCTCATTTTTCCAAAGTACATATAAAACTTTTCATTTACATTATTCCATTAAAATCCAGGGCATGCGTAACACTACCACAGATGTGGTATAACCGCGTTCGTTAGTTAAGCACACAATTAGTATCAATACCTTCATTGTTGATTCGATTCAGTAAATCTAAAAAAAATGAAAAATCTGCCTTACATTTTTTTGTAACCGTGGGGCTTCTAACGAATTATTTTTGCGAAACGTGCTCAGCCGCTAAATTTTTTTTTCACATAGATTTAATGTTAAAATATGAGCTTGGCAAAAAACTAGCTGTTAGTTAAGCCATTACTCTTTCCCTTTGCCAATTTCGCAAGACGTGATTGGGTATCATTAAATATTATACGATTTGACTACCGATATACGAAAGTACCCTTTACCAGATTTGAGCTAGCAATACAAGGATGAAAACTGGCTAGACTGCGTCCACACATTCAAATAATAATAACAAATTGTTTAGTACTATTTAAACAATTATATATTATCCAGATTGGTGGTAAAATTGATAAAATATTAAATTATTTATTTGTTTGGTATATATTAAAAAAATACAAATTATAAATTTATTACTTATGAGTCGAAAGAAATATGTGGCGATGCACATTTCTCTTCGAGTTTTCAAACTGTTAAAAGTCAGCATAACTAAAAGAAAGTCGGTTGGATAAAGCCATGGATAGTATCCATATGCTCTCAAGTAAATAAGTCTCAAAAATTTCTTCTGAACTTTTTCCACCACGATGGCATATTTCAAATTTCTTGGGGTCCATACAATATACCCACTCTACTTCGTACGAAGGCATTGTACATTGATATAAAAAATTAAACACCCGAAATGCTTTGGTGGTACGGAGAATAAAGCTCAAATAATTAATAAAAAAATTGTATTATTTAAATATTATTAATGCCTCTTCACTGATATAAATTTCATTATATTTTTCAAAATTGAGGCAGAAGTTTATATTGGAAACTAAATGTGATCAGAATGCTGCCGAAATTATACAAACATAATATATCATTATAATATTGTATCAAGGGGAATTGTCAAACGTACATTTGACGTTGTGTATTTAACATTGTTGCAAGCTCAGTGTATTATATTTCTATTGTCGAAACATTGTTCATTTTCACGTTTATTGACGATCGCAACCAGAGTTTTGCCTTTTGGCAATTTATGTCATTCTATCTATCACATGGATGGAATTTTAGAATAACATCTGAATTGTTGAAACGTTTTAACATTTCACATGTTTTATCACTTGCAACCCGGGTTTCGTCTTTCATCATCTCCAGGTATTCTGTCACACGAATGCAATAGAACTGACACACAGGATGCTGTCTGCATCATTCAATAGATTTCAAATAGGTAAATATAAAAATTATGTCAGACACTTGAAAGGTGTTAAATGTCACTTCTTGATAAAAAGGCACGATATTTCAAATAATAAAAAAACATTTTTAACACCATATCCACAATATATTTTATGATCAGTACCGAGTGTAATTGAATTTAGATTGTAAGGCTTATTGTTAATTGATTTCTTAGCTCTTGGACCATTGGTTTTATATAGATGCTTATTTTCAGCTCAAATTTTTTGTACAGTTAGGCATTTTTGTAATTTGTATCTTATCAATTGATAATGCTCGCAATGCGCGAAACCGGTCATGATCATAAAACATGTTGCGGAAATATTTCTAAAAATGTGTTTTTATTATTTATATCAGATATGTTTAATATTTAGTAAGATTACATATGTGTCTATATTCTTTGTAACTCTTCTTGTATTTAACCGATGCAAACCGTTTACTGCATGTCAGTTCTTTTGCATTCGTCTCGCAGAATACATGAAGATGATAAAAGGTGAAACTCGACAAAACATATGGAAAAAAATGTTCAAATTTTATCGATCGCCCTCCGTCAATATCTCAGATTATATAATATTTTTATAATAAATATTGTATATATCCACCCCGAGTCGTTATTTTTCCAGTATAAAACAAGTTCAAATGAAAATGTTTTACGCAACAAGTCGGGTACTAACGGAGATTATAAGATGTATAGATAGATTATTTGCAATCTGACTTTTTTACTCGCCCTAAAAACACCGCCCAAAACGTCTTGATGTTCGGTTTTAAGGGTCGGTGCAATAGCACCATGCGGCTGGTTTATGGGGCTGGGCGATAAATCAGAGACGTGACGAGATTTTGAAGGGTGCACGGCTCCCAATAAAGCTGTAAGTTTGCTAATAGCTCCACAATATTGTGACGACATCTGCCGCTTCCACTCCATGTAGCTACATGATATTATAATGTGCTTCTTGTCAATTTATACCTAACAGCTGTGAATTTCATGTCAGCTTGGTTCTACGTAATATCTTTAATCGTTTATTATGTACTAATTCGCAGCTTTGTTCCCGTATTGACTTACCTGTTTTACCCATATAAGTACCATTAAGTTCGTATTATTATTTCGTATGCGAATATCTTCAACAATTATCATTATTATATGAACTATATTGCATATCTTCTAATGAACAACAATTGTGAATTTACTATTATTTCATTGGCCTTAATTGTATGAAATATTACTTAGTTAAGATTTTTTTATAATTGATGCTTTTCTTTGTTCGTGTAATGCAAAATGTTGTTGCAAATTAATTTTAAAATTTTAATTGTAGTAACTTTGTACGATTCCACATTTTTTATCACTAACGACCTGTGCTTCGCCTTCAATCGTATTCAGGGACTGTCAGTTTTGTTGCATACGTGTGATATAATGCTTGAAGATGTCTAAAGGCGAAACTCGAATTGTTAGTTTCAAAACATGTGGATTCGTAAATTTGATATTGAAATTCCATCAAACACCTTCAGTCGATATTGTAAATTCACCAAGGAGTGACAGTTGACATGTAAAACGCGATTTAATAATGGCAAGAAATAAAAATTATACATTGACCCGATTTAATCAAAATCAAAAACTAATTCTTTCGAACAAAAGCGTTAAAACTTCAAAAGCGATATTGTGTCTAAAAACAAAGAGCTAATAATATTTTATACCACCGTGCACCGTAGGGTGTCAACTTTCAAGGGCCGTAAACTGTGACCAAAAACAACTTAACTTCACAGCTTAATACCTCTTTAATAGGTGCTGTCAATGGATGGTTTATGAGCACTTTTCAGAATTGCAATGAAATTTAAATTTAGAATTTGCGTCACTTTTTGAAATAAATTTATTCATATTGCAAAACATTGAATAAATTACATGAAATATATTTAAATTAATTTCCGCCAAAAATTAATAGTAGCGCTATAATGTTTTTGGGTGTATACAAATTTATTCAAAATCTCCAAAATATTTAAAATTTCGACCGAGGGTGAATGATGGAGTTTTCGTATCAAATTTGAACTGTTATATATATTTGTGCAATTCCACATGTTTTGTCTGTAACGATCTGAGTTTCACTTTCCAGACCGCCAGACCACGTTAATTATTGGTGTAGATTAAGTTTCTTACGTATAAGTCTAAATTTAAAAAAAAATGCCTTCAAATTAAAATAAGACCAGCTTGGAAGAATTTTTTTATGGAAATTACTACTCAATTGTTAAGATAATATCCTTTTTTGGATTTAATCTGTATAAATTCTACAGTGCCATGACTGCCAGCACTTTTACATGGGGAAAATCTCGCGTAATCTAGATAATATCAGAACACTAGAGTAACCACTGAGTATCCCAAAACCAGTCATTTAATGTAAATAAATTATTAATTTATTAAAAAAAAAAAATAGAAACAAACAGAGCTATATTACATTCAAAGATAATATTTGTCAGTTCTATTCTATCTGTATGGTAAGATGCTTGAAGATGCCATTAGGCGAAACTTCGTTTGTGATTGACAGAGCATGTGCAACTGTACAATTTTTAATAATTCAAATTTAATATTGTAATTCCATCCAACCATTCCATCATTTGATACCTCAAATCATATATGTTTAATATTAAATATATAAACCAAATCATCATTTTTCAACTGTCAAAATCGTTTGTCATGTGTTTGTTAATATTGGTAATTTTACAATTTGTATTGTTTCTTAAGCTAGTGCATCTAAACTGTACAGAAATAATACATAATATCAGCTCGGACACCAGACTTCTGGTTAATCAAGTTACTTAGTTATATTGACCCGGTTGTCAACCCATGAATTGGTCGGAGAAGTGCCAGCGTGGAACAAAACTGTTGGACTGAAATTTGATTCGCTTGGCCACCAATGGACAAACTTAGTGTTGTTTTAGTAAATTAGATTCCATTTTGGGATTAAGTATTCATAGCTCTGTTTGGAACCGAAATTAATGCACGCTATTCTCACGGCCAAAACTCCAATCTTTGTTTCATTTTTAGCAATTATATTGATGTTGTTATGTGTTATTATAATATTTTTTGCCAAAAAATAAAATGATACAGGCTCTTGTACTAACGAGGTCAAATATCAGATGTTGATGAGGTGTCTAAAAGCAAATACTAATAATTCCACACTTTATTATTTAAAAAAAATAGTCATTTTACATGATGTGAAACGATAGTAATCCAACTATAGCGTACACAAAATATTTTTAAACGTCGTGTAGTAATTGATTCGATCAGTAACTCTAGGCAAATCATAATAGGCATATTTTTATGATTAAGAATTCAACACAGAAAAAAATCAACAATCATTTTTTATTGATTGAATTGGCATTCACTTGGTAGAACTCCATTATAACACGGTGAAAGAAAATAGCAATGTATTTTAGTTCTACAAAATTATTTTTAAAAATATAGTTGATAGCTATTTCGGCTCACGCCGTCGTCAGAACTATGCTTTTATCATTTGCTTATCTATATATAACTGTGTAGAAAAGGTACACAATACATCTACTCTACTATTTTAACGACATAGCTTGTTTCTTGCTTTTGATTTCCAACTGTTTCAAAGCCGTCATCCTGCGACATATTGATTTCCAGACATCAACTACCATAGACATCGACTATCACAAAGGATTCTTAACGAACAAACTAAGATATGTCTATCACCATTGCTTAACCCTCTGCGGGCTGCTTCTTTGTTTTTGTAATATACCGTTTCCGTGCCATATGTAAACTTATTGATATAGCCGCCTTTTTAGTTTTATTTACAATTTTTAGTTTTATTACGAGCAAGAAACAAGCTAGATCGTTAAAACAGGAGAGAAGATGTATTGTGTACCTTTTCTACACAAATGTATATAGATAAGCAAATGTTCGTTTAAGCATAGTTCTGATGATGGCGCGAGCCCTATATAGCTATCAACTATATTTAAGAAAATAGTTTTGTAGAACTAAAATACATCATATGAGAATTAAAATGATTGTTTAGGGTTTATATATTCATCTTTTTTCGTATATTACATTACAAAACTTATTTTTAAACGCATGACCTCGTTAATAGTTGTGCGAAAACTATATTTTCGATGTAAAATCAATTTGCCTATTACAACCTATTATTTTTTCCTTCAGCAATAGGTGTAAAAAAACTTTCATTTCAGATTACTGTGAGAATAAACATTGTGTCAACAATATTAAAATAGATGCGTATGGAAAAGTTAACGAATACCAGAAGTTCAACTTTTTATTTCAAAAAATATACGGAAGAAGGTTAGCACAAAAGAAAGACTTAAAAAAGCCAAACGCTCTATTTGCTTCTCGGCTTTCAGAATACACTCTGCACGAAACAATAAGAAAGTTTCTATTTCTAGTTTGAACGGACTGGAACTAAAAAACAAAATATAAAATTAAAATTACTAACTTTGTTATTCCTTTTAAAGTATGGCACGTGTTTCGATTCTTTGGGAAATATCTTCAGACTAACTACATCGTAAGACTATTCATTACAAATGTAAATGATTTTTTAAACTCCTTTTAATTGTATTGCATTATTGAATTTCAATATGCTTTATTTAATTGTACGATGTCTCATTTGTTCGTAAAGAAATTAATTTAAATATATTTTGTAGGTTTGACTTGAGATTCTTGCTTAAGTTTTTGAACTATTGATTTTTTAGGTAGTAATTATCAACTCTTGATAGTGACTGAGGCTACTTTATGAAATTTCTATTAGATGGAATATATGATTGAAGAACTAGTCATTTAACTCGGATGAAGGCGTAAAATTATAGCATTAAAACACTGGAGATTATCAGAGCTCTATTGAATTCAATGTTTATCCTCAACGACTAACTTTAAATGAAACCAGGTCAATGAGTCGACAATCTAAAAATAAAATAAAAAACTAGAGAAAACAATAACAAACAAATTTAATAATTTTTTATTTTTTTTATCGCGATGCTGGCTACATTAATTTGGCTCTTTCAAAGTTATGCGAAGTGTATAGAAATTTTTATACGTTATATCATGTAACAAATGTACCGCATAAAAAAAGGTACGTAATTTATATAGATTTTTGATATTATATACACATATCCCCCGATTTACTCAGTAGATAGGTTCCTGAGAAAAGCGTGTATATCTGAATTGTATATTTTTCAATGTAAAACCGTGTAAATTCAAAAGTATACAGAATTGTCTAATTTGTATTTTTTTCTAAAATACATAAATATAAATCACGTAATTTAAAAATATGTACTCGTATTGTATTTACGAATATCAAGAAATAAAATTTTTAAGTTAAAGACTCGAACACAATTTGGGTCGCTGTAGCTGACGTCAAGATCAAGTCAAGGATAAACGCCGAATGGCGGGAGTAGACATACGTGCAGTGGAATGCATATAGTTAGATTCGCCCAGACGAATACCCACAGGCGCACATAGCGTGATCATAGCCAGTAAATTATTTTCAACATTTTTTTTAATCCGTGTAAAAGCGAAAACGTGTAAAAAAGTAATGCGTAAATCGAGGGATGTGTAAGTGTATTCTATATGTGCTTTTTTTGTAGTATTGATTTGTTGTTCTGTTGTATGACGTACAAATGTTTTATTAGTGTCAGTTTGTTGTACATTAGGAATTCAGATTCAGGATGTGAATTTGAACCATCTCATCATTAATAGCTTCGCTGCAAAACCGCACTCGGCGATCTGCTGTTGACCTCGCTCTCCGTCACGGACTGTCCGGACTCGGATGTGATGGACGAACGGACAAACCTTCACTTAATTTATTTTTAACCGTTTAATCAATTAGCGTGGTCACAGCCGCGTGGATGTACCGAAAAAATTACATCAGGCTAACTCCGAGTGCCCCTCGCACAGGACGGCTGCAATTATTACGTACACTGACGGTGGCGTACTGGGTGCGTTATGGAATGCATGGCTTCATCAACAGTATTCCTACGTATTGAAAGGTTCGGTTCCACAGGACTCAAATCTCGACAAGCTCAATATAAAATAAAGTGCTTATAATATGATATTCTATAGCTTTGCAAAAGGTGTTTGTGATGCAATTTCTCTTCGAGTTTATCCCGATAGACTTTGTGAATTCTATTCATATATCACTTATCGGTAACTGTACGGAGTTTCAAATAAAATATTCGACCTGTTATTTATTGCTCGAATTGAAAATAACTTATTTAAATATAAAATTTACGAATTTGTTATTCAAGTAATCGTGGCTTTCTGCTTGCGAACAATTCGTGCAATAACATTACACCTATCCCTCGGCTTACACTGTACTTGTTTTACACGTTTCCGCTCAAAAAATGTTGAAAATAACTGGCTATAACACGGTAAAAAAATAGCAATGTATTCACCGTGTTATAATGGAGTTCTACCAAGGGAATGCCAATTCAATAACTGCCTACGGCCTAGCTTGTTACTTTAACACAATGACACTAAATTTTCAACCACCCCTGAGTCTGATTTGCTTCCAGAAGGACCACTTCCGTCCCACATATAATCTTATTGTCATAGACACCTATTGTTTCATTTAGAATTTTGAAAATTTAGTGTTATTGTGTTAAAGTAACAAGCTAGGCCGTTGGAACAGGAGAGACGATGTGTTGTGTGCCTTTTCTGCACAGCTATATATAGATAAGCGAATGTTAGTTAAAGCATAGTTCTGCGTGAGCCGAAATAGCTATCAACTATATTTCTTAAAATAATTTTGTAGAACTATAATACATTGCTATTTTTTCACCGTGTTTGAATCTGTTCTACATTTAGCTGTAAGTATTCTTCTGGTTTGTAATTTCAGAAAATTACTAATAGAATAATGAAAATATTTTTCCCACGCTTTTGCGAAGGGCTTTTATATTACATTATTGTAATACAATATTACCGAAAATCATGAATAGTTTCAGATATTTCTTGTAACCACCATATTTATTATCCGCTGCCGATAAATTCTCCAATTAAAACAAAAACGATCGACTAGAACATTTAATAACACGTTTTCGTTGTATTACTACACCGCACGTGCGATCCTATTACAAAAAATCGCCAAATTTAGAGCTACGTTTATCAGCTTGCTACATAACTACCTTATTCGACTTCAGTACTGTAGCAGCTGCATTTTAGTGTTGACTAAATACTTATTCGATTTCCAGCGAATGAAATTTCATGCTTCAACAACCAATTAGACTTTCTGAATTGTTTTCAATGATTGAAATATATTTTTGAGAGAACAATTACGGAAACAAAGTACAATATAAACCTTTCTATAGCGTACTCTCAAATAACGAATTCGAATTTTTTTTGTATAGCGGTCCCTTCTACAGCGTTACGTTTTTAAGATTTTTTTAAAATGTGTTCATCAAAATCAATATAGTAATTAAAAAAACTTAGTTTCAAATTTGTATGGATGCGTGCCTAAATTGCTATTTGGAACTCTCGCATAACGTGGTCCTTATTTCTACGATATACAATATATAGTAGGATTGATTGTATTTAGATTAGTTAGAATTGAAAGCTTTTTCGGCTTCAAGCCATCGGGTGAATTATGTTCTAACGGATTTAACCAATCCAGTGCTCCCATCGCGCGAGGCACATTCGGTAATGTCTCGCAGCGGTACCCAGCGCAGCCGCCCGATGCGCAATCTTCAGTTGTTTTCTGCCTTTCACGCGATTCATTTGCTATCTATTTCGTGATAAAGCTTCACTTACACTGAATTTTAAAATTCGAATATTTTTTCGAGTTTTTTATTTTATATATTTTTGCATCAAATTTTCTATTAAGTATGTTCAGTAAATAAGGAAAGTAAACATTAAGCTAGAAATTAGTGATCAAAAAGACATAAGCATTGTCATCGAACTTAAAATTGGAAAAGCTTAAAAATGAAATAACCATGATTCACAATATCGTAAATTTATTAAGTGCTCCTAAATAGTCTAAATTTACAAAGAAATTAAGAAAACCACCAACCCGTTAAAATATCGGCGTATAAATAACAAATGCATGAATTATAAAAACCACCATTGCCAACATTAACCATTATACTTGAATAATTTAATACAATATTGATACGAAACTTATTAAAATAACAACGAACCAGAATTAGTTATATGGTTCACCATTTGATTGTGAAACTTTCGATTTGTTTTTCATTATAATTAATATTTCCGAGTAAGCTTTGAATATATCGTATTTTTCTTGTATAATTTAATTTTAGCATTATGCTTTGGTTTTTGATAACAGATTAGAAAATATAAACTTGTAAAGTATTTGACTTGGTTAAAATATCATTGGTAGGTTAAACTGGAATTTTTTGTTTTTTCTTCGTTCATAATACGTTTATTTGATTACCTGAAAATACCGAAAGGCGAACGAACGGTTCGGACTACGGACAACTCGGACAACGAACGCTAACGCGAAAGATTTTTGTCCACAGACAAGGAACATATTTTTGAATAACGAACTAAAACAATGTTTCTAATCCATTTATTAGATCTGCAAAACTCAGTTGATCGGTTAACGAAAAATTTGGATAGCGTCCATAGATAGCGTTCGATAACTGATCACCCACTGGGTGAGTAAATTTACAAGGTTTTGACAAATGGAAATTTTATCAAAATAATTGCTAAAACAAACTATGTGTCAAAATGCCTGATCTTAGATTTTCAACTTCTTTCAGTAAGTTGATCGCTTAAATAACGTGCATACAAACAGCTAGTATTTTGATGTTTTGCGTATTTTCAAAACCCTCAAAAATGTTGTACGTTTACATACATAGTTTTCGATAAAAAATTGTAAGATTTTTCAAAAACTATCAGCGTTGGCTTAACACAAAAAAAATATTTTTAAATATAATTAAATTTCATTAAATATATTATCTATATTAAATTAAAAGTATTAATTTTGTCTTGTTTGCTAATAAATTTGATACGTTCGTAATTAATCACATATGAAATTGTGGCAGCCCTCGTCCTGTATACGCGTATATATCTTTCGTCATTTTTATGTAATATACACGCGAATGTGATATTTAAAAATATATTTACTATCTCTACATGTCACTATGTATATAAACCATTATACTGTTTGAATGCCATGGGAATGATTGTTGAAAACTCATAAGATCTGTGATCTCAAATTTTGACCGTTCACTACATGCTCACTTATATTATATGTCTATACAAAAGAAAACCGTAGTCCAATTCGTATAAGAATGAGATATATACAACGAATATCAATGCCCTGGAATTTTATTGGACAGTACTAGTTAAAAACTATGAAACTTTTATACATAAAATCAAAGATCTGGAACACCAACGACTAGAATACAAATTGCCCTAAGTGAGCTTTTGGTCCATCAGGTTAAAGGTAACGGCAGTGGCATTAAAACGACGAAAGCTCTATTACATCGTATTGACCCTGATAGGAAATGTCCTTCGTACATTTTATTTTGTCATCTGTGTCCCTCGCGAGCAGTTAGCACGTACGTCCGTAAAAAATGAAAAAGATACAAATTCGAATAACGGGGTGATCATTCGGACACATAAAAAAATACCACATCCATGCCCTAGCTACGTGCTTCTAAATTACTTTTTTTTATCTGCCTACACTATGCAGTTTTTATAAAATAATATTCCCATGAACATTTTGTCCGTAGAAAAGTATTGTTATTATGCTACCCGATTTGGTTGAATATCAAAGTAAAGTTGCTATTAAATCGTTAATGTTGTACGACAGAAAATACTCTGATCGTCGATCCAGGTAATGACTTGACTGGCGGCCTTTTCCCTTGTAAAATATCTGTAAGAAACTTTCATTTCATTAACATATTGTGAGCATTAATTGAATCACATACATTTTTAATGAAACGTTTCAGTCGGGGGAGAATTTTTCTACTCTTGAGTGTAAGAAGGTTAATTTTTAACTTATTGATTGAATTGGCATTTATTTGGTAGAACTCTATTATAACACGGTGAAAAAATAGCAATGTATTTTAGTTCTACGAAATTTTAAAGATATAGTTGATAGCTATTTCAGCTCATGCCATCGTCAGAACTATTACTTAATTTTTAATATAAAAAATTGTGTCAATGAAACAATTCAACTTGTTAACAAAGAGGAATATAAAGGAATATTTTATTACAAAGATGATTGGAGAATTGATGATATTGTTTCCGACACATACGACATAATATAATGGCTTGCTTTCAACAAACAGAATAAAACTATACAATATAAATTATAACTCAAACTCAGCGCCTTAAGCACCGCAAAAGTGTTTGCATCTTTGTAATAAAGGTCGCAAGATAACCGATTTAGAACAGCTGGAAATCAATAAATATCACCTATCACTAAGGATTCTTAACGAACAAACTAATATATTTTAAATAATAAAAACACATTTTTTTAGTACTTATTTCCACAATAATTAAAATATAATATAAATATAATGCCTTTCCATCAAGAAGTGACAGTTAACACCTTAAAAAAGAAACTAATATATGTCGATCGCCATTGCTCAACCCTCTACAGGGGTCTGTTTTGTTTCCGTAATAGACCATTTCCGTGCCAAATGTAAACTTATTGATATAGCCGCTTTTTTAGTTTCATTTACCAAGTTTAGTTTTATTGCGAGCAATAAACAAGATAGGTTGTTAAAACAGGAGAGAAGATGTATTGGGTACTTTTTCTGCACAGCTATATATGTAATATAATAGGTAAGCAAATTTTCGCTTAAGCATAGTTCTGACGATGACGTGAGCCGAAAAAGCTATCAACTATATCTTAAAAAAATATTTTTTTAGACCTAAAATACATTGTCATTTTATTCACGGTGTTATCATGGAGTTCTACCAAACGAATGCCAATTCAATAGATAAATAATAAAAAGAATATAACGATATATTCTATGAAAGGTAAATAATATTACCCCATTAATTCATTTGTACCGTAAAGGTTTTGAGCGTGTCAATCGATACAAACCCCTAACACACCTTAATATTTGGTCAATTATTATTTTCACATGAGTTTAATTTATCGTAACACACTATGTAATCCTTTCACTCTTGGTATATGAGAATCTGACGTTTAATACATCACGATCAAGTGTTCATTTTGAAATCACAACATCACTTATAAATTTTGCACTGTCTGAATATTGATTCACCATCAATCATTTTAATCCGTTATCAAAAGATCGTCTGTCATTCTTCCATTTCTGCGATTTGGCAAATTCGAATCATTCATTTATAATAAATATCAATCTAATAAGCGTTCACATCAATATGTTGGCAATATATGGTTTCAGTTAGTAACAAGAATAGGTATTCTATTTTCCTTAATTCTTTCTGTTAACCTTTGATAGCTTTATTATAAATTAAAAAAATATATATATTTATCGAAATTTTTTCATAAATTACTATATTATTAAAACTATGGTTACATGGAGAAAAATAGCATTGGACAAAAATTTGTAAAACTTAAATAGATTGCTAATTTGTCATCGTGTTATAATGGAGTTCTACCAAGTAAATGTCAATTTAGAAAATAAAACTTTGCTTCATCAACTGACTTTAATGCACTTGCTTATATTTCATAGTAAATATCAGGGCTGTTGCGTCGTGGTTTCGCGGTGTTATAGCCAGAGTCGGTCTATTTTTTCGATTAGACGATTTTGAAAAATATCTCTATGAACAGTTTGCCGGATTGGTTGGTTGATTTTGTATTTAATTCGCATAAATAGGAAAGGTAGGAAAAAACCCGAAAAAATTAAACTTTTTTTAATCGGAGTTGTGCTTTTAACGATTCCACATCCCTGGTAAAAATAAATTATTTTGATATTAATCTTTTCATGTGGCTCACGCACTCATATAGAATGCCGCTTGAAAGTGCGTCATTTTAACTGACATTATTGTAATCGTTATAGAATTGATGTTAATAAAAGGATTTTTGAATGTACGTGTGAATTACACTACAAAACAATAATTGACTAAAAATCTAATATATATTTGTTCTTTTTTTACAGGTAAACTTCGATTGTCAATATCTCTCCGCTATGTAAGTACATACCTCAAGACACTTGGTACATAACTGTAAATAATACATATATCTATGATAGTTT
Organism: Himalopsyche japonica; assembly: GCA_028555115.1. Lineage (NCBI taxonomy): Eukaryota > Metazoa > Arthropoda > Insecta > Trichoptera > Rhyacophilidae > Himalopsyche > Himalopsyche japonica. Next base: position 1,614,215 of record JAHFWJ010000455.1, on the reverse strand, counting down.
TAATAAAGTTCCCTAAATATTCTGACAGTATTGACTAAAAAATATCTTTTTCTGTATCGTATTTTTTGTCAATAGTTATTCACATAATTATATTTTGGATCTTTGTGGTGCAAAAACAGCTTAAGACTATTGTAGTTGTTCTAAAAAAATAAAAACCAATGCTAGTTAATAATTACTTTAAAAAAAACCTACTGATTACCGATCAAAAATTTTATTATGGTAGTGTTATCTACTTCTTATTTTATATACAATAGTTTCGTCACCCACCGCCTTTACCGCAGTGGCGCAGTGGAAGTCGGTTGTACTCATAACAAAAAGAATCGTGGCTCGAATCCGTAGTTTAATTTTTTTTATTTCATACACTTAAAAATATAATCATAGTAATAAAAAAAAAAATGGCAATTCTACGAACGTGTAAAATCTGTAGTGACATATTTTTCATTAGATTTTTTTTACTACTCAAGACACAATTACAAATTTAATTTTAAAATATTATATAACAGTTATGATTCTAAAATAAGTGATACGAGATTTTATATATATTAGATTTTTTTTGTTGCATCATAAAAGTACAAAACATATTAGGTCATATTCTTCCTAATCAGTTGATGTAAACCATTTTATATTAAAGGATATATGAAATGAAAGCTTTTTTCTGGGTGGAACGAATGAATGTTCTTTATTATACTTCATTATTTCTTTCTGTATGGTATTCGCTGACAAATTAAACATGATTATCGTGTCTAGGGTACATTAAATAAAGCATATCAACCAAACTGACGTTAATTATATTAAATGACTAAGAAGACTTTTAATATAATTAACACACTTATAAAAAAGTGTATTCATGTTTTATTTTTGAAGAAAGTTAATTAGCATGTTTTGATAAAATAAGAACGTTCTAATATCTTGTATAATTGACACGGAATATTGTTGGCGAATTGAAGGTTGAGCTAAAAATCTATAGTAGCAATCGATATCAAATGAGCGGTTTTATATGAAAAGTTGCAATGTTGAACTTGACTAGAAAAGGCTTAGTATCTTAGCAAAATATACAGCCCTAATTGAAAAACTTTTGTTGCGACATGTCCATTTAATTTACAAAGAAAATACTAAAATATAATATTCTTCACTCTGAAAATGCTAGATATATATAATTGTAGAAATAGTAAAAAAAATGTGTTTTATATATAACAATCCGGTCTCAGCAGACAATAGTTTGCGACGGATGCGGCCTCTTACAGGAATAGATTTAGGACTAGAAGCGCCATCTGGCTGATCACGTAAGGCAATGACTTGTCATTAGGAAAGTCAGCGATGTTTAACCTATGGGTTTCGACATATATTGCAAATGATTCTAATGAGGTGTACTTTGCAGATCCTTCTATACATGAGTTTCAAACAGGAAATTTTACGTTTTAATTTATTTTCTTTCATAATATTTCAGCTTTTATCTTATTTTAATACTATATTAAATTAATAAAATGTATTTATTTGTCCCTCTGCTCGTCACGAGAATTTTTACTTAATAGTGAACAGCAACGACAACAAATGGGCAAATTTCATTGTCGTCTTCAACATCTTCTTATTGTCAATTCAAATTTTTAATTTAAATAAATTCATTGATAGTAATTTTAGTCCCCTACTTATTTTTAATCAAAACAAAATCTTTTAACTTATAACATAATTATTAATTGATGTTTTATATTTTGAGAATATCACAAATCCTCTCTCTATGTATGGTCCTCAATAATATTTCCAACGTTTAAAAATAGTATTAATTAATTGGCTTATTTCTGACATAAAAAGTTGGTTGTTATTTAGCTATTATTTTGTTTTCTATCACTGCTTTGGACTGCAGATTTTAAATTGCATCGAATAAGTGCATTCAAATCCATTTCAACATTTTATCGAACATTTTATTTCAACAATATTATACACATACTAATAATTACATATGCGTTGTTATGAATATAATTTATATAACCCTTTGACTGCTAACGTCTCAACTGTTGAAACGGCTGATTTTAACGTCTTGATAGTTGATACCAGAAAATATATGAATCAACAGTGGTTAAAACCTTCTTGAAATGTCTAAATTTTGAGTTAATGCATTGTTTGATTTGTCCTAACAAACATAATAAGATTATTTCAACCCAATATTCAATAAATTTTTGAAGTCTAGGTGCTGGAATATCCTTTTATTGGCTCAGCAGGGAACGATTTAATACATCAATATATTTTTTGAGAAAAAGTAAAAAGAAAAAATCAGTTTAGTTTCTTGGGTTGACGATACACTTTGCAGCGAAGAAACTAAAGAAACGAACTCAAAAGCTGCACGTGGGCACTGTTCGATTAATATTTATTACCTCTACGCTCTTCGGACGTGCATCCAAAATGTGCCAGCTCAGAAATACCCCAGGCTAACTTCTTGGAATAATAACCCGAGAAAACCATAACCTTGTTTCACTGAACGTTTACATTCTGAGTGTATTGGCGTCTCTTTTCAGTATACTGTATTTCAGTATACTGTATGTGTAAATAATGATTCTTTGTGTCACATATCAAAATACTTTGAGTAGATAGGTACGCTAAAACCTTTTTTTGTGCGGTAGATGCGTTACACGGTAAATCGCACAATAAAAGCTATGATTTTCATACAAAAAGTGAAGATGCGTTCCATGGAATTTAAAAACCGCATATCTTTAAAACTGCTATATAAAATGCACCCAAAACCGCACAAAGAAGTTAATACAAAATAGGGAAACAAAAGGGCATAAAAAAACTTTATTTACTGTATTTTATTAAAATATAATATTTTAAAGAATTCTTGCTTAATTGGTAAAATTTTAAGAATATCTGAAATCTCTAATTCCAGACATCTACTAGAGAAATAACAATTATTTTAATTACAATAATCACCGCTGTATGACAATTTTCGTTGCGATTTGCGATATGGCTCAAAATCGCTCTCTTCTTCGGAAGAAGTAAGAAGCGCAGTGCTGTTCGCAACTGTATTTAAAAAAAATGCACTTAAAAAACCGCATAACTTTAAAATCACACAAAAAGAGGTTTCAGTGTGTCCATGAAGTAATATCTATTTTTACCAATTTGTATTTTATGCTAAGTTCGAACAAAGAAAAGAATTAAAAATAATCATGTTGAATAGTTTTTAGAATATTAAAAAAATAATATGCAACATCTCTCTTCACTTCTCTGATATATGGAAACATTGCAATAATTCAAAGCCTGCATTTATTTTAATTTTTAGTAAAAAAAAAAACTAAATTAAAAGTGCCCATATGGTTATATTTAGAATGACGGGTTTTACGACGGCAAAAAAAATGTATTTTACTGATTTTTACTAATACATAAAAACTAAAACTTTTATTGTTATACATTTAAAGTTTGACATAAAAAATAACATATTGAATGTGATATCCGTCTGCAAACCATATTCGAGTTTCCAATAACCCTTCAATATCTCAAGCATCTCTTTCTGCATGGTTAAATTTTCTATTGCCAGTGTGCGACACCGCCATGTCATGACTAAAGCCAAAAGCGCAATTGTGTAACAACATCAAACTGGAGTAAATGCCTTACTTGGTAAATAATTATTGTATTATAAGGTTGTCGTTTGCAATTTATGTATAGTTTTCAATAATGGATTGTAAAATTTTCTTATTTGTTATTCTTATAAGAATGTCATGATTATTAACTTATTATCTGGTGTTATTTATTATAAATAGTTTCTTTACTTTACACTGTTTTTGCCAACGATTTAAATTCATTCATATATATTTTGTATAAATACTTGTTAATTGTATGCTACATTAGTTATTTTATTACTATTTTTTTATACCTGATATATATTATTTCTCAATTTTTAAAAATAGCTTTTTTTATTTCTTTTTCATCTGTTGATAATACTTGCGATCAGCGAAACCGGACCTGATCCTTTTATTATAAAGTTGTGGTAATGGTACCAAAATTTTGTGTTAATAAAAATATAATACTTTTTATCTCGAAGTGGCAGTCAACACCTTACAAACCCTAATTTTTTTATATGTAATGAATATTATTTATATTCATCTGGTTGTGTTTCTCGGAATGAAATCTGTTTTAAATTACCCTAAAAACACATTCAGACCATTTAACATAAAGTTTTTTTAATTAAATCTGAAAGTGTGTCAAATTGAGAATATTTTTTGTCCCTTTACTGTGAAGGTTCAATATGAAATAATACATCTTGAAGATTTCGTATGTGTTCATATTTGAACTAAAGCTTAATAACGAATTACTAAACTCTTTAGACTTTATATAAAAGTGAATTCTCACGAATTTACTGCCGAAAGCATGGAAAATAATATATAAAACCATTTTTTTATTCAGTATTATTAATTCAATTTCTACATATTACTTATGATATTTTCAACACTTATTTGTTTTATCTGGATAATATGAAATCTTAAATATTATATATCACAAAATAAATTTATGTATAAAATGTTATATCAAATCGCAATAACCCAATTACAATAATTCATCAATTTTATGCATCAAATATATTTTGTTATTGTTTTACTCTTCAAAAATTATACGTTATGCCCTTTTGGCTTTCTGATATCGATTTACTACGTGGGGTGCAGTTAAACCTATTATTCTATTCGCCATGGACTCCAATTCCGAGCGTCTCGAAATCATATCGGTATTTTGAGTTACGGCTCTTTTTACTGGTGTGTCTTCATATTTGACGGACTTTTAAAATTACTTTCCTTTGAACTGTAAAATGAAATTTGATTTACGATTTTTATTAGAATTTTGGATGGTTAAATAATGAAACTACGTGCTATCGTAAAATGGAACATTTGATGGATAATAAATTGATTTACTTACATACATGTCATAACTGCCTGCCTTAGTATTCAATAACATTGCAATACAGTAAGTCAGAAAATCCTTCTCGAAGAAGTTGCGCAACAAGTTTTACACGGAGTATAAAATATGTTGTCAATTTTAATATATATCAACTAAGGTCATCAATAAAATGTCATAATAAATACCCTTTGAATGGTTTACTTTAGAATTTCACAACGTATATCGATGTTATTCAATACTAAGGTAGGCGGTTATGTCATGTATGTAAGTAAATCAATTACTTCTTGGTGGAAACGCATCATATTTATGTATCATTTCAATAACTCTATATTTTATGATCTGGACCGGTTTCGCTCATCGCGAGGGTTATCAATTGATCAAATTCCTATTTCAGATATTAAACTCCTAGCATTAGTTTTTTTATACAAACAACGCAAACTGTCTGTCAGTTATATTGCGTATGTATGATACAATGCATCAAGACGAGAAAGCCATAATGAAAAACCTTGGTCGTGAATGACAAAACCTATGTGGACATTTACAAATTTTAAGCAATTCAAATATGTCATTAAAGTTGCTTTGAAAATACAGCCGTATTATTAAATTGCTTTGCGAAAGGTTATCAAATACTTATTACAAATTGTAACAATCCTTTCTTCGGTTAAGATTATAAATCAAAATAATATGTAGAATTATTTTATTCGTTGTTGGTAACGTGCTTTACCACAGATAAAATGAACACGTAGATTTATTAATAGCCCCAAAATACCCCAAGTTTTGCGGTGTTTGTTCTAGATACTGGGCGTTTTCATGCATGAAAAATTTGCAACAAAAGACCTTCGATTTATATACGGCTACACCCGAGGTAATTCTATATTATTATCAAAACCCGCGTAATATTAATTTGATTATAGCAGCCCGTGAAATGGTCGCTTTTTTAATTTCCTGTTTGCTGGTTTTCAATTTCCAAATGGGTTCGTTTTAAATGGATCGATATTCACACACGGGTACCCACTGGGTGTTCCGACAATGTGTGATTCTATATATTTCAATCGAGCTTTTGGTTGTTTAATTTCTACAAATAGTGCACGTGATGAAGCATTAAATTTTCTGTTACTATTTAACGTTTTATGTTGTATTTTTAATATTCGAAATAATAACAGTGAAATAGAGATAAAATTGTTAGTATTTTGTTAGTTATTCATTAATATTTGATGAAATATAAACATCTGCGATAAAAATCGCCAATAGTACACATTTTTTACTAAATAAAAAATATTTCTGTTGATTTATTAGAATATATTATGACAATTGAATTTTGTGATCGTGGTTATTTTGCCTGTAGTTATTTCTTTAAATTTTGTTATACGAAAAATCCGATATAACAAGACAAAAAAACATCTGGTCGCCCCAAACAATTATTTGAGAATTATCTTCATTGAGAGTTGATTACCTGGAAAATTTATTAAATAATAAAAAAAATATTTTCCTTAAATGTATATATTTTTGATTGCGGTCGATTTTTTTTAACAGAGTACGGCTTGTGGTATATAGTTTAGTGAAGAATATAAGCTTACATCATAGATAATTTTAATCAATTACTAAAATGCAGCGATACGATGTGAAATTTTTAAAAGTGTTAATTAAGTGTGACTTCTTGATGAAAAGGTATGACGTTTTAAATAATAAAAACACAGTTTTTAGTACTTATTTCCACATTATTTTTTATGATCAGGACCGAATGTAGGTAAATATATATGACTTACTATAAATTATTTTCTTAGTTCTTGAACCTTTGGTTTTATTAACATGTTTACTATAAATCATGAACTGTCACTTCTAATGGGAACTATGAATTGTATTTAATATTAATTTCAATTTTATAAATTAATTATCGTATATTCATTTGTAACGGCTTTTTAGAAATGTGTTGCACGAAAAACTTTGGTGTTCAAATACCATAAACCAAGAAACACCTAGTGAATAATGTAACGTCATCATCTAACTGACTGACGATATGCCCGTTCTGTTATATATTATAATTGAAGTTTAAATGAAATTGATAGCATGATAAATAAGTTTTGATGTTTTAAATGCGTTGAAAGCTCCATGAAATAAATACTTTAAATTAAACCGTTGCTCTTTCCGATGGGCTATTTTTAATATAAAATGACGGCTAACGTTCCACCCGAAAATTGATTTTGACAGAATGTTATTTATTTTGTCAAAAATATTTCTTTAAACTCAATTATGACTAAAAATTAATATCTTTGTTATCTACGTTATGTAGTCTATATTGTGGAAATTATACATTTAATGGTATTATTAAATATTCTTTTTTTACACACCGATATAAATACGAATAAAATTTATGTCGATGGAGTTAGTTTGAACATGTTTCTCGAATAGGTGAAACAACTGTTATAATTAATGACGTAAGTAATTGAATAAAATAACAGGGAAACAGGGATCAGCATTTTCAATATTATTTATTCACATAAAGTATTATAACATACACTGTACCAAGACAAAACGTATTTTAGTATTTTTAGCTAGAATTATTTCATTTAAAAAAACAGTTGAAATTAGTTTCAAAACATTCGATTTCTAAGTTTTTTGAAGCTTGCATAACATATAACAGTTTTCAAGATATTATCAAAAAAAAAAATCGTTGCTTAGGTTCTAGAGTATGTTTTATTTCATTAAACGTTATAATGTAAACAATTGGTTGTCGATATAAAACTTTGCATTTTTATACATAGCCTGCTTTCCACCTCTGTTCATGGTGACGAACTGTTTTAAAACTCAAGACAATAGAGTGTTGCTAAAAAGACGAAGGAGCAATTTTAATGCCAACAAATTTCTACGTGAAACATGGACAATGTTCAATTGTTAAGCTTCTAAATTATGAAAACCCCTTTAGTACCAAACGCGTCTAGAATAATTTAATACAATAAATATTTTAAAAAAAAAACAATTGTATACGTAAATAGTTATATATTCAAAAGTTTCAAAATTTAATAAAAATAACATTGGATTTCAATACTAAAATACGCCGAATAATGTATATTATAAAATAGAATCGTCGACATTACTTTTCGTAAAGGAAGTAGATTTAAACCATAACATACTGAATGTATAACATCTTGTTTTGATGTCATTTAGATAAAAATATCATGTTTTGAAACTGTGAACATGCCTTGTCACTGACGTCCCAGGTTTCACTTTTCGGCATCTTCGGGTATTTTTAATTCTAAAATCAATAACCTGAAAAATATGAACTGTCTGTATATTTAAATAATAATACACAATGTTATGAGCTATTTTCACAATACAATATTTAGCTGTGAGTGCAATGGAGCCTACAGTTCTGTTGCACCTGAGTTATAGAAAGAATATATAAGAAACAGATGATGCAACTTCTATGTCTAATTTTTTCGCACATGCATGATACAAGATAGTAAAAGACGAAACCCGGGTCTGTTTGTGATAAAAATATTTTATTCATTTTGCGTGGAATTTTGTCTCATTGATTTGCCTACAGCAAAATGAAACAATCGTTATTTTCACCTCATATTATTATTGGTGGAAATTTTCCCATTTTTTTAATGCATTCAAGATTTCAACACCCCGCTGTATGCCATTAAATGAAATACTATTTTTTTAATGTTATGCAGCATGTTATGATTCTTTAAATTAAGTTATTTGAGTTTTTTGGGATGTTTTCGTGTAATGTATTGTGGTATTTTTTAATCAAAAAGAATTAAAACGAGAAATGCAATTATATCTAGGTAATTTAGGGTTAGCCAGAGAAAATTACTCACAAAGATGGCGGCAAAGGTTTCATTTTCATAATGGAGAGAATAACTTAGACGAAATGAAAGGCTTCCGTACAAAGGTGGACAACAGCAAGAAGAAACAGGGTGGCTAAGACGAGTGTTAATGGCGGCGAAAAGTCTTTTCTTAACCACCCGGTAACGATTCGCTCAAAAATACCATGTACACAATTTACGGGTTTCTTCTAAATAAAATACGAATTTCGTATTTTCCTACAGAGTTGTTCCCACTGATTCATTTGTAAGAATATTACAGTAAATCTCATCTTATTTTACATATACCCTATCCTTTTTTACGCGATACATTGGTTCCAGAAAATGGCGCGTAAAAAAACCTTGCTTTTATTTAATTTGATTGATCCTTGAATTTTAAATATTGCTTAAAAAGTATCAAATATATATGATCAAACAAAATTTTTTCTTCGAATTCGCGCAGTTTCTGTTACCATCTAAAATTTATTTTCTTAAACAATCAACGAATTCTGTTTTCAAATACTTAGAGGGCCTTTTCTTGTTTTTCTGTTAAGCCCCAGGTTTCACATCCATATATGACTATCGGTTTAATGATCACGTTGTACACCCGGCACTTGGTTTTGATGGACAGCATTTTGGACCTAAACAGACTATTTAGCGCGAAGTACGCTGCATTTCCACTTCTCAGTCGGTCAGCAAGCTCCAAAGTCATCTCATTCCTAGAGGAAATATTAGAGCCCAAGTACTTGAAAAGAGCGGTTCTCTCGAACGAGGAGTTTCTTATTACAATGTCTCCAGAGGGTTCGTTGCCTCTTGTCATTTTCAAATACTTAGTCTTTCCCACATTTACTCGTAGATTTAACCTTTTTGCTGTGTCCTCCAAAGGAGTGAAAATATCTTTTATTTCGTCTTCAGACTCTCCGAGCACCACTAGATCATCCGCGTAGCCCAATATTTTGTGGGACCCATTCAGTATAACTCCACCTTCTGCTTTCATTACCTCTCTTACGGCTTTCTCTAAAGCTAGGTTGAATAGCATAGGTGATAAGGAGTCTCCTTGTTTTAGTCCTGCTGTCACCTCAAAAGATTCTGATAAACTACCCTGCATATGAATTCTGCTCTTGGATCCATCCATACATACTTTTATTATATTTATTAGTTTTGATGGTATTTGGAATTCCTTCAATATATTCCAGAGAGCTTCTCTATCTATAGAGTCATATGCAGTTTTAAAATCCACAAAGAGACAGTGAACATCTTGGGCGTATTCCCATTTCTTTTCAAATATTTGGCGCAGTGTATAGATCTGATCAGTGGTGCTGCGGTTTCTTCTAAAGCCGCATTGGTAGTAACCAAGAATGTTTTCGGCATACGGCAGAACTTTTTCGAAAATAATATTTGACAAAACTTTGTATGCAGTAGAAAGAAGAGAGATGCCACGGCAGTTGTCTCCTTTCTTGAAGATAGGACAAACCAGTGACTCTTTCCACTCTTCGGGGATCTTTTCTTCTTCCCATATTTCTTGCAGTAATTCAAGCATGGCGTTAAGAAGGGTTTCTCCTCCATACTTGAGTAGCTCTGATGGAATATTATCATTGCCAGCCGCTTTGTTATTCTTTAAATAACTAAGTGCTCCCATTAACTCTGCCTTACTTGGTGGTGGTATTAGAGGTTCTGCTGTAGCGATGTCTGGCGATTCCAAAGGTTCATCTGGTGCAGAGCGTTGAAGTAAACTTTCAAAGTGGGACTTCCATGTGTTAAGCACTTGCTCTTTGTTTGCCACTATCTGACCTTGTAGGTCTTTGATTTGTAGCGTGCAAGGCTGAAAGCCTCTCGTTTCGATGCTCACTTTCGAGAAGAATGACCGGGTTTTATTCTGTTTTGCTTCTTCTTCCATCTGCTCAAAATTGCTTTTGATGAAACTTCCTTTGCACTTTCTCAGATGCTTTCGGACCTTTTTGCATGTCTCGCTATATCTTTTCTGTGCTTCTTCGCTTTGAGTGTTTTGCAGATAGATCGCTCGTTCTATTCTTTTTTCCTCCATCATTTTTCGGCAGGTGTCGTCGTACCATGGGCACTTAACATTCTTTGGTGCCAATCCTATCGAGGCTTCCGCAGCTTTGACTATACCTTCCTTTAATGTTTTCCACCTCTCATCGATATTAAAAGCTTCTCCTTCTGTGGGTTCTACCATATTTTGAATTTGACTGTTCAATTCACTTTTGTAGTTTTCTCTTCCTTTTGGAGTTTTAAGCTTTTCCAAATGGTACTTCACTCTCGTCTTCACGTTTTTGCGGACTGTCTTTTTGAGTTTTTCCCTAAAGGTTGCTATCTATAAATTGTGGTCCGTATCACAGTCAGCGCCTCTGTAGCTTCGAATATCTTCGATAGGTTGCTGGTGTCTTCTATCAATTACAAAATGGTCAATCTGGTTGAATGTCTTTCCATCTCTTGAGTTCCAAGTCACTTTGTGAATGTTTTTATGAGGAAAAGTGGTACTTCTAGCGATCAAGTTTTTGGCGCTGCAAAAGAGAGCCATCTTTTTACCATTTTCATTGGTATAATCATATAAGCTCTCTTTTCCAATAAAGGGTCTGAACACAGCTTCCTTTCCTACTTTCGCGTTGAAGTCTCCCAGCACACATTTGATATCGTGTCCCGGCAGTCTATCAAAGGTTGCCTCAAGGAGATCGTAAAAATCGTTCTTTTCGGCCTCCTCTGAGGCCTCTGTCGGGGTATGTACATTTACAAGCGATATATTGAACCATCTTCCTTTAATTCTGAGAACACATGTGCGCTCGCTTACGGGTTCAAAGGAAAGTATAGCATCAGCTACTTCCCTAGCAACAACAAAATCTATCCCGAATACATGTTTTCCATCTGTGTTTCCGCTGTAGTAGATAACATGTTGTCCAACTGTCATTTCTCCGCTATCCGGCCAACGGATTTCCTGGATGGCGGTGATTTGAACTTTATATTTTGACAGTTCGTCCACAAGGTTTTGAGCTGCTCCTGGTCGATAGAGACTAAGCACGTTCCAAAATCCGATTCGTAGTCCATTTTTCGTTCCGGGTCGTCGAGGTTTGGTTATCCTGTGTCCGAGGCATTGTCGGTTAACAAAAATAATTATTTGTCATATTTGTCTGAAAGTATTAAATTTTACTTGTATCTGAATTTTGTATGAACTCATTTCATAAAGTGCTGTTTTTCCTACATTCTTGGTCTGGCATTGCATTTTTTTGTTGATTATTTCTGTAAACAAAAAATAAATACTTATACTTAAGTATTAGAATTGTCTGCCAAAAAATTAACAATTTTTTTTAACCAATTTATTTTATTAAAACATAATCATATTAAATTCTAATTGTTATCGAACGCAATCGAGTATAACAATTCCTTACTGTAGATGAAAAGCGAAAGCTAGACCTTGAATGATTAAATCCTATGGAAATGCACCATATTTGAACGACTGAAATTTGATATATACATTTTTTGAAAAAGAAATCTATTTGTATAATTTATGATATCGACTGAAGGTGCTTGATGGAATTTCAAAACAAAATTAGAATTGTTACAATTTTGTACGATTCCACATGTTTTGTCACTAACGACCCGGATTTCGCCTTTCGGCATCTTCAGGCATTCTATCACGTGGATGCAACATAACTTACAATTCTCTTGCGTCTATATACCAAAGGTATTAATTGAAGGAATATTATGCATAATTTCTATTTAAAATATATAATTTCTAAAGTAAAAAACTGATTAACCACTTTTCTATAAAGTCGTGTTTTGTAAGATTATGTAAAAACTATAAAAAAGTGGTTAAGATTGAGAATTGCTTTAGTAAGGTTTTATTTTATGGATTAAATTAACAACGAAAGCCAGTTTCTAAATAATTTTTTTTAAGTGGTTATTTATATGTATAGAGACAACGAAAATTGCTGAAAAGATTACTTCTCGCTGATATATTAACCACAACGGAGTCTTATCGTTTTCTTTGCCATATGTTAAAAAATACCTAGGAAAATAAAAATATTATGTGCGAGAAAATGGTAGTAAAAATCCGCCCCTTGTCAGTTTCCGTCAGTGCGAGATTAAAATTTCAAAAAGTGCGCTAGCAAGGCGCTATATTTTTATTTATCGCCGCATTTTCATGGCCTTATTTATAAATGACGTAGTTTTGCTACAAACCCCGAACTTCCGGAAGCTTTAAAGCGTTTCTGCAAATGAATCGCTTCTTTGAGAAATAGCTGATATCCCCGAAACGCGAAAAGAAACAGTCGAACAAGTTTAGTGAATGTATATCGTATTTCCCAGAATTGAACGATCGTCTATTCTTCATTATAAATTACATACATCGACGTTTTTTTAACTGTTTGAAATCACCAAAATATTGACATAAACTTCCAAACGGCGGTTGATTAATTAATACGAAGTTTTATATTTGTCTGCATTTTATTTGGCGAATTGAAATATTCCTACGTTACAAAGTTTTTCGAAAGAAACACTTCACAAATCATCATATCTCATCGAGCGACACCAATCCTAATTATAATAATATAAAAAATGTAAATTGTACTCTACATGTTTTGTTATTTAAATATAATTTATTTCCACCAAGAAGTGATAGTGAATACGTTTTAAGTGATCACATTATTAGTGTGAAGCTCACATATAATATAATTATTTCCTTATTTTTCTCAGGTTCATCAACTATAATACCTATAGAAACATGGATGGTAGACATAAAATTATCTAGGACTGGCGAGTTAAAATATTTTAATACAGTTTAATATTTGATATTAAATAAACTAAATTATATAAATAAAATATATTTAATCTGCCATCAAAACAATTTTGTTAGGAATAGTACCGTGCGATACCCTATATGTTATTTGACACCTGTATTTTTAACCCTTAATTTGACTATAGGCATATTAATTTTCCCACGTGAATTTTTAGTCTGAGGGCGGACGGAGTATTATTGACTCCTTATTTTTAAAGTTTGGTAAAGATTGAAAGGATATTTACGTTTTACACAAAAATCTGTTTTCAAAAAAACGAACTTACAATTATCAATAGCTTTGAAGGTCTTTTAACTGCAACTTCTCGGAGGAAAGGCATGATATTTTGAATAATAACAACCCATTTTTTATTACCATTTCCACAATATATTTGATGATCGATCGATTTCGCTCATCGCGAGCATTATCAGCTGATTGGCATTTGCTTGGTAGAACTCCATTATAACATGGTGAAAAAATAGCAATGTGTTTAAGTTTTACAGAATTTATAAGATATATATTTGATAGCTATATTGATTGTATATACAATAGATAGTTCTGATGAGTGCGTAAGCATAATCTTATAAATTTTAGAGTTAATAATTAACCGGTATACAAATATTTATTGTTTTGTTTGTTCTTGAACCTGTGGTGTAACATACCTGCTAATTAATAACTTAGAAATGATTATTCTTTATTTTCTATTATATGGGATTATAATTCTCGCGATGGGTGAAACCCGCATTGATCATCAAATAGATTGCGGAAATAGTACTAGAATATGTGGTTTTAGTATTTAAAATGATCAATAGCGTATAACCCATTTTTTCCCAGTGTTGCAATGTTGGAACATTTAGCATTTTTACACCCACTGCATTATGCATGACGCAATAAAAGTTTAGATTGCATCAGTCTCTAGCTAAATAATGTAATATAAGTGTGGGGATCCAACCTAATACGAATGCAAGAAAAAAGAAAAATCGTCGAAAACATTATAAATATCGAGAGAAAAAAATTCGAGCAAAAATGGGTTAATGGTGAGTTAATGAAATTGTTGAAAGTGCACAAAAATAATATTCTTTGAAGTATCTCATTTTATTTCAACGACTTTATAAATCACCTTAACTCTCACTCTTGTACCGTAAGATTCGCTTAACGTCGTACATTCAATCAATATTTACATCGTTACGAACAAAATTCGCGAGACGTCTCTTAAAATATCCAATTTCCTCTAGCTAGATCGTCGTGATATTGTGGGTTGATAAAAAATGAACGCGTGTTTTTCTCAACTGACTGATCCAAATGCCCACCAGAGAGATTAAGTTTTCTGAAATGAGCTTGCAAAGGCAGCTAACCGCCACGTAAACACTTCTTTATCGCGTTATTCTAAATTGAGCTTTAAAAAATAAACAGCCGTTCATAATTTATTGTCGTGTTACTGTTCCGGTTTTAACTCTATTACGGGAATGTTTGTGTTGTTTCACATAGCGTAATTAGGTTTACACTACGTGAATAATTGAGTCGATTAAATACAAACTTACACTTCTCCTTACACAAGAATAAATTAGCGAATTTTGCTTACTTGGTAATGTTCCGTTATAAATGGTAAATAATCATATAATAGAGTGTATTAATTATTTTAAGAGGAAACCTCTTCGGGGAAAAGGTTATTTGCCTGACTTAATTGCTTTCAAATAAATTCCCAACATATTTATTAATCAAAGAAATTCGAGAGGCATTCTATTTTCACCGTTATTTTTTATGTTCGTTATAATATCATTCACATTTGATTGGAGACAGTTAAGTGGAAAAGAATGTTTATTCACGCTGTGTAGTTATTTAAGGCACTTGTTGATTTTTCAAGAGTAAATAAATATTTACCTTTAAGGTGTTAACTGTCACTTCTTGCTAGTGGTATGGTATTTAAAAAAATAACACATTTTTAGTACTATTTCCACAATATATTTAATGATCAAGGCCGGTTTCGCTCATCGCGAACTCATTAACTGAACTCGAACTGATTAAAAACACAAATTACAAACAAGTTTTATATATTTTTTTATGATTCTATACTTTGACGGTATACAAAACCAAATATTCAAAGACTAAGAAAATAGTTAAATGGCAATGATACATTAATTATATATCTAAATTAACAAAACAACAAATAAAATATTGCGAAAAGACAAATCAATCCGTCCGTCAGTGCTCACAAAAAATCATGCAAAATTAATTGCAAGAACCATGATTGGAAAATTTTACAATCAGAAGTGCAGGTTACTTAAATAATATAAAAATGTATATAGGGGCTTTTTTGTTATATGTATCCAACCATATGATAATGCTCGATCCTAATATTTAATTAGCTAAATATTTTAATTCATTTAGGTATATTGTATAATTGCCTGTAATTTTTTCATAGTTCTTACCTTAAGTTTTGTATGCTTGTTTTTCTTTTTTTTTTTAAATTTTAATTCTGGTTTGTAGGATGTATTATATCAGTTGAAAATACCTGCGATGAACGAAATTGGTCCTCATCATGAAACATATTGTTGAAATATGCTGCTATTTTTTTTTATAAAAACAAAGTTATTTCACCCCCATGATGGAAAAGGTATAGAATTTTTTTTGTTCTTCCAAAGTGTAGAACCAGCTTACCAAAGGAGATTCCAATAGTAAGAGCATTAACAATTTTCAACAGCATTGCTTCGGATGACGACATTTTCCATGTGGGCGAAAGTGAGTTCAGGCGAATACTATTTTTTAATATGTTAGAGTAGATTACTTATGAGCTTGCTTGGTTGACCTTCTTGTTTTTTGTTTTGTTGTTTATTTATTAAATATCCAACAAAAATATTTGAATATTTTGGCGTTGCAAAAGCGATAAACCTATAATTTGTGTTTTTTTATAACGTATATAAACCAAATAAAACAATAAATAATAAGTGTCCATTACCTTAATTTTCTTTGGAAAATTATAAAGTAACATATATGTCGCATAGTATGTTGAAAATGAGTTCCCAACATGCGTTATTAATATTTTAAAAGAAATAAATAATTACGTATCTTAATCGCTAAGCTTTTTTTCACTTCCTTAAAAAATACGTTATACGTCATTTCCGCAATGGATCGCAAATGGCTCACAATTACTTATAATAAAATGACTTCCTGTGATTTACTTTGATTCATGGAAACTTATTGTGCAAATCCCTGCTTTCCTTTTTAATGATGGCAGTGAACGTTATGTTTAAATGCATAAACATTTCCTCGCGTAAAAGATTCATTGCAGGAAACAAAGTTTCTCCTGTTTTCATTAAATTAACATGAAGTAAAGCATAAATGGAAATATCTACTGAGGCCTGAAATTTAATCTAATATTTTGTTGTTTTTGTTTGACCATACACTGGAAAATTTTACATGTGGAGTGGTCTTTCAAAAATTATAGAATATATAGTCGTATTTTGGCGTTTTTTAAATCTTATCATTGACAACAGCTTAATAATAGAAGTATAGATGGATTTGAAATTGAAAAAAAGCAGTTGATTTTTCCATATATGCTGCTACATAATTACCATAACAAATATGTATATTTAATGAAAATTATTGTATTTATCGAAGATATCGACCGGGTGCTTGAAAATTTTCAATATCAAATCTTTGAATCAATCAGACGTTAAAATAATGACATGTTATAGATTTAAAAATACCCAATCGCATTTCAATGCCGATAGGCGATATCCGGTTCGTGAGAGACAAAAATTGCCAAAATGTACAAATTTTCAACGATTCAGATTACAAACTAATTACAAACTAGCTTGGATGTTGACTGACAATTCGCTAGATGTAGCACCGCAGTAGAACACGCCAAAGTGCCAAACGAAATTTGTTTTTTTTTTTTTTAATACGGTAAAACATTTACTAATAAGTAATTTTTAAGGTTTTTACTGTTAACTCTTAAGAGAAAATATATATTTGTATATAAAGCACAAGAAGTTTAAAGTAACAATTATCAACACCATTGCGAGCATTGTAACCGGAAACTGTTAATCTCAGTTTATAATGATTAAAATAATCTTGTCTTAATTTATACTGTACCAACTGAAGTTCTAATATAAAAAAATGCTTTTTTTTTCAAAAATCATCACTCGACGTTACACAACCAATCCTTAAATTTTGGTAAATTTGTAACACCGTACTTTTACAAATATATAACATATAAGCAAGGAAGGAGAAGTTGATTAATCTTCTGAAAACTGATTACTTATAATGTTTAATACAACAATTTATTTCAATTACGCAACTTTTCTTAAATAACTTTTTTTTAATAGTGACTTTTTAACACTTAACTCATTCAGTGCCGCCGCCGCGTGAGGCACGTTTAATATTGTTTTGCGGCGGTGCCTCTGCCGCACAATACGCAGTCTTCAATAGTTGCCTGTCACATGAATCGATTTCTCTCTAATGTTACATTTACACCAAATGTTATTTAAAACTAGACTATATTTTCGTTTCAGACTATTGTTTGCGAAAAAGTATGGTTAGTAAATGGGTAAACAGATATACACAGTTTGCCAATAATAATTAATCCTTTTTTACAGAAAACTACTTTTTGAAGTTGTATAATCTGTAATAATTATTATAATTATTAATTATAAATGTATATACACACGTGACTGAAAAGTTTATTTAGAATGATAGTGTCGTATACCAAAAGTGTTTTGGAACATTAAATATCTTGAAGATTTTGGGTATTTAAATATTTCAGTGTAATTTTTACATCAAGATGTGATGACTGTAAGTGCCTTTGAGAACAATAAAAAGTTTGTTTAATGTTACCAGGGCCGGATTTTGACATTATTCTGTTTTGTAAGATAACGCCCGCTCGACTATGGAGAACAATTTAAATTGTACAGCTGCCCCTAGGGTCGTTATTGTAAGGAAAGTAAGTAAAATGAACATATTTTATTATACTTTGCTTCGCTAATGTATTTTGTCTCCGTGTTATAGTTACTTCAACCAATTACATGTTTTTTTTTATGCAAATTACCCATAGTAAAAAAGAACATAATACGTTTTGTTCTTGAATAAAATTACTTTGCGACAAAGATAAATGTTAACATAAAAAAATATGTTTCAATGAAAATAATCGCCATTTGTTTTCATGATGATATAAAGTCGAGAACGGTTAACACGAAATTATCGGAAGGAAATTTTTTCGTGTTAAATGAACTTCGTGTTAATCCGAATGCAATTAACTCAATTTAATATTTTAAAATACAATAACATGAGTATTTATAACCTCTAATTACGATTAAATAAAAACAAAAATGAAAATTATAGATTTACTGTGAGGGGAAAATCTGGCTGGACGTAAATTTGTTCGTTTGAAATGCAAAATCATATTTGATAAACGAAATTTTGTTTCATATGAAAATAATGTATCTGTTTGAAATAAATTCTTATATAATATTGCTAGGGACATAGTTTAATTTTGTTCATTGATATTATTATATTCCTCGTTGAACGTTTTCGTCTCCATTCAATTATATTTATTTTATAAAGTAGAATTTTAAGAAATACTTTTATAATCTTAATTTCAAGTGAATCAGTCTGCCAATGTGGACGCCAATGGTAAGAACATTCATTTTTGCTCCGGATGTTGACATATTAGTTGTGGATTAGAATGAGTTCAGATGAATACTATTGTTCAATTAATTGAAGTAGATTTTACATGAGTTTGCTTGGTTAATTTCCATTATATCCTTACTTTAATTTTTTTTATTTGTCAGCATTAAATTTTTTAATATTTTACCGTTACAAAAGCAATAAACTGATAGATTTTATTTTTTGTAACCTGTATCTACCAAATAAATAAATTATTATACAATACTATAAAATTTGCCTCTGACAAGCCACGTTTCTTCGATAAAATTAATTCCAGCGTTAAAAACCTCTTTTTACATGATTGGTTTTTGTATCCAAGGATATTAGAAACCTCTGGAATAGAAGAGATAAAATTTCAATACCTTTTCTTATCATCTGCACCACAATCATTGTCAAGGTTACCATTGGAATTAGTTTACGTTCGTATATTCTCATTAAAATCCTAATAGTTCTGTAGATTTATAATTTTGATAGGCAGAAAAAAGGTTCACACAGATCAACGCGACAAAAAAAAGTTTCTAGCAATTTGTTTATTTTTATTCATTTATCAATTTATCTAACAATATTTTTTTTAATGAAACAAATAAATACCATAAATATAAAATATATAAATTGTCCGATCACACCAACCCTGTCGTATGTGGTTATTCTTCCACTGTATCTGTACAAAATTAATTTGTGACCCATTCTGTCCTGTGATGTATCAATAGTGCCCATAGCTTCTATAATTTAATAGTCCCTTTAAATAAAACAAACATTGGGCTTATATTCAAGGTATTCCTTCCTCATATTATACATGTACACATCGAATATAATAGTAAAAAAAAAATAACTACGGATGCAGGCAAAAATTTTTGTCGAAATTTCGTTTTTTTTTGGAGGATTAAATTTAATTTATTACTGATACGTTATGCGTCTCTTAAATAAATTTAAGTAATTTTTGTACACGCAAATCATTCGAGTATTGTTATATTTATATTAGATATGTTTTAATGAAAGCTATGATATTTAAAATAATAAAAGCACATTTTTTATTTTTTATTTTTATAATATATTGTATGTTCAGAACCGGTTTCGCTCATTGCGACCATTATCAATTGATCAGCTGATAATTCTCATCATTAAAAAATCATTTTTTAGTCTGGATATACAACACCGCAGTGCTCGTTTTTTGACACAGTCCGGAAAAGGTCAACATTGTCATTAAATATATATTTCGCTTATAGACAGTTAAGCACTTCAAAACAGGAAAAAATATTATAGACGAACTTGATGTACATGATTGCTTAACATTGTCATTAGATGTTCATAAAATAATACAGTACTCGAAGAAAACTTTCCATTGAATAAATAATCAACGATATTTTCCTACTTTTGTACTTTTTGTAAGCGTAAATTGAAAGATGTGTAACTTTATCATTAATTTTACCTACCCTTTTCCCCATAAAATCGGATAATATGGACCTTTTGTAATGGAAAGATATAATACCTGACAATAAAAGAAAGGGTGTGAGGGCTGAAAATATTGCCGGGTGACACAAGCAGAGCTTGATTTAGTGGGACCGGTAAAATGATTCGTCAAGCAGGAAACTTGCCCTCGAAAACAAATACATTTTTCGCAGGATTTTCGGTCAGATAAATTCACTCTGATAAGCTAGATGTATCGACTTGTCGTTAAACGACTAAAGATTTATCAAGCAAACGTTATCACAAACAAGACAGCGCAAGAAAAAGTACTTGATTTAATCTTTACAAATTCATATATGGTAAATCGTTTGGCAGACGCGTTTTGTAAATAAAAAGTAGGCCCTCGGCTTATCGTTTAGGTTTTGACAGGCACATAGATACGACCTTGTAAATGAGGTAAAGGAGTATCAATATTGTGGCTTTAAACAGTTTTTTTTAACTTTTTTCGCCTGCTTATCAACCAAAACAGTAGTTTCTTGCGGATCTTAATCTTATAAATAATGAAATCAGTTGTATCGAGATCGTTAATTCTTATGAACAACTCTCCTAACAAAGTCATAAAATTTGAATTGTTCAATCTTTATACTACATATTTTGTCACTATCAACCCGAGCTTCCTCTTTCGGCATCTTAAGGCATTCTTTCATACATTTTTAATCGATATCATAAAAAACATAGAAAAAGTCATTAGATTTTTAATAAATTGTATTCGTGTACTAGACTGCCTGAAAATATCAAAAGGTGAAAACGATCGTGCGTTAAAAATGTTGAATTTCATAGATAATGAAAAATAATATTTGTTATTCCGCCAAACAACCCTCAGTCAATATCTTTGAGTTTTATATTGAAAGCAAACACTTTTGACCCGCCTAAAAGTTGACATATTAACATCACCTGCCTCGTAAGTTTATAAATCTTTTAATTTTTAATTAAAAATAAATATATTATATATTCGAATGCAATTGTGTATTAGATTGCCTGAATATACAAAAAGCGAAACATTCGTCATTGAAAAACAAAAACGAATCAAATCTATTGCATAGTTGAATGTATTGTATTACGATAAATCGCTCTTCAAATGGTCCAATCACGAGCCACCTTTTGTTGTCCACAATGAAAAGCAAAGTTATCAATTATAAATAAATTTACACTCAATTTATGAAATGTATAAAATTGAAATATTCTTAAGTTATGTATATTTGTAAGTACATAGAAAGCACGTGTATTTTTACTGTCATTTTTTGTCAACGTTATGTACCATGTATGGGATGTAATAAAGTAAATAGGCGGCTGTATATAACATAAATTTATGAGACAATATTATTTATTTAGTGTGGATATATTCTCGCATGATTGCATATTTTGTTCATCATAAAGGTATCCTTAGCAATATTTTCTATCCCACGTACCTATCTCCCTTTGGTTAAGCGAGCACTAGAAAACCCTTTTCACTTATGGAATTTCATTTCAATTTTTCACCCACGAAACAGCTTCTTGTCCCCTGACTGAACACGCTTAGAGGAACTCGACCTGATATGTCGAACTCTTTTTTTTGTGCTTTGTTTTGAAATAGAAACTGCCCTACTTTTGGGGTGACTATCGATTCGAAATAAGAATATTTTTTTAAATGTCACTTCTTGGTTCATAATGTGTGACATTTAAATTTAAAAATCCAAAACTAATTAATATGTTCACTATTTTATATTAATGCAATTACTACTGTTTTCGCTCACTCACAGCAAGCGTTTTCAACTGATACTGTAAAAAATACAAACACGTTGAGTCAATAATTACCTAGTGTACAAAACCACTGGTTCAAGAACTAACACGAAAAAGAAAGATGAAGTAAAATAGTTTACAAATATCAAATGATAAAATTATGATATTGGAACTGTGTTATATATAATGTCATACAAAAATGAAAAATATTTATTTATCAATATATCATTTGAGACGGTTATTTCGTATAAGCATTAAAGGTATATGTATAGTAAAAAGTCCTAACGTTTTTTTTAAATGAAACTCAAAGTGTTTTTAAAACTTTAACGAGTCCTGCTGAACAGTTTTCTTATAAAAACTAAAAGATCAATAAGACCTTTTACATTCTATAGTTAAAAACTAGCTATTTTACTCACTTCATTGTAAAACGTATATATTTTAATGTATACAGTTTTTTTTATTTTTTAAGTTATGCCAGAAAGTGTAACATGTTCTCTACCATAACCGCCATTTAATTTCATACAACGTTTCGCGCCGTCATGTTTCCCCTACTAACTGCCACCCACTCTCCCAGCCCCCGCGTGTCATGCGACAGGTTTACAGGGGTCGTGCGACGTATTTCCTGCCGGAATGGCGCCCCAGAGGCTGGAGCACTCACCCCGATCTCAGACCGGCGGTTGACGACTCCCCGACGTACGAAAACATTACATTTGCCACACGGTTACACCGGCCTTCAAATGTATCATATTATTATTTGGGTAGTATTTACACGTAAAACTTATTTTGAGATTTTCACATTTTATAGTTTGCGGCTAGAAACTTGTGGTAAAATACGCCGGATAAAAATGAAATCAAATTTGAATTGTTTGGAACATTCTAAATTTCGACATATTTTGTCACTCACGGCACAGGATTTTTACGCATTGTGTCACAAGGATGAAATAGAACTGAGACACAATATATAGTATGTATCGATCACAAACACAAGGAATTATATAGGAAAAACACAGTTCTTCAGGCTTGGAGACAAATACATATCTAGAATAACTCATATATCCGTTAATTTAATTCAAATCACATAAGATTTTGTATATGATAAGTTTATATACAATAAACAATAATTTACCATCATTTAAATTCGATTGGGTTATTTGAAACTTAAAAATACCTGCTTGTATTAAATTGGAGATTGTTGGCTCATCGCAGTAATATCACATATGGGATGATTACGAAGGCTTTGTTGATAGTTTCTTTCAAACATCGTATTTATTGAGCTCTGATTTTTCTTATATTTATTTTCAAAATAGTTTATATTTTCCCGTGTCATGATGTAACAATTGAACACCTTCATCCGCGTTAAATGAGTGTTTTTCCAATACTAAATGGTAGGCAAATGTCAATGAATCTTTGTTATTATAATATGTCTTGAAAATTTTTGTTCCTAACCAAAGATTACTGCGCGGAGCTTTTAAGCTGCTTAAAGGGACAACGGCCTCATATCACCGTAAATTTATAGTCCTATTAATAATAAGTACTATTTTTAATATTTCTTTTCAAATTTTCAAATGGTGAAACGTCAGCTGTCCATATTAAACTGTAATTCATTAGCAAATATCTTAAATGTAAAAACCCTCTGTAAAGAGTTTATATGTCGTTATTTGGGTACACGAAGATAGTGTTTCGTGTTATTTCCTTTCTATGTTCTTTGTTAACCTTCTTCGAGTCGTACTAGTGTGTGAATTCAACAAATGAATTGAACGTAAAAAGTAGATTGTTTCAACAGCCGCACCTGGTGTTAAAAAGGAAAAACGGTGTAGCCGAATACACACTATAAAAAGAAAACAAAGGTTTCTTTCGACGACTGTTTTCGGAAACTGTCAGCAATTACATGATTAAAGGTACATTATAACAATTTACTTGAAACATCATTTCAATTATTTTTACCCTACAAATAAGATCCTTTCGCCTTTGTTACTCATCTACGATGAAACGTCGATTATACGCTTAGGTACCCTAAAAACCAGAAAAATGCTGGAAACGAGGAATGCGGGAAGGCTCAAAATAATAATAACAAGTAAAATCATGAAAAAAACAATGTTCCCCTTTAATTTCCAAAAATTGGTCAATATGAGAGGATTCCGTAATTTTTTTAATTTTTACGGAATTTTATTAATTCAATCTAGAAAAAAGAGTTTTGAAACCGTTTTATTAATTAAATCTTATTTATTGAAATAATCGGAATGTGTTTTAAACATCTTATTGTGAAATACTTCATTAAAGAAAATCATATGACATTTTGACGAACTCTATATTTCATAATTGATTTCTTTGGTTAACATAGTTACAACAACTCACAAATTGTATTGGATGGCAGATTTATCTACCAAAAATGGTCAATTGAAATGATATTTGAGACAGGACCATAATAATTTGACGATAGATCGAGGAAATCGATAAATCGGGGAACGGTTATTGCGGGATTTTTTAACATTGTTCTTATGTCTGTTTCACGGGACTATAAAAATGAACGATCCATCCTTGAAAATATATTATGTGAGAGCAATTGATCACCACTGTAACATCAAAATAAAACACATATTGCTAATAATTGCTGATAAGGAAATTTCCATGAAATTACTTAATTAAAAATCATTTCGATAAAAGTTATTTTTTTTGACAAAAATCATACGGAAAACCAAACTTGACTTAAAAATATGTTTAGGGTGATACTGATTTTATTGATTTAATTGACATTTAATTAGAACTCCATTATAACACGGTGAAGATAAGCAATGTATTTTAGTTATAAAAAATTATAAGGTGGTGTCGGAACTATTATAGTCTCTATATTCTGACGAGAAAGTAAGGCAAAAAAGCAATCCCAATATACCTTATAATTATTGTAATACAAAAATACATGGAAATTTTTTCACAGTGATGTCTTGATTTTAATTTATAAAGATTTGTATCTTTCACAAGTCACTAAGCAAGACATAATATCAACTTCACTACAATAATAAATATTATACACTGCTCAAAACAACTACCGGAATTTTATGTTATTAAAATCATGACTGCTTTGCTCATTGCGAGCATTATTAACTGCTATAATAAAATAAAAAAACCAAAGCTATTTATACAAAAATAAAACAAGTATAAAAACAGTGGTTCAAGAACGTTAATTCCTACAAACCGCTTACAAAAATTTACTATTTTACTTCATTTAGATATATTTTCTTAGTTCTTGAACTATTGGCTTATTTATTTGGTTGTTTGAACTGTTTTCTTTCGTATAGTATATCTTGTTTTAATTTTTATTGTATCAGTAAATGATGCTCGCGATTAGTAAAATAGATTCTGATCTTAGTAAAATAAAATTAATGAAATGGTACTAAACATTGTGTGTTATTATTTATATATATTGCCTTTCTGCCAAGAAATTATAGTTTACACATTATAAGTGATAATATCAATTTGTAAAACGCATATAAACTTAGTTTGGAATATAACATACGTAAAAATATAGTTAATATAAATTTATGTAATTGAAAACAAAAACACCAGTATAAAAATACTTGACCATTGTTTCATATTGTGTCCAGTTTATCTTGAAATTTAATATTTTTTGGTGACACATTCTTTTACAGAAATTTTAAATCATTGTGAATTTTTTTATCAGAAAAGTGACTTCTTCCTTGAAAAATGACAGTTTATATAACGTACAGTTGAAAATAAATAAAAAATGTTGCAGTTATCATATTGGAAGAAATAGCCACAAATGATTTTAAATATTTTAACTTTTTCATGCCAAACAGTAGTGACATCCTCCCCCAACTGTCTTTGTTTTTCTTATATATCCTTTTTAATATCAATGATACAATGTTATGCTCACAGTAATCTGAAATGAAAGTTTGAAAAATTAGCTTAAGAAAAACAATTATTAATAACTTGGATCGATACGTCGCAAATAAATATTTTCTCTCAATAAAAACCCATAGCTTTAAATTAATATTTAATTTTATGTATAATTTTTTTTATGTATAAATTTAATATCTAAAAATAATAAAAACAGTAGCGGTTTCGCTCATAATACGCATTATCAACTGATCTAAGTTGTCACAAAATATGCTGTGGAAATAAGTATTATTAAAAGATCTGTTTTTATTATTTAAAATATTATGCAATTCCATCAAGAAGATGTTTGATCTGAAATTTTATTAATTTTTAAACTTTTCCAAAAATATCATAATTTATAGAAAAATATTGATTATGATTTTACCATGAAATATGTATTGAGAGAGAAATAAAATATTTTTCTTGGGGTCTGAAAAATCCTCCCGTCAAACACGTCTCACAAGCTATTTCTTGACAATAGCCCTTTAAAGGTTAACAAATCGAATAGTTCTTAAATATCTGAATATAAAATGAGCCCACCGTATTCGATAAGAATCTCTAGTTTCGATCACATATAAATTCCTCCAATGGGTTGCAAATACACCGATAATAGTGTTATTCACGACTTTTTTATTGACCTTTAAAAAGAGTCGTAGAAATTTCAAGTTCAAGGATGACGGGCGAATGATACCGATATGGCTCAATTATATTTTACTTAGTACAATTTGGTTATGCGTGCGGCACTTAAGTTGTCTAACTCTTTTTACTGTTCGCTTTTTTCTCTGTAATCTCATTCTGTATCAACTGAATACTTATTCAGTGTTTTTTTGCTCCCTTAAGTCCAGTGCTGGGAAACCTTACAAAAAGAACAATTCGCACCTTTTCAAGAAAACATTATAAAAAAAATCACTTGGTGTATTTATAATTGCAAGATAATTTCATGATGTAGATATATTATATGTTATTTTTTATTATTGATGTTACGTAAGTTGATTATAATTGAAATTTATAGATTTTGAAATTACATGATATGCTAAACACAATTAAATATATTCTTACTTAGGGCCGGTTTCACTCATCGCGAGTATTATCATTTAATATATGATAAAATATAATGCATTTCCACAAATAAGTGATAGCTTACACCTTAATTGAAATAAATTAATTTACTTGGTTAATCTCCGTTATAACAGAGTAAACTAGCAAATTTATTAGATGTGTAAAAAATTATACGTTTCAATATGACTATGTATTATAACATTTCAGTTTCACGCCATCTTCTCAACTATGTTTAAAGTTGAATCACTATCGCTAAATAAACTATTTGAGAAGAGACAGCATATAAAATTTTTATTTACGTAAATGGAATTACAATATATGATATCGATTGAAGGTGCTTGATGGAATTTCAATATATAATTTGAATTGTTGGTACTTTGTAAGGTTCCAAATATTTTGTCATTAACGGCCCGGGTTTCGCCTTTCTGCATATTCAGGCTTCCTCTCACACAGGTGCAATATAACCGTAAGCTCTATTGCACTCACAACAGGCAGTGCTATAGTTAATATTAAATTAGGAAAATCGCTCTTAAACATACTAAAGTTCTGTTGCATTCATGTGATAGAATGCCTGTAGATGCAGAAAGGCGAAAGGCCCAAGTCGTTACTGGAAAACATGTGAAATTGTACAAGGTTTCACCAACTCAAATTTTGTATTACAATCACTAAAGGATTGTGTATGAAAATGAAAATGTAAGATTATGAAATGATGTTTTTATATTATTATTTTGACCTTCTGATTCTTAAAAGAATCTTTTTATAATTGAATTTTATTTATAACGAATCTACTACATTTTACTACTATTCACGATGGTTTTAAGACAGTATACCGGTCCTTTTTATATATTTAAGTCTCATTGAAATTCGGTTGGTCATCACTACCTTTAAAATACAATATAAATTACTCAGCACAACGATTGCTTCTTAATATGATAATTTAATCTCATTTACATTTCAAGTTCCGTAAGATTTAACTTTCTTTAATGAAGGTTTTGCTACTCATCGTTTATTCAAGCCAAAAGCCCACTTAAAAATTCTCCTTTCCTCCTCAATAGAAACGTCCATTTAAAATTGACTGAATCTAAAATTTCAATCTATTATTCACGAGGTTCGTCAACTCCTCGTGCTAAGTTTATTTTAATTATTTTTTCTATTAGTAACTAATTCACCGGTAGCCAAGTAAGTAATCAAAAATTCCTCGTATCTATCTCTTCATTTTTCAATTTGAAAAGGAGTCCAAATGTTTACTTTATCATACATTGAAAATAAGGTGTTAAGGCTTTTTCGTGAACTTTTGAAAAGCTTTTTTACATACCAATACGAGACCAAACACTGCTTACATTTATGTTTTTTCTTACACCTTTTCGGTATCTTTTAATTTTTTTATTGTATTTTAAGGGAAATACTTTAATATATAATATAATAAATAAAATGACTTCAAATGTTTAATCCTTCTTATACCACAAGAGTAGACACAACCTCCCCCAACTGTCTTTGTTTTTCTTCACAATCCATTTTAATATTGGTGATAAAATGTTTCTACTTACAGTAATCTGTAATGAAAGTAATTAATTTAAGAGACAGACTGAGGTGCTTGATGGAATTTTAGTATCAAATTTCGAACTATTAAAAAATGTTGTACGATTCCACATATTTATCACAAACGATCCGGTTTTCACCTTTCGGCATCTTCAATAATTCTATCTCACGAATACAACAGAACTGACTGAAATTTGAATTGTTAAAACGTTGCTCAGATGTTTACATGTGGAATCGTACAAAGTTTCAACAATATATAATAAAAATAACTTTATTTCTTTTAAATGTGAAAAAAAATCATTTCAACGAAAACCTATAAAGAATAATGTATAATTCAACTGTTTTTTTTTTTAGCACATTTTTTTATTTGGCACGATGAACGGTTGAAAAAATAAAATTTCGGCATTATTATAAAATGGCGCTAGGGGCCGTTCAGGTCCATGGCCGACTGCACAACCTCTCTCCAGGCATCTCTGTCGAGCGCTCTTTCTCTACAGTTGACTATCCCCAGCCTCTCAACATCCTTTTGAATGTTATCCGCCCATCTCCGTCGAGGGCGACCGAGAGGTCGGGTGCCAGCTGGTGTTCCTTCATAAGTCTTATGGAGAGCTCTAGACTTCTCAGATCGTACAACGTGACCCGCCCATCTGAGCCTTCTCGATCTCAAGACATTAACGATTCTCGGTTTGTATCGGTCGAAGAGCTCAGCATTCGTACGAATGCGCCACCGGTGGTTCTCATTAACGGGTCCAAGTATTCTCCGGAGGATTCTGTTTTCAAATACTTGGAGGGCCTTTTCTTGTTTCATACTAACATAAAAAGGTTCGCCACCACTCCACTACAACATAAAGGGATATGCATATATACCGTAAAACATCGTTATTCTTACTCAAGATGACGACGTTATTCAAAATGTTACAATTATTAAATTTTATCATTCGCATTCTAATGTGCATATAATTTGACAAATATTTATATAATGTCTTATATAAACCTCGGCAGGACAGAAAATTTTACCGTTTTGTGTTATATCTATTAAACAGACAACAGGCAGACACACATCGATTTTTTGAGAGGTGGTATGCCAGAAATCTTCGCGGGAGTGTACTATATATTTGTTAAGTTTCATATTGATCTGATGAATGGTGTAGTAATGCATTAAGGACAAAGAGATATACACACATTGGTTTATATATTTATATATAGACAACACTGATGTATTAATCTTTGAAATATTCGGTATTGGAATCTCCTTTATGTGACTGAGCAAGGAACCATCTGAAATAAAATTGAATAAAAATGGCTTTGAGTGAGTTTCTCCTTTGTCATGGAGCAAAAGTATATAAATCTTTCTGTTTTCACGGTATCAATTTTCAATGCGTGATTGAATTGTAAATCTAGACATAAAAAAATTTTCAAATACCTTTTCTGTAACACGACAGCTGATACATTTTGTGCTTAGTTAGCACGATGTGATAATTCAAATTTATCAAAAAGCTTCGCCGCTTACCTGCCTCGATTAAGTTAGCAAATTTGTATGTAAATATATTTTTTGTTTTGTATGCCTTCCTAACATAATTTATGTTTAAAAGTCAGATGGCGCCACAAGATGTGTATTAAATTTCACAATCTAAACAAAATAGCGGCAGAAAATGTTTATCGGAAACACCAAATAATGCTCGGCTTAAGATTTTATCGATGAACGTAAAATAACATAAAATCCATCTCCCCGCCCCTTTTCTCTACACACAAATATCTTGCACATTTGCCGTCGAATATAAATAAATAAAACGATTTCAAATACTCGATTTGCGGTGAAAATAATTATTTTCGGCTGTTTTATTTTCCCCTCTTATAATTTGAATTCCCCAAACGACATTAAATCTACTTACACCCCATAATCGTGAGGTTTATCCACACGTTCACTATCGTTTATATTTTTCGAAAATAAATTAAAATGTATCTTATTTTGGTTCCAATCGAAAGTCTCATATGCATCAGTGAAATATTCAGCTTTTATTTATACTAAAAAAATAAAACACATTGTTTCTTATTATTTCTACAATGTAATATAATTTAGATTGAGACTGGTTTCTCTTCTTTTTCTCGTCTTCTCTTTAAATGTTTTCATGAAAATATTTTAAGTAAAAATATGTTTTTTAGCCAATTCAGTGAAGTCACATCGTAATTCCTTATCATATTTAAATAATAAAAATACAATCTCTACATACTATTAAATTATTATGTCAAGCGGCAGCTAAAATTTTATTCGTGAATCATTTTATTTCATTTATTATGTATGACTTTATTTTAATTATTTTCTCAATTTTTAAAACATTGATAATTTTTATTGAAAAAAGATCTAGTTAGTCTTATTTTTAATTTATATTGTGTCAGTTGATAATAGTCGCGTTGAACGAAAACGGTCTTGAATTAAATAATTCTAAAAATAAATACAATTTCTAAACATTATATTTTATTATTTTAATACAATATTTTTCCGCCACGGAGGGACATCTAACATAAATATGGTATCAAATGACGTGTTTTATAAAAAAAATGGTTTTTGATATCGGGAATTCATTCCAAGATTTTTTTTTTTATTTAATAATATGAACAATTTGGTTTCCTTCTTACTAAAACACTGTTGCTTCGACAAAATATTTATAATAGAATTCTGGGATCAAATAATTGTTCAAACATAATTTATATGATTGTGCGCATCTGGCATTCCGGAGTTTCTGTGAAATGGAAGCATACCTTTAGAGCAGTATCGAACCGAATCATTCGTAAATAAAATTCGTTTAACCGACCTTTATTTCGGGAAATATAAATAACCGTGGTTGGTCGACGTCTACGTACCAGTAGAAATTTAAATCTAAATCGATTTTACCAGTCATTTGATTGGCGAAGTCGAAAGTGTATTGTACGATATCGGCGTTTGTTTATTTTCTTTCAGATTAAGCTGTTTGTGTATTGAATTAACAATTTTCCGGCGTCGAAATTATAATCCCGGTAAAAGCTCCGCGTATGCTTCGATTGAAATCAAATTGATATATCGCGTTATTATTTCTGTCTAAGCTTTTCCCGCATCCAATAAAAAGCAACTTTTATTTTGACACGTTTAAATTAAGAATTATAAATGTTTACTGTACAAATATATTTTTTCAGTAGCGTTGGCTGAAAAGTACCTTTAAAAAGCTCATATTTTATACAAAGGGTTATCTATTTGAAGGGCATCATTTTTACATAATGAAAACACAATTTTAAATTATATTATGAAAATATATTTTATAATTAGGACTTATTTCACTCATGGTGAACATTAACAATTGAGTTTACTAGCACATTATTTCTTAGAGGTCCATAATTTTTGTTTTTGTTTTATTATTATTTTCCTTCGTTAAGATATACATAGTATGATCTCCTGTAAAGTTTTCTCTCAGTTAAAAAACATTTAGTTTTGTATACATGCTAATTATAAAAATTCAAAAAATTATGTATAATAAATAGCTTTATATTTAATTTGAATTCTTACAACTTTGTGCAATCCCACATGTTTTGGCACCAACTAACCCGGGGTTCGCCTTTCGGCATCTTCGGGCATTCTATCACACGCATACAACAAAACTGATAAATATTGTAGTTAGCATCGTACATATACTAAAGTTATTAATTACAGAAAAACATTTACCCCAAGGCATGCTGTAAATGACAGCTAAAACAAATTTAGCAATATTAATCTAATGATAATTAACACAATGGCACGTGATAATTTTCATTAACGATCTTGTTAATGAGTCATTCTTGAAAGAGTTTTTCATTAAATATCAATCAACTAACTATAAAATATTAATGTTTTTTTCCTTTTCACATAGAGAATACCTACTATGAAACATAATCCAATATAATAAATTTCCACAATAATAATTGTGGAAATAAGTACTAAAAATGTGTTTTTATTATATAAAATATCATGCCTTTCCATCAAGAAGTGACAGTTAACACTTTAAAAGTGATGTAGGTATTCTCTATATGAAAAGGAAAAAAATCTTTTTATATTTTAATTTTATTTGTTGCCCGTTTTGTAATTTGAATTGTATCAGTTGATAATGCTCGCGAAGGGCGAAACAGGTCCTGATCATAAAATATAGATTTGAAATAGTATAAAAAACTGTTCCTCGTTATTTAAAACAAACGGCTATGTTATTATCTTGTCTAGTTTTGAGTTCAGAATTAAATTCATTGATTTAGTAACCGTATGCTTGAAAATTCCTTAAATTCTTGCTTCAAACTATTCCATCCTATACAATATTTACCAATCAATACATCCCAACCTCTTTATCTTCCTCTTGGATGAGGTATTTGCCAGGATATAAACATCCTACGGGCCAGCGTAGGTATTGAGAAATGGTAGATCGCGGCATACCTCCCAATACAGCCTCCGGAACGATTGTGATTCTCGAAATAACACACTAGAAAGGGTTCCACGGGTAGTATTTTGTTATTTTGAGTAAAACCTTATTGGATCCCCGACATCTTGTTTTCTTTTGAGACACGTTCTGCTAAATTGCGTGTAAACATATTTAATTCCGACCGTCTTTGAAGTTTGTCCAGTGGACACTATATTGTATTGCAATATTCCTTAGCTCGGCAACCACTTTCTTACCAACTACTGTGTATTATATATTGAAGAATTCTCTGATGTATGTACATATTATAAAATATTTCACCTGTGTACATTCTTAACAAAATTGTTCCACCCGAACAGAGAATATAGAAGCCAAATGGTGAAAATCCTGCTTTGCTATGATATGTAAAAAAGCTAAATATTGTAAAAGATCTGGTTTTGACTTTCCTTAACATATGAATTTTACCTGAGTCTTTCTAAGCAAGATTTTTATAACAAAATAAGAACTAATAAATTTATTTTTTGTATTGTTTATTGTACGTATAGAGTTTCATAATGTTTCACGCATAGGGTTTTTATAATGGTATGCTTGAATTAAAATAATTATTTATGTTTTAGTATTTTTCTACGGTATTAAAATATTGTTTTTGAGAAATATTACTATTTAAAAAAGGCCATATAATTACAAAAATATCAGTTAATAATTACTAGGTAACATGATTCCCATAAGACAAAACCGTGATCGTTAGTGATAAACAAGTGAATGGTAAAAATTAAACAAGCAACAATTAATATTTAAAAGATGTTCATTAGAAGGGCAGAAATAGAAAGGCCAATTCAATCAATAGAATTAGAAATATTTAATTGTTCAATAAATATTGGTTGAGAGCTCAGCTGTGTCGAAATGTTTCTAAAGATTATTGTCTCTCATGTTTTGATGTAACTATTATAAATCTTCATCTCCGTTGGGTAAGAATTTTTTAAATTATTAATTGTGTCAATGTATCTTTATTAAATCTTAAGACAATTTAGTGTCCAGACACTGTCTATTTAATTTTTTTCTTTTAGCTTGGACAATCGACATTTGATATTTAAAATCCTCAAAACACTCTTTGTTAATATTGCGTATAAAGTTTTTGTGTGTTCGGATAACACAGGGTTAAACAATAATTCTATACTCTCATTAAGCAGATGTTTTGATTTCCGAAAGTGAATCTAGTAATTCAAGACCGTATGCATGTTGAAGACGCATAAAAAGAAATATGCCTTCGGCATTTCTTCGTATATTGAAATTAGCATAATGGGTCTTATAACATTGCACACGAAATAATAGAATTCATTTAATGGGAGAACAAGGCCTAAATTTTCCGTAGTCATTAAAATATATTCACATAAATACAAAACTCGTTTTACAAAAGTTATTTCCATTGTTCTAACTTTAACATATTACCCCTGGCTAAATTGAGTGTAAGTACTGAGCATTGAATATACTTTTTTTACGGATAAAGTAATTTTTTACATGTCTGTGAAAAAAAGCTCCATTATCATTATTTTAGGTCATTATTTATGTGTCCACAGTTTCAAAAAATGTCTTATTGAACACCTTTCTTTTTTGCTATGTCTGCTGCTGGTACAGATAAAATCGTAATCGCTGTATGCATTTCATAAATTAGTAGGTTAACGTCTACGTATATTAAAAAATACAGAACGTAAAAAGAACGATGTGAAAATATTGCAACGGTTATTAACTTCCCTTGTATTACATTTTTGATGAATTCGTCATTAACACTGTTGACTGATTGGTTACTTCTAGATTTGGTATTTTGTATATCACGTGTGTCAATTATTCAAGAATCATCTTCAAATATTTTTTCTATCATGCTGAAAGAAAATTGTATGACAGTAACTCAACGTACATCTTCGGAGAGAAATAAGAATAAAAAATTAAGTAAAGATTATGCAGCGATTGAATTGGAATTTACTTGGTAGAACTCCATTATAAAACGGTGAAAAAGTAGCAATGTATTTTGTGTAAAATACCTTATAAATTTTGGATAACTAAAATACATCGCTATTTTTTCACCGTGTTAAAGATAATATATTTATGCAATAATTAATCTATTAATTGGAAAATAAATTAATTCAAACATATCCTAAGATTCCCACAAAATATAAATTTACCGTCATATACTGTTGATTGTCGCAATATGCTAAATACTCAATTAAATTTTAATTTTCAGGTATGAATAACATCACCGACACGAGCTTTTTATGTCACCATGGTCTAAGCAAAAAAAGGGTAAGATTTCGTTTAAAATACTCATTGAAATTAATGCGTAAATTTTATCTTTTACCGCCATAAATAAGTCGGTTAAGTATTTAAAGTATGAAGGTGTTTTTTTTATACGGATACTTTTAAAAGAAACATCAACAAATATTCCTTTTGAAAAATTCTTACAAAGTCCTTAAAAGTTTTATTTAGCTTTTACTATGAGAAATATTCTATTGTATAAAATTACCTCTAAATTATCGCTTACTCTTTTGTAGCCTGTGTAAAACGTAACATTTACTTATATGTTTATAAATTAAATAAGTATGTGACAATTGTTGTTAATGATTAAAGAACGCCTCTTTAAATGAATCTTATTTTTATGATTTATTGTCTATTTCAATTTCGAGCATATAAAATAAGGTGTCTTTTTAAATGCTTGATAAACTATATTCAGGAAAATATGTATGCGTATTTTTTATAAGCTCTTTTGTTGAATTAGAAACTATTAGCTATAAAAGACCATCGATATTGATCTTGTATACGAGACACTGCGATTAATAATTATATTTTTCTTCAACTTTCAACGTTTGATTTTAAACTAAAAAAAAACGTTTTTGATATATTTAAGCATAGGTGAAAGATAATCATATCATCGAAATGCCTCCGTTAAAACCCCCTGCAGCTAAATTCTAAAATAAATACAATTATGATTTTATTTGAAGCAATTAGCATGTGACTGAATCATTTCCTTTAATTCTAGTTTTCACTGTGAAATCATAAATTATTTTCGCCAAGTTATAATGAAGTTCTACCATGAAAATGCCAATGCAATCAACAAATTATATTACTTAGTTTTTCTTAATTCATTAAATAATACAAGAAAAGAACACTCTTTCCTGTTCTCTGTTACCTATTTTTTACATTTCAGTTGTATTTATTTTTGAATATTTTTTTCTAGAATATTAAACAAAAATATTGACAAATCAAAGCGATCGTAATTGCTAAAAATTCACTTCATTCAATCAATCACATTTTCAATTTATTTTTCATTTTGTCCAAACAAACTGTTATCCTTTTCTTGGTGCGATCTATACAAAAAGCTCTATGTTGATTTTATCCCCAAAAAGCTCAAATATTATATAATAAGAATCGCCGTGTCTGGACAAAATCAAAAATTTCAAAGTAATTTAAACTCGCGCCTGTTTTATTTATCAAGGTGAAAATTCTGCAATAATTTCGTATCCTTTTGCAATCATAAATAATATAAAGTTTTTCACAAAGAAAATAACCAGTACGACAACTGAAGTACATTTACATAATTTTCAAGATTCTTGTTTTTGTATGACTAGACACTTTTGATGGATATAATAATTGCATGTTTTAGAGTGGCGCAAGAAATTATTTCTCTTTGAAATATCAAAGCGGGTCTTCACCATTTGATCTTACCAACGTTGGTACTTCAGCGACAAACTAAACTAATTTACCCAGAGATTTTCAACTCGTAGTCACCCTGTTTAGTTTCAATGTTGGATACTTCAAATTTATATTTATTCATTTTTTTTTACAAAAGTGTCTCGAATACGCTATGTCACAGAAAATGTAAACACTTCTAGTATTATATAAGATATATACTATATTAATTCACAAGTATGTCAAGTGCACATATATTACAACTTCGAGAGTTTATTTTTTATGACTTCAAAAAAAAAGAAATTACGACATTGAATTTAAATTGTTGAAACTGTTAACATATTCATAAGTTTTATCTTTCACCATCTACATGCAGTCTGTCCAGATGCAATAGAAATGATAAATTATTCGCTAGTGTTTTGACTCGTAGAAATATACACAGTTTAAATAATTCATATTTGCTTTTGAAATTCTATAAATTTTCAGTCGATATCATAAATTTTACAACACTATTTTTTGGTATGAAAACACATGCTCAGTATCAGGACAGGTTTCACTCAACGTTGTAATCAAAGTAGAAATTGTACTTAATTTTTTTTTTATTATCTAAGTATAATAATACCTTTCAGTCGAGAAATGACAGTAAACACATTAAAAGTGAGTGTAATCTTTCTTGAGTTGAAAGCATAAAACAGCTGAAATATTTCAACACAATCTGAAGAAATACTTCTTTAAAATTAAAAATATTTAAATTTTTGATTAATGTAAATTTATTTAGCCTCAGTTAATTTTTTGGCAGGATATGTTATGAAACTTTCCCGTCTCAAGTCTTATTCGTATAATAATCATTTGTAACTTAATGTGTTTTCTATTCAATTCATTTTCAGTTAAAACAATAAATGGCTCTTTATCAAAGATACTAAAAAAGTTTCTTACTTCAGATATGTTATTCTAATTAGCTAATGATTCTATTAGAATTTTCAATAATTTTGCGGTATGATTTCGTAAAGAAAATATTGCAGAACATTTATTGTAATGGGTCGCACAATCGTGGAATTAAAAGGGTTCCTGTCACTAAAAAGCGAAATTGAATTTGATGATCATTTACAAATATTACAATTTATTCACTTACTGTAACTTTTTAATAAATATTCATGAATATATGTAAGCTTTTCTGATTGCACATTGCTTTGCGAACTTTAATAATTATTAATGTACGTGAGCAACAATATCTATCTACATATCACGAAAAACTGTTGTGATTTCAATATCTTGAAAAGTGACGACTGAAAACTTATTTTTAAAAAGCAGCCGTATTCTAAAAAAATAATTTTATTACTTTCTAATCGACATTTAAATACTTTAGTCTAGCCGTCAAATAAAGGTCGATTGTGTGCCTATAATGATAGTGATACAATTTCAATTGAAAATTCCTTGTATAATTTTAAGATTCAGAGATATTGCTGCAATTTGTATCAATGAAACTTTCTATCATTAAGAAGTACTTAAAAGTTTTATTTAGTTGAATATTCATCAGTTGTCCAAAAAAGTCTTATTCAAAAGTATAAGCCAAGTATGAAATAATTTGACAAGGTGACCGCTACGTTCGTCGAAGTGATTTCAAATAGCTAAACAATTTTGCAAAAAAG
Organism: Himalopsyche japonica; assembly: GCA_028555115.1. Classification (NCBI taxonomy): domain Eukaryota; kingdom Metazoa; phylum Arthropoda; class Insecta; order Trichoptera; family Rhyacophilidae; genus Himalopsyche; species Himalopsyche japonica. Next base: position 1,575,657 of record JAHFWJ010000455.1, on the reverse strand, counting down.
CATATCGCGATGAAATTTTGTTTGCGCATGATAAAAAATGAATCCAGTTCTTTTTTCATACAGAATTTTAGTGTAAATATTTTTATTCTACAATAAATCAAATTAGTTTTTATTTTTGAATTCATTTTTGAAAGGAAAATTGCAAATTTTAAATGTAAATAAAAAAATCTCATAAATATTTTTAGTCAGCACTTTCTTTACGACAGAATTGATTATTTATTTGCAATACTTAAAGACATTTTTTATATTCATGTATAGATATTTATAACATGACAGGTTGTGCACGGTATAGTGTCATAACTCAAAAATTGTGTTAATTATTCTCCACTATGTTTCATATAGATGTGCTGAATTCGTTGTGCAGTAAGCAGCATCGTTTACTAACTACAGTGAAAAAGCTCACAGGTTCAAATGCCTACCTAGTAAATAATACCCCGGGTAAATTTGATTTAAAACATTCTCTGCAAAGATATGGTTGTTTGCGGTGTCTTAAATTCCTTTTCATCCACTCACTTACTAGTCCTGTAATATCCCTTTTATTCTATATGCCCACATTAAAAAAATATTGGTGTAGCCAGTGATTATAAATATCTAACTTGTGAAATTTCATTCTTTTACAACTGTAAAATTTAGTCTATATCTATTGTGCCGTATTTCTATTAGATATTATATAAAGCATTTAAATCAAAGATTGTCAATCTTTTTTTAATATGTGGCCTTTTTGTGTCGTATGTTTCTAAACCCCCCTACTTTTAATAATTAATGTCTCGGTGATCAAGAAGAAAGTTAAATCGAAACAACTTGATATATAATTAACGATATCAACTGAGCGTGGTTGAATATCGATATCAATTTTGAATTTGAATTGTTGAAACTTTGTACGATTCTACACATGTTTTGTTACTGACGATCTGGGTTTCGCCTTTCGGTATCTGTATGCATTTTATCACACATGCAACAGATTTCAACTGTGTACACATTCAAATATTTAGTCTCTCACGACTTGGGTTTCACCTTTCGGCATCTTTAGGCATTCTATCATACAGATGCAACAAACTGACGTTTAAAATTTGATATATTTTTAAAGAACCTTAATGATATATAAAGAAAGTTGACTTAAGTGTGATCCTTTTGATTCATTTGTTCCCACAGGGTTAAAAGAATATGAATACTTTGTGTATAAAATGCCATTTAGCTGATAATAATATTCAGCCCTTTTGTTATTTTTCTTATCAATACGCTCTTCAGTAGTATTTAAATCGTTTTCCCTTAATTCCCTCGGGTTTTTTTGTCCTCTTGACATTCGAATTTTTTTCCGCTATAAATTTTAAAATCCTTTTACTTCAATAATTTCCAAGACTTAAAAGCAGAAGACATAGCTTATTCCAAAAAGGATGGGCGGTGATATTGTTATTTATTTCGTTATTCATCAATTTAGTTTTGGAAAGAATTTTCTGTTTTTGATAAAATTTATAATTTTCTATATCTGCTCAAATTGTTGTTCCATTGGATCTTAACTGAATTTATATTTTTATCATGGTCTTTCTTGGACCATAACTCGACTTGTTTATTCAAAGTAGGATTCGTATTGAAAATTCTACGAAAATATTGTTTGTATAGGTACCTGAAAGTAACAGCGATAAATCAAAAATTATAACTTTGAGATAATTGAACATGAAGCTTAGTTTCATATTTTAAAAAGATTTCCATTTACTTTCATTGAGTTATGAAAAAATTGTATGCATATATTATTATTTATATCTGGTTATTTCATGTATCTTAAAAACTCTATCCAATTGCACGAAAATATCAATACCACTTTCTCTAGTAATGAAAACAGAAGCTTTTTCATTTTGACTTTACAATATTTTAATATTGTCGCAAAATTTACCGCGCGCCACAGATGTATGTTCTTTGCATTTGCCGTGCAATAATTAGCGTTATGAATGTAAGTAATATATCCATTCTTCATGTTATGTCTGAACTTGTTAATGCATCATTTTTTTATGATACAATTCGAACAATAACACGAAATTCAGAGGACCCTTTTCTTTTTAAATATGTCCTTTTAAGTAATTTTAACAAAAATCGAAATTGTCTGCTTATTGTCAAACAAATGAAAAAAAAACAAAACTTTTAATTATCGACTTAAAAAATCTTATGATAAATATATCGTACTAAAAGTGAGAAAGTAATATAATTGCTCTGTATTAAAAAAACTCTGGGTATATAAATGTTGTTCCTTTGAGATGCAAAATCTTTTTGTGTCAAGCAAAATGTTGTTTCACATCGAAAGAAAACATTTAACTTATACAGAATTTTGTCAGAACTGCAGATTTTTTTCATATTAACCGATTTTTATCGCTAAGCATTTTAGAATGTATTGTGTCACCTAAAATTGTATATTGATTGAATTGGCATTTATTTGATAGCAATGTATTTTAGCATTGGAACGATTAGAAATTAATATATATAATCAATCCAATCACACTGTTAATGAACAAACAAATATAAATCTATCACCGCTTCTCAGACCATTACGGAGGTTATTGCACTTTTCTATTAAATCATCTTAGTGCAATACTCATTCACTATTTACGTTTATTTTAAAAATAAAACCCCAGATTAACTCTAACGTTGAGAAATGAAAAAATCAATTTGTAACATTTTAAAATTTATTAGTACAATATAACAGATGAAAAGATGTATTGTATATCTTTTCTACACAAAATCACAAAAAAACAGAAATTTAAATGTATGTTTATACATATTTCTGATGAGGGCGTAAGCCGAAATAGCTATTAACTTTATACCTTATAAATTTTGTAGAACCAAAATACACTTCTATTTTTTCACTATGTTGCTAAATCTTGTTTACCAGGAAAATAAACGCGATGAAAATCTTCGGTTTTAACCGGCTTCTACTATGTATTTAATAATTATCGCTCATCTAGTGTTGAATTGTTGTTGGAAGAAAATTAATGTCGCGGAATGAAAATGGAGTAGCCACTGCTGCTTTTGGGATTTCTATCAAAATAATCATTTTCAACTGGGTTTGTTATCCTTCCATTCGATCTTTCTTTTCATTAATTGAAAATAGATAAAAGCCTTTAACGTCTGAAGAAAAAACGCGAAAGTTTTCCTTTGACCGTATTTTTTTATGTTATTTAATAATTGTCACTTGAATAATTTTTTTAATCAATCATTTTACGTGGTGTGAACAGCTGAATAGTTATATATTTTAATTAACGAAGACAATTGATAAACGGCATCATCTCTTCTATTTCCTCAATTGGAAAAAATACATATTCATTGTCAAACAACTACGATTTGTATTAATAATAAAGCAAAATAATAAAATATTATTATTGGAATAGTACTTAAATATTTTTGCACACCGTGGTGGTCATATTGAATTTTTCCCTTCTTAAGGTTGGAGCTTATTGACCTTTCCCTTATTGTGCCAAAAAAATGTGTTGTCCACTCCTGTGTATTCAACACACATCATCAAGATATAAATGATATAGAACATGTGTATAATATATAATAGAATGACACAAATATAACTTTGACAATAAACATTGTTTGAAAGTTACTCCGATAAATTTATTTGTATTGCTTGAAAACACCGGAATTTCGATAAAATATCTTCCCTGCACCTCCATCCGTGTTTTTTATTGTAATTATAACGATTAAATTCGACGTCTAAGGAAAGAATACCTTAGATCAATGCGTAATATATTTATAGAGATAATCAAATTATTAGCCGCTGTGCAAACTTTGAAAGTTTTTTTTATTAAGGATTATGAGTTGAATGGTTATAACATAGCCATGATTTAATATGAACTCAAATAACATATTGTTAAAAATAATACGAGCTTAAAATAAAATTTTAATTTTACATCACTTAAGCTCTTGCAAGTTTTCCTAAAATTAAAAATAAATTTAACGTATAAATTGAATCATTAATCTTAAAAATTACGAAATAAATTTTAAGTTTTAAATGTCTCCGGAAAACTATTTTTCTCAGTGTGTTAAATTCGTTTAATGGCGGGTAGTTATTAAATTATTTACTACCATAAAACATGTCGTCTGAAAAATAAATTCATATTTAGCAATACTTAATTGTAAACTTTTAAAGTCTTGATAAATATGGCTTCATAATTTATTTTTATTTGAGAATATTAAGTAATTATTGCATAATAATCTCTTTTGTAAATTAAAATTTACCAAATTTTAAGAGATTCTTCAGTTGAAGTGAGTTTTCTCTGCTACAAATTTCTCTACAAAAATATTATTTTTCTTAGTATTAATAAAATGATTTCGCGGAATATCTTAGACAATAAATTAAGCTAAGAGACGTATTCTGAAACAAATTAAAACCCTCTGTATTAATTATTTAATTACTCTATACCAATTATTATTTAAGGAAGGTAATTATTATCTCCCTTTCTTTTTATGCTATCTTTTTACAAAGCTCTAATTCTCTAAGCTTTTATCACCAGTTATGGTAACTAGCCTGCAGGTTAACAACTGACACGATTTAATGTAAAATACAAAACCTTTAGCTTACACCTCGGTGAAAAAATAGCAATGTACTTTAGTTCTACAAAATTTATAATAAACATCTTTATCAGAACTATATTTAATCTTACATTTATCTATCTATATAGCTATCTAGAAAAGGTATACAATACATCTTCTCTTCTGTTTTAAAATCCTAAGTAAGAGTTAATCTGGGTTTTTTTTTTGGGAATAAACGTAAATAGTGAATAAGTGTTGTACTGATATGATTTATTACAAAAATGTATAAGCCTAACGTAGGGTCTTAATTACTAAGTGTAAACATGTAGGCACTGAGTTAAAATTTTTGAAAAGTGATTTCTTGCACATTAAACTATTTTACAAAGGTTTGGAAATGCAGGTGTGAATCAGAAATGATAAAAAAAATGGTTTTATTTACTTACATAAGTATAAAAATGATATCGTCAACTGTTTTATTTCAATTTTATATTCAATTATTTTTGTAGATTATATCAATTAGACGATAATAAGCCACAGATCATTCGGTGTATGTGACGATTAACCTCAACACAATCTTAACAACCAAATATGTTTGCCAAACCACTGTTAATTTTGAAACACAAATAATACATTATATCTCATTATCAACAATTTTCATTCAAAGTGATGCTCTCGATTCGATACTTTTTAATTTTTCTTCGTTAAAGGTATTTATTAAGATAAAGTACCTTTCTATCAACAAAAATTAAAATTTTTAATAGTAAATTTGAATGCATCCGTTTCTAGTCGAAATAATTTTTAACTTTTGCCATGTTAGTCATATTAGGGCATCCTATTGTGTCCCGGTAAAGCTCACCATTCTGTACATGTATATAAAGATATACCTACATTATATGTTCACATGTCTCCGGCAACCAAATCTTCTATTATATCACCGTCCCACAAAATTTTCACGTCATAATCGAATTTTACCATCGCCATTTAATTTGTAATAAATTTGACCAGCATATTATAAAATTTTCTAGTAGGGAAGTAGCATACAATTAAATATACGTGTTATTCGGAGACACGTCGTAACATTCACGAATAGCGTTGATAGCGTGATAAGAATGAAAAACAATTTTTTTTATAATTCAAATTGTTGTAATTTATTACGATTCCACATGTTTTGTCACTTTCGACCCGGGTTTTGACTTTCGCCATCTTCAGGCAACAGAACTGATGAGACGAATTTTTCAGTTAAATTAAACAATATTTTAAGATAGAATTTCAATATCGATTTGTCGTCGATCAAACTCTGCTCTCTTGTCAATGTTGATAACAAATTAAGTATTATTTAATTTTTTTTTTTTATTATTTCTTCTAATGCACATATAATTTGTTCTATTCTTATCATACTTTATCTCATTATTATTGTCTTTCAATGTGGTTCACTTTGGCACATTTTTACAATTTTATTTTCTTCATAATTTGTGTTTTATCTGTACTTTTGTCGAAGTCTTTTGACAGTTTTTTTTGTGTACACTTGATAATAATCAGAACTACTGTATTTTTTATGTTTACTGAAGGTGCTTCATGAAACTTTAATATCAAATATTAATTGTTGAAACTTTGTATGATTCCACATGGTTTGTCACTAACGACCCGCGTTTCGTCTCAGCATATTCAGGCATTCAATCACATAAACACAACAGAGCTAACGTTAATTCGTTAGTAACAAAGCTTGTGAAAATCGTACAAACTTCAACAAATTAAAAACTTAACGTTACATTCAGCGCCCAGTTTAGATTCATATTATAGTGACTGATAATATTTTTGAGGTCCGAACCCTGTTATTATTAATTAACATTAAGAACTGTGCTAACCTTTTAAATATCCAATTCATTTATTTCAATTCAGCTCTGTAAATGAAAGATTGCGATGTATATATTCGACTTAATACAGTTCTTGACATATTTCTTTTTATATTTAATATAACGGTAGGACACTCCAAAAAGGGACCCTCTCATCTCAATCCCGATAGTCATGCGGGCTTACTGGAATCTGAGGTCAGAAACTACTGTTTGTTATTTTCATAGCTTGGAATTTTTATTGACCACAAATATCTTAGGCCTACCTACTTACATACTTTCTTCATTCGGCCATTGATATAAATTTTAACAATAAATTCCTGCTCGTCCAATTTTCGGATGGAAATATTCTCTAGCCAAATTATCGAGCTTTTTCCTTTAGGAGTGAGTACACAAAAGATATACATGTAAAGAAATTTTTATTTTCAAGTGAATCTCGATGTGTTTTTTAAGTGCTTGTAATCTTTGGTGTGAATTACGACGTATCTAATAAAAGTCAGTTTTTTCTACAATTTATCACGCGACAGTCAGATAAAGATTTATTTTAAGTTGTTTTACTGTAAATGTTTATCTGATCTATCAGTTGATAACGCTTACGATGAGCAAAACAGTCCCGATCTCAATTATATAAAATTTTGAAAATAATTATAGAAATTGTGTTTCGTTATTTAAAATGAAAAAAAAAAGATTTTGTGCTGTTGTGCTATTGTTAAACGTAAATACTTTCTTCGAAAATTAGAACTATTGTACTTTCATGACGTAGATAATATAAATTCTTATAGGTGAATGCGAATGTTTCTTAATTAATTCTATGGATACAAAGAAAGCCAACACAACTTATATTGGGTTTTTCAGCAGAGTAAATAAATATACACAGATAAAAAATGTTTTTAGTTTCCTTTGTTTTAAGTTTCTAATTTTAAAAATTACTGTTTTGTTCGTTTGAACTTTAAAGCTCGTTTCACGAGAGAAGATTTACGCTGCGAATGTGGGAATTATATTTTTCCACCATTATTTGGTGTTTCTTGGTTTTATAATTTATATTATAATTATAATTAAATATACTTAGCGGCGAAAGGCGAAGAAAGTTATCTTAGTCCTTTCGCAGGACGCGAATAAAAAATACGGCGTATTACGGAAAAAAGGCTTACATTAATTTTCTCACGGACCTCTTCGGTGAATTTATTTTCATATTTACGATCGGGTGGGGTACAATTTTTATTATTTTGTATTTTGGGGCTGCCGTGAAGCGCTGGCGTTGAAATTTTTATTTGATGGCTCCTACCCCTTGGACCCTATAAAATAAAATTTATTATTTTTATTTTATATTCATCCCCCGCCGCAACTCTCCCCTTTCTTCTCAGAAGCCCCGGTAATATCTTATTTAGCGCAATGATAAGACGGGTCGATCTTATATTGTTTTATTTCTTATATTTATTTTATCTTATCATAGTCACATCAAACCTTTTTATGGACACGAGTTTCTTCAACTTCATTATAAATTTCGTCAATTCAATCATATCTCACACGTTTTGGTAAGTAAAAAAATATTTCATTTGAGAATTTGAAATAATACAAAGAAGCTAATAATGATGTTAATTTTATACACATATTCAAATTATTAAAAAAAATACAAATAAAAATTGCTATCGGGATTCAAAAGTATACTAGAGAATACCAATTGCAAATTACAGAAATTAGAATACAAATTGCTTTAAAGTAGGTTGTCGATTTAAAATACAAAACAATATTCCTATTCAAAAATAATCAGTTATTCAAAATTGTTTTCAAATTTGTGAAAATATAATTGATTACGACTATTTCTTTCTCTAATCCAATTTTTTGTACGTATGCTTTTTGTATTAATACCAAAATTTAATGTTGACCAGAATCGGTGTTGCTTTACGCGAAAATTATTTACTGATTTTGAATAAGTTTGCTGAAATAATATTATGACGAGCTTGCGTCAAGATAAACCAAACACTTAAAATCCATCACACAATATGTTCAGAAGAAATTTCAGATTTTAATTTAAGATATTGACTGTGGGGGTTTCATATTATTTGTCGTCGATTTTACATCATTGAATTGTTTTTATTTCCATACATTGTGGCACTAGCATCCCTGGTTTCACATTGCAGCATCTTCGGAGATTCAACCAAATGTGTGAACTTGAATTTGTACATGTTTTTAATGATTTTCTTTCAATTATATATTTTTTATCTACATTCTACGTGGTGTGTGACTTGACGTGACACACGGTCATTTTAATTCATTTATGATTTACCAAATTTAATTTGATGTGAAAAATGAATCGCAATATCACCGCCGAAATCCATCGAAAATATTTTCTTCCGTTTTCCATTTTTTTTAATTAGATTTTACGAAATATATTTGCTACGAATTATCAATTTCACGGAAATACAATTCTCAGTATTGCGCAACATTTACAACAGTGAGGAGTATTTTAAATAGGGACGATGTTAGTCAGAGGTGTACAACCTTTTTAAAAATATAACCAACGTATAAATTTTACTAGCATACTATTTTTTTCTTATTTACTTATATCGTTCTTCACTGTTCATTAGGTGCACATTGGAACATTTTGTGACTTAAGTGAGATTTCTGACTGCATGCTTGATGACCAAGAATTTTGATGCTAGATTCACTTTTTGTAATTGCTATCCTCAGTAAATAACTGAGATTATCATTTTCAAATGGTTTCTGAGTAGACACTAACTGAGTTTCAATATGGAAAACGGTTTTTTTTAAATGAGGGTGGTTCCCAAAAAACTTTCACAAAGGACAGCTTTTTTGTGTAGAGAAAGAACTGTTCTCCGAAAAGGCATTTGTAAAAAATTCTGCACATATGAAGAATTGTCAAAAGCTATTGTATTCACTTGCAATTGCATATTTCTTTCTCATATTATAAAAGATTTTGGTATATATGTATATAGTGACTAATTACTTTTAATTTTGAGCCACGGCTTGTGCATCACTGATATACATAAATTGATTCTCAAAATGTTACCATGAATTCCATAAAGTTCAAATGAAAAAAATGTAATATTTTCCATTTGTACCATTTCGCGATGTTATGTATCTTGCTCATAATATTTTATCGATGTACAGGTGTTCGTGTAAAAAAAAACACAACGAAACAGCTTTTCCTGGCTCTCCTTCCTTTATAATAATAATTAAATTTCCGTTTAAAATATCTCGAAAAATTCGCTAATATTTGAAATAACATCACAATCTAAATATACCAGCGGGTCTCCAACTTTTTGTGAAAGCATTTTAAATAAAATTCTCTCGCATATTTTTTAACGGGGGCAGAGTTTTTCTCCGTAAAAAACGTAATAACACAATTAAGTCTTAAATGAATTTGTGTTATTCAATGAAATTACTGGCAAAGTGGGCGAAGTTGGCTCGTCGGGTAAAAAGTCGATTAATTTTTTTGCAAAACTTTTATTTGCCGAAAAAATTGTTCGCCAACTTACTGTTTCTCTTAGCCCAGCGAGTTTATAAACTTTCGCCCGATATCTCGCAAAGTTAAATAACTCAGATACTTCTGTATCTCTTGATAGATTGGAAATATGATATAATTTATGTATGTAGAGTTATATATTTTTTGTGGTTCAGGAAAATCACATTCCAGATCATTTTGAAGATTTATTATCATGTTTTAATAATAAAAACACAATTATTAATTTTACTAAGAGATTCTCGACATTTAGTTTGTGAAGAATTGACTTAATTTATATACTTATATTTATATATTGTTTGATTATTGTATACTATTTTCTCAGTTTTAAACCATTGATTTTGTTCACCTCCTAAATTTTGACAGAAAATTTTGTACAGTTTTATTTTTAATTAAAATTTTATCCATTGATACTACTCAATATGAACGAAATTGAACATGTTCTTCATTATATAAAATTTTGGAAATAGTACTTAACGCTGGTTTTTTGGATTATTGAAATATAATAAATAATAAAAACACAATTTTTAATTTATTGACTGAATTGGCATTTACTTGGAAGAACTCCATTAAAACTTTGTTTATATGTTATAAATTGCTATTTTTTCACCGTTTCACCGTGACAGTCAGTTCTGTTGTCTCCGTGTCCGTGTGATAGAATGCCTGAAGATGCCGAAAGGCGAATCCCGAGTCGTTAGTGACAATACATGTGGAATCGTACAAAGTTGTAGAAATTCAAATTTGATATTGAAATTCCATCAAGCACCTTCAGTCGATATCATAAATTCAATTCAATCAATAAATGTTTTAAGCTTTATGTGACGACTGTGAGAGTGGAAAAACTTCATCACTTCATTGTCCTTTTTCTACTTAATTTTATTACTCTCATTGCAAACTATTTTAGTGACCGTTAAAACATTTATGGGGAACAGATGAATAGCTGTATTCAAATAATACTAACTTCACATACACAAATGTCGTATTCTTGGCTTTTAAAAATTCGTCACTTAATTGAAGTAGGGGAATGGTTTGGTCATTTAATTGAACATACGAGAATATAACGATTTCTTTGTTGACGCATATCAAATATATTTATTGATTTAATTGCCATTCAATTGGTAGAACCCTCTTATAAAAGGGTTATAATAACAAATAATTTAGTTCCATTAAGCTCAGTATGAGCTTTAAGCTATCAATGTTTTGCCATCGTCTGAGGTATGTATACATAGTTATGACGATAAAAGTGTCCGAAACAGGTGTAAAAAATCACAAACATTATTTCAATTGCACAACTATGAATACTTTGTTACTTATTTTGTTACTTACGACCCGGGCTTAGCCTTTCGCTATTTTCAGGCATTCTATTGTATATATCACACGGCTTTAATTGAACTGAATTTAACCACATAAAATTTACGTTTATCTTTTAAAAATATTATCTAATTTCATTCATGCGAAATAGAAGATTTTTTATGATTTTAATGGAAAGTAGCAAAACTTTTGATATCTCCAGATTATCTCCAGAATGTGGATTAACTTCACATTAACATGACGTGTCCATTGATATAGCAAGACGAAAGTATTAAATTACCCCCCTCTTCAGTGAAAAAAATAATAATTTTACCCCACTATTAATTTTTCGGTATAGTATTAGATTCACCGTCTAAATTAATAATGAATAAACTAACGGCATAGTCAACCTTAAGATTCTTCTGAAAGTATCGAAAAAGTCTCACATTGTTGTAACATACTACTCGAAATAACAAATTCATTCATTTTAATTTGTATTGAATTTCTATACATTATATTTATAAAAAAATTCTACGGTATAAAGAATGTTGGACATATTTAAATTAATAATATTTAACACGGTGTAAAAATAGAAATCTATTTGAATTTTACAAATATTATATAATATAAAAATTTTAGTTATTACGGCTTACGACTTCATCAGAACTATGTTTTAACGTACATTTATTTATCGCAGAAAATGTACATGATAACTTTTCTCTTCTGTCGTATAATCCTACTCTTATATTGTGATAATAAATTCTTAAATGTGAATCTGGGTTTTTTTTAATTGTGTGATAATAAACGTTAATTTTATGTAAGCATTTTACTAAGATGATTTATTTAAAAACTGCATTAACCAAACGTTATGGTGTGAGAAGCGGTGATAGATTTATATTTATTTGTTCATTAAGAATGTCATTGGATTGCTGATATGTATTAATTTCAATTAACTCCATAGCATTAAAATAAGGGGCTTTACTAAATACAAAGATATAAACATGTGGGCACTTAGTTTAAATTTATGTAATGCGTATTTTTGTTAAATATCATAGTTTGCATATTGCGTAACTCTTATATTATACTCAAATAATCTTGTATGTTCTTCAGCTCCAGTCAATAATCTTTATTCTGTCTGTTGTAATCTGATGAATTTCATTGGTCTGCATCGCAATATTGTACAAAAGATTTTCGAAAAAAGCTTTCATTAACATCGTAAAAGAGCTTAATCTGTAACAGAATTGACATATTATTCAGAATTGTCTAATTGTACTTATGAATTTATTCGTATGATAGTGATAATATTATAATACACCCGTATGTTTCATTTAGTGCGAAATATATCAACACACACGTTATGTATGTTAAGTAAGGTATATATTATAAATATACTTACAAAGGGTGGTACTAAGTATTTACAATATGTGAATAGGGGTACCACACAGACCTGTGAGTGTATGTATGTGTGTGGAATCGCGTGTTACGCTTCATTTATTTTATTGCCAGCAAGTTGTTAAATAAATCACACGAATGTAAAAATCGCCTGATTTATAAGTTCTTAAACTGAAACTTTGTCTTGAAAACTGGAGAGCCGATTGCTTCTTCCGCAAGATCTATATCTATGTTCTTAATCATTCCAGCTTGTAGAACCTTCTGGAAAAAACGACTGTTTTGTCATGAAGATTGATCTTTTTAACTTAGTCCACACAATTCTTTAATTAACTTTACATTTAAATATTTAATAATTATTCGTAGGCCTATAATTGATCTTAAGGTATTTAGAGTAACTACACATTCGAAATTATAAATACATATTTTTTCGTCCCTGACTGTCAATTTCTTCACATCGTTTTAATTATATATTAGGATTTACAATTATTTATTGCATTGTTTTCTCTCAAATATATAACTGCAAGTTAATTTTATTGAACAAATCCACTCGTAATTCTTGTTTATGTGCATTTCTGAGCTTTTTATGGCCTATACTTTTATTAAAATTTATCACTTATGTGTCATTTGTAAACTATTTAAATTTATTTTTAAGATGCTAACTATCACGTCTTGGTGGAAAGGCATGATATTTTAAATTATAAAAGCGTTTGGTTTTGTTCACATGTATATTTTGAATTCTAAATTGTGTCTGAATTTCCCTCTATGTAATTTTTAATATAATGTCTTCGAAGTGATTAAAATAAGTGTAATTCTTCCCGTTACCCGTATATTTTTTTAAACGATCTGAAAATGTCAGTAAGAATCAAAATTTGTCCTGATTAATTTAACATTTGAAAAGATTCGTTCAAATAAGGCTAAAATATGTTGAATCTTTCAAATCATGTAATATCGTTTCACTTTTCGAGCTTTTGAGAACGTCCCGTTAAACTTATCTAACTCTACCAGTACATTTGGTTGTATAGAATTGTGTGTTTGATTATTTTGAGTCATTTCCTTAATTCTCAATTGAGTACTTTTCGATGATCATTTTACACCATTTTCAATAATCCAATATGATATTTTTTGCTCATAATGTATTTGCGAACATCTTTTTTCTTACAATTTAAGAGCCACTGTTAGAACTTCTGCAGTGTCTAACTTCTCTTAATTATTAACCCACTTTGTCGTCAAGCCAACACCGAACTTCGACAAGTTTCCAAAGATTTGGCGACAGTTCCGCTACTTACAGAAAACATAGTACTTCTAGAAGTAAATAGATAGCGAACGGATATTAAGTCAACTTTCTAACGAATCGAAAATTGGCAATCCTTATTTTCAATTTCAACTAAAGCCTTTTTTCTAATGGTAAATCATGCCAATATTTAATTTTTTATTTCCCAACTCTAATTGAAATAAGTTTGGATTATCTTAACACTGTACACTTTTGCATACTTTGCATATCACGTTTCGGATTTTGTCTAAGTGCTCTTTCTTATACCATTAAAAATATTTCACGTAATTACGTGAAAGCACAAAATTTAAATGCATTAATTAAACGATGTGTGTATTTTACTATTTTCCTAGGGAAATTCGTAGTCAATAATTATATTCTAAATAATAAAAACACAACGCTTATTACTTTTTTAAATGCTATATTTTTAAGATAAGCCCAGTTTTACTTTATTTTTTATTTTGTGTTTTTAATATTTGAATAAAATACCATTTCACATATAAGTAACAGTTAACACATTAAATGTGAACAATCATTTGTTTTATAATTTATGATATCGACGCTTGATGGAATTTGAATTGTTAGAATTTTGTTTTATATTTAAATTATACATGATTCACTTTTAATAACCTTAATGATTACATAAAAATAATGATAAAATAATGAAATAATTTTCTGTACAACTTTTCTTCAATAGTTGTTTCTACTTCTATCATTGTTCTGACGGTGACGGAAGCGCCAATAGTTAAAATATGCTCAATACATATTTTTTTTGCTTTAGCAATTTTATTAATTCCATTTTTTATGAAACGAACTATAATGTTAGATGATCTTGGGCAAAAACAGCTGTTATTTTATTCAATATATTGATTACCTAGCATATTTTTTTGAGTAGGATTTAGTTTAAATTAAAATGTTTTCTTTAATATTATAGTATATATAACCATACACACATATTGTAAGGTACTTAAGCTACCCCATGAGAACGTGTCCGTTTTTATTAAGGTTGCGAAAGTTAATAAAAAATCAAATGAAATTTTGTGTTTTAAATTGGGAAGGGAACAACACGACCGTTATTCAAATGTTTCTCGTTCCCCGCTTTTGTTTTCACGCGCAGTTTTCACGTATAGTGTTAAATTTTCAGGATTTCATAAACGAACAACTTTCATATTATTATATTGTTCATATGTACTTTCGTTAGGATCGATTTTTTGACTCGCTAGCCTCTTTCAAGGCCGGCTCACTTGAAAACCAGCCTAGCCTTATATTTCATTACACGGTGAGCTTTTAGGGTCTTCAACGTTTTCTTTCCTTCATACAGATAAAGAGAAAAAGAGCACATCCAGGTTTCTATTGTACACACAATATCGTGTAAGATGGAAACTATTTTATGAAATGAAATCAGCTTTTTTTACCTAATTTATATTTTTATTTTCTTATAAAATATAATATATTTATGTAAAAATATGTAATACGTTTTATGACACTATATTTTAGGTGTATTCTTTGTTAATATAAAGACAGTCCAACATTGATTACTTTTTTTTTCATTGGTTTTTTTTTTTAATATTAGCAAGCGTTTTATATTTTAATCTTGGTAAATAAATTTATTCTTACTGTATAATAAAACCCTTCAAAATAAAACAATTTATCATCTAAGTTTTCTGCTAAAATCTTTAAATGAGTGAATAATTTTAATTCTTATTACGTGGTCTCAATGTTAAACCATTGATATTTTGATGCCTTTATCAATGACAATAACGATATAAGTAAACGCGGAATCACAAATTTTCGTTTTAAAATGGAAAAATTACCGGTTAGAAAATTATATTTTTGCATTTTTTCCATGGTAAATATTTTCGATTTATTAGTTTAAATATATTTTTGGCTGTTCAGCAAGTGTTTAACCAGAAAAGGCTTTTTACACAACCTGGTTTCCTGTAATATCTAATCAAAGCTGACAAATTTAAAATGATTAAAAATAAACAAATGTAATTGTCATAAAAAATACGCACATTTTTGTTTCTTCTATCTTACTTAAAATCAACCCTTATTTATTCTCCTACTCCTTAGTTATATTTTAAATGATGTATATCTAAAATCCTATACTAAGCATGTAATATACGTTCTGAAATAACCCTATTTATACCTTCGTTATACAATACAATTTACTTATTACCCCTTCTACAGGTCATAATTAGGTGTTGTATTTATTTGTGATATTTTCGCTCCTCGGCTAAGTTGTACGTGCTTATTTAATCTTCCGTATTGGTTCATAGTGTATTTAAACATACGGAAAGGATTTAAACAAACAAAGTAATATGTTATGCTTAAACGATAACATGCTTCCATACAACTTCGTTACAATGCGTGACGTTAAATTGCGTAGCCACACGGCAGATACAGCGTTGATGTTTCTTGAGTTTATTTTATTTTCAACATTAAAAAATATAAACCATGTACCTGGTTTTTTTACGTATTCCAATTTGACGTATTTTTACGCGTAAGGCAGTAACTTTGTGGTCAAATTAAAGTGTCGTGAAATTCATATGGAAAACGTTATGTCAACAAATTTCTTTACTATATCTCGAGTTCTCCAATCAATCATAAACTATCTAAAAAGCATTTCAGAATAAGGTTTTGTTTTTCAATCCGCATGCAAAGATAAGAATCATCCATAATTTTCTGTGATAATCTGATTCATCGCGTTTTAAATGTAATTTTAGCCTATTAAAAAATCATTTAATTGATTTATTTAATTCAAATGTAAATATATTGAAAGAATCTAGTGAAATTGTTTAAGCTTTTTTTTGCAAAAGATGAAGACAAAATATGTTTTCTGAAAGAAGTAAAGTTTTGAAACCATTTCAAATTCTGATTTCATTCTTGTTTTCATTTTCTTCATCAGAATAAAGCTAAAAGCTCTCTGATCAAAGCTTGCAAAATACACCCAGTCCTTTTTTTACGCGATACATTGGTTCCAGAAAACGGCGCTTAAAAAAATCACAACTTTCATATAATTTGACAATTTGGTTCCAAAAATTGAAACATCGCGTGAAAAAGTCCCAGAAACGTATGAAAAACTGCCGCCCAAAAAATCACGTATAATCGAATTCGTGAAAAAAAAAAATCCCGTAGAAAAAGGACTGGGTGTACATTATTTGTAATCATACACACATTTCATCTCATTGGGAATACTAACTTCATACATAAAAATTGTGAAAAAAACTTGTGTGTCCAAAAAAAATACTAGGACTGCAGTGTCGATAAAAATACACGACTTTGACTAAAAAAAGTTTAATTTTTTCCAGTATTTTTCCTAGCTCTCCTATTTATCTTTATTAAAATAAAGGTCAACCAACTAATCCGGAAAATTGTTGATATTTGAGATATTTTTCAAAATCGTCTAATCGAAAAAAAGTCGCAGTCGCTTGTTTTTCACGAATAGCGATAACACCACGGCTAAACGACTTGTACTGGTTAATATAATACATTGTACGATTGCAGAATCAGACGTAATTTTTTTTTGTGTTTTACTGTCATTGAAGCCTTTGAACATACTAAATAAAAATTGGTCTATATGTGTGTAACTTTGAACAAATATATTTCATTAAATTAACTGAAACAACGTGGTTCAACAATATTTTCAATGTTTGATCCTTGACGCGTCATATCCAAGGATTCAATTGTTGATCGTACCATATAACCAAGTCCTCTTAGCAGGTGCTTTAAATAGATTTGATTAAAATAATAATACGGTAAACTCTATTGTACTTTCGGCTAAAGATATTTAAATAAACACTAGAAGCAATATTATAATTTATAATAGTCAATGGAAAGTAGTTCGATCTAATATTAATGAACATCACAAAATACTTCATTCGAATACGACAGTATTCATCAGTACTGTATTTACTATAGATAATTTAATTCTAAATGTAAATTTTAACCAAATATTAATAGATGTATATTTCGTATTTGTGATTCGATGTAGAATGAATGAATAATATTATACGGATTCTACGTTATTGGAAATTTTGTGAAATGAAGCTGTTTATTGTTTTATACAGCTACAACTTTCATTAGAGCTTTTTCATTTGTTACCCTTTTACATTCTGGAACGTTTTCATATGTTGGGACCCGGCAACATGACAATTTTATTGAAAAAAAAAACCTTATAAACACAGTCAATTAAATGTCGATAATTCTTGACAAAAAGTCGCTTTTTAATATTTTTCAATGCTTCCAAAAGACGTCAATGCGCTTTGAATATTATGTTGCTAATAACATTCAAACTTTGATACATATTATATTTAATGCTAAAGTACAGCGCGTATACACGGCCATTTTCTGTGACCAGCCCACATTGCACGCAATAACATAGCATATAACTAGTTAATGGTACATTAATTGTTAATTTTTTTACGTCTTGATTTTATACTTCTGTTGCTATCATTTGTAATTGAGAATTTTATGAAGTATAAACCAAATAAGACATTGATTTCATATCTAGTGACAAGTAAAAAAGTAAAGTGATATAAGGTACAATATATACTAATGATGCTATGAATTTTAATATCAAATATGAACTGGTAATAATGTGTACGTTTTCCCCGACTGAAATAACAAAGTTGTTATGTTTCCTTGTAATTAATATATGGAGATGCAGAAAGGCGAAACCCAAGTCGTGAATAAGAAAACATGTAAAAATGTTTATAGATTCATCAATTAATATTGTATTGCGTATTATTTACTAAAATAATGCCATTATAATAAGAAGGGGCTATGAACACATTAAAACTCTTCAAGATTTCACAATATCATATTTAATTTGTACTGATTTTCTTCTTCGTAGTTAAATAATTTTTTCTATAATGCTGCAGTCAAATTTTTTCAATAATTTTTATATAATATTTCTCTCTGACATGTAAAGAAAAAATGGAATTTTCACAGAACGACGTTGAATACATAAAGTGCAGCACGCACTTAAATGGCATATGACACGACCATAAATCACGGTTTTTGGAGAAAAATAAGCGGCGAGAATGCCTTGTTAGTGCTAGAAATTGTTCCATCTTGCGTGTCATACATTGCAAATAAAACGTACACACCTCTTTCGCGAATGAAGGCATATCTGTGAAATTTCACAATCGTAAAAATCTCTCGCAAAACACCATGGGACGGGATTTCGTTTCGGCAAACCCCCAAGCCTTTTAACAGAGGCGAATTGAGGCAATCTTCTGCGAACTTACGTAATAATATTGATATCTTGATTATCCAAATATGTAATTAAAATGTTGCGAATGTCTAACCAAGTTCTTATTTTATTTTAGATATTATTCCTAGTTGTCCATCATTACTTTATTTTGGTAAAAAAAAATGCACTCGTACGCGAAGTTAGTTCTTTCCTATTTATGTATGAATGAAATTCACCATTTATTTTCCGAACTCCATTATAATATGAAATCATAAATATTCAGTTATTTTTTATGTGTTATCTGTCATTTTTTGATGGAAAGGGATGATCTTTTAAATAACAAAAACATATTTATTTTGTACTACTTTCTCAACATATTTTGTGATCATGACCGGTTTCTCTCATCGTTAGCGTTACCAACTGGTCAGCTAATAGGAGATCTAGATAACTAGATCAGTTTATCAGTCAGTTCTGTTGCATCAGTATGATAGAATGCCTGAAGATACTTTAAGGCTAATCCCGGATCGTTAGTGACAAAACATGTGGAGTCGCCCACAGTTTTAACAATTTAACTGATATTTGTAGCGGGAACGGAATTGCTATCGTGCAAATTATTAAAACTATTCAATTATTTAAAAAAAGCCTGACACCTCCTGACTTAGCAGTAGTAAGAAAATTATTAACGAAATTTCCTAGATTGAAATAACTGCTATTCATAGCGCGTTAACCTTTTCTTATCTTCTACAATAAAACTAATAGGGCCACCCTAATTCCCCAAAGCTTGCCTGATTGCTTTCTATCGTTGTTTCGCCATAACGGTTGGTATGATTCTGGAGCTTTTTCTTCATCTAGCGATAGACGTAGATGTACGTCGAGCTTTTACGCTGAGCTTTTCATCTATCGACATTGTTTTTCATTAGCAAGTTCAAGTCTTTTTCTTCGTTCGTTAAAAACCGATAATAGATGAATCTTCTGTTTTTTCTTGCGTTTCAACAAACTTTTTCTTTCGTAAGTATCACTTGCAGACTTTTGTTTTTTTTATTTAGTAAAAAAGAAACACGCTTTTACTTTA
Source organism: Himalopsyche japonica (assembly GCA_028555115.1). NCBI lineage: Eukaryota > Metazoa > Arthropoda > Insecta > Trichoptera > Rhyacophilidae > Himalopsyche > Himalopsyche japonica. The sequence goes on along the minus strand of JAHFWJ010000455.1, from coordinate 1,555,578 downwards.
GAAATACACGAACAATAGTGAGCACTGTTAATTGATTGCATTTACACTGATACCAATATGAGTATGGTATACAGCAAAGAAAAGTATTGGTGGCAAAGAAAAAACTATTTTATAGAGTAAAAGAAATATTGAAGACCTAGCAATTTATCAATCAAAAAGACATACGATTTTGACATAAAAGAAATGACTTGCACGTAATTAATGGGAGCAAAACCATTTTGTCTTGTTCAGTAATTAATACATAAAAATTCACCACTTATTTCACTCACTGCTTTATGTTGTAAAATTAAATTGGATCAATTGCCTCTGAAAATTTACGATAGTGGTTATATTGTTGTATGTATATTGTCAAACGTGTCACAATACATAAAATTTTAATCTGTCCTTTTAAAAAATATGTTATAATGAATGTTAAGAAATTGCTGACTTCTTGTAAAGAAATGATTATATATTCTTGGTTTGGGACTCAAAACCATTTCGTATTCAACGAAATTTTGTTTGACCTCACACGGCATGGTCAGTTTCATTCACAAGCTATTTAAATAAAAATCATGTATAAAATCGATGATACTATTTATTGTTAGAATTTTATTCAATTTATGCTGAAAACTTTATCCAAAATCCATGAAGTATCTTTTTTTCTATAGAGTAATGAAATAATCTTGAAAACGTTCATGCAACAGACTGTAGTGTATTTTTATCATTCAATCAATCTATTCGGCTTAAAATAAACCTCACGACAGATTATTCGTTATAGATTATCGCAAACATTTTTCCATCACGCTAAATAACGTTTAGCTATTCGGAATATCAAACAATATGGCTGTGATTTAATCTAGCTTGGTTTGTTTTATTTATCAAAAAACCGTATTCATTTATGTTTTTTTTACCTATTGTAAATGTTATAATCTTATTTTCTACTATCACATGACTCATATCAATAAATCTTCCATCTTATTTTTAATGAAAAATCGGAATGTTTTGAATATGAAGCAATAGACTGTGCTTTCATTTTTTTCTTCAACTTGAAAGAAAAAAAAAACACTTGAAAATCATAAATCATGTAAAATATGTAAATGTTAAGCCTTTTTTGGAAGTAAACTATCTATTTTTTCCAATTATAAATGCAGAATTTTGATACGCAAAATATAAATACAACACATCTCCTCTTCTGTTCTAACATCCTAGTTTTATATTGTAATACTAAAATATTAAATGTAGAGGATTTATTTTATGTATTTTTCAAAGTGATAGCTTTTTCTTTTTGAATGAAAGTTAACGTAAATTAATATTATACTTAGTTGATTCAATTAAAAAATGCACTAACCCCTTTTAATAGTTTCTGAGAAGTGGTGATGGATTTACCTTTGTTTGCTCATTGAGAATGTTATTGGATTACTGATATCTATTAATTTCTAATTTTTCCAATGCAATTCCAATCCAATTCTTAGGGTCTTTACTACTCGAGATGTAAACATGTGGGCATTGGGTTTAATGTTATGTAATAAAATTTCTTTGTTCAATGATTTGGAAATGTCGTACATATTTTATTAGCATGCCTTTCCATCACGAAGTGACATTTACGTTAACACCTTAAAAGTAATTATAATTGACGTTTTAAGTCAAAACCATGTAAAGAAGATGGTTTTCATGATAGTACAGGAAACATGTTTAAATATATTTTTATGCTTACTACCACGAAGCTTTTCAATTAATAAATAATTCCCTCACAAAATATAATCCATTTCAGTTATAGCGTGCCATATCGAAAAATAAATATGGTCTGCACTAGATAAACCACATAACTCTTCCGCAGTCCGTATAATTATTATGAAATCAAATTTTTCATGTGATAAAAAAATTATCAACGTAATTATTGTTGTTATTTTCCGTCACGCGATAAATTTTCAACACGTTCATAAAATCTGGAAATTAAATAACACAGAATTAATTCATGCATTACCCTATTGAATATTACTATGCATTTATTTCCTCTAGTGTGTTTTGCACGCACTGTATTTCAGTGTTAACAAACTTTTCGAGGAAAAGTATTTGAATATTATTTCAGTTATTTTACAGTTTTTAATTGAGTATTGAACTATAGGATTTTAATGGCCTCTTCCTTTTTTACACAGTTTTGTAACATGTAAGTATTATTCTTTATTTAATTGACTTATACACGATAATACGGTAATTTACTAATTCAACTATGTATAATGTCATCGATGTACTATTGGCTATTTTACTTTAAAAAATAGCTTGGTGAAATAAGCTCATAATGTTTTCATGAATATCTCCAAACAGATCTGCGAATTATTATTTTTATATGTAATGATTTTATTTTAATTGAATCCACTTTCATTCAATAAAGATTAAAAAGAATTTTTTAACTACAGAGAACTTCATTGTGATTTTTCGAAGTACCAACATTATAAATTCTCAATAAATAGCGGTTAATACAATTGCTTTCAATTGCAAGAATGACAGAATACAACGGTTTCGTATTACTTAAATACAGAACGTTCCACAAACAATGCAGCTAATATCAAATTACCTTCCGTACAATCTGGATCGCTCAATGAATAGCCGCTTGCCCTCGAATCATTAATTTGATTGACTGCTCAGTAACCTATTTCATAATACAATTTTGTTATTTATACCGGACTCTTCTGCGGCACTGAATACATAAAAGGTTTATAAAATCATATTGTTGATTTAAAAACGGTTCATATACGCTTTTATGTCTTTACAATTAATCCGTGTCCTCGTTGATTTTTTATTGTTCGTAAATATAATACATTCAAATGTGATTGAATCGCTTCCAAAAATGCAGTAAGGCTGGTCAGGGCATCGGATTATAGAAGTTCTCTGCAACCTTTTCTCACATACTGTACTCTAAAAGTTTCAATATTTTGCAATACACCGCAAACAAAAATGCCACAATTACTGAGTTTTTTTTTAATGCGGTTGTCAATTACTGAGACATTTAATTTTTAATCGATGCATATGTTTAAGATAATAAGATTGTTTGATAATTCGCTACTAAACCTTTTTACACACTAACAGTTTTAACACTTTCAGCCCCGGTCAAAATTTGGCAAACCTTCCTCAGTCCCCAGCCCATTTTTGAATAAATGGCATATTTCTCAAACGTTTCCTAAAAGTGTTATAATTGTGTTAATATTCAACAAAATCAAATGAAACTTTCTGGGATGGCTAAAAACATTATTAAAATTATTCCTTAAGTACACTTCCTCATATGAAGAGCCACATTTCAAAGTTTACACATGTACCATTTTGCCAACGCTACTGGTGCTACTTTTTCTGTTAGCAGTATAGGGATCAAGATTTGTTTTTCTGCATCCTTGAACAATCTGTTTTATGAAGCTTGCAAAAAAAGTGCTCGGAGTGGACTCACTCCGAGCACGATTGTGCCACTTTTATGTTGCCCCAGAATGAAGAATGTTAGTATCGTGTATCGCACGCCAAACAATTGATTTTTTAGATCGTATAAACCAATACTTTCATAGGCGATAACACTACTTAGATGATTGTTTTGAAACGGTCTGATTCTTGGCTGTAAGAATAGAGCCATGATTTATTATAACATACAAAAATCCTCTGTCAACTACTTCACTTGATGTCTCTAATTTGACTTTTTTCGAAGGTTTGGTTTACCACGTCAAAACACTTTTCCGGGATTCAAGTGTTGTATCTTGTATCACGTGAAAACACGGCTCCAAGATTCAACGTGTTAAGTGTTTTCTATATATTTCACAAAACATTCGATAAATAAATCATAATAACGTGGCGTGAAATAGGAATATATACTATCTGGATGTTTTATTGACAGTAATTTCTACCTGATTATTTTATAAAAAAATCCTAGACGAAGGCCTGTTAAAAGAATTCCGAACGAAGATCTTAGCAACTGATTGAATTAAAATCTCTTTGAATGCATTGTGCCTCGGCACACCTAGCAACGTCACTTGGCAGTTAGAGTTTGCATTGGCAAATAACACTTATTTTTAAATCCATTATGAGAAAAGAAATAGTTCTGAAATACTAATCATCGAGAACAATGACTGGAAAAGATTTACGATTAAATTACGACTACTTATATAATCGTAGCAACCATTATAAATTAAATATTTTATATTGCCAATCGATAAAATGCAATCAAGGATAAGACACGTCCAAATGAATTCTGTAACACAATGTAATCATGCGGATATAACAAAGACGTCGAGAAAATTGTTTAAGAATTAAAAATATTTGAAATTGGCTAGAATTTGTATAGACTTCTTCATAATATTTCTTGTTAACTATTCTCTTGTTATTAATTCTATTACGGTGTGGGTGTTTATCTCAATTGTGTTTTATTTACTAAAATTTATTTCTGACAATAATTAGGTGTATAGATATTACAGATTATTAAATTATTATTTTGTTAAAATAATTTATTTATTAAATAAAAATAGCTTTTCCTGTCAGACTTTCAAATATTCAATTTAGAGATATGGTAAATTAATTTATTAATAATTTGTAAAAATAATACTTAAATCTGTCAAGGAATAAGCAAATTTATTTATTATTATTCTTCAGCCACCCGCGAATTTTTCTTATATAAACGAAATAAATATTATACCTTCCTTTTCTAGGCACAATAATAACTGTCAAGGAAAATCATTTCTCTTTCGCTTTTAAGGCTTTCATAAAGCTTTTCGAAGGAAAGAAGAGAAATTAAAACGAATTACAGAATCCTGTTCTCCAATTTCCACAATTTTCTTCGAATAGTTACTCCTTGAAGATTTTTATTAAATTTATTTAATTATCAAAAAAAAATATTTCACTAATTTCCTTTTAATTTTTTATGAGTTTTTTTCATAATACAGAGAATGCTTTCTTTTAAAGCTATTACAGAGCCAATCATTTCGTCTAATTATTTTTTTATTTGATTTTGTCTCAAAGCTCATGTCGCTAGTTTTTCGATTTCTAATAAAATGCGTAAAAGTACCAAACGAAAGTCGTTTTTTTATTAACACTATCAGCCCCGGCCAAAATTTGGCAAACCTAGCCCCTATGCCCGGCCCATTTTTAGGCGAATGGCGTTTTTCTTAAGAGTTTATTAAAAGCGTTATAACTATAGTAATATTGGATTAAAATCAAATAAAACTTTCTAAGATGGTTAACAACATTATGAAAATAAGAACTAGAGTGATAATATTGTCAACACTTTCTCATGTGTAGAGTCACACTTTGGTGTTTATGCATGTACCGAGTCTCACTTATTTTTTTGGTTTGCACACACTTCGCAAGTCCTATAGGGGCTATTTTTTCTCTATTGCTGGTATAGAGATAAAAATCTGCTTTTTTTATATCCCCAAATAATCTGTTTTATGAATCTTGCAAAAATTTTCCTCATAATGAACTCGTTGCCACTTTTATATCGTCTCCAGGAGGGTGAATGTTGGTGTCGTTTATTGCACGCGAAACGGTTGTGTTTTTAGATTGTGTATCACGTTAAAACACGGTTCCGGGATTCGATGTGTTAATAGCCGATTTCGTGCAACATTATTTTACTAGCACGGTGAAAAAATAGCAATGTATTTTAGTTCTACAAAATTATTTTTAACAAATATAGTTGATAGTTATTTCGGCTCACACCATCGTCAGAACTACTACTACTACTACTACTGATAGTTCTGACGATGGCGTGAGCCGAAATAGCTATCAACTATATTTGTTAAAAATAATTTTGTAGAACTAAAATACATTGCTATTTTTTCACAGTGTTATAATGGAGTTCTACCAAGTGAATGCCAATTTAATCAATATATTATTTTACTAGCTTAATTATTGGGTTTTTTTGGGCTAAAGTGCGGGTTATTTTCTTCATTAAAATTTTCTCACTCCTTACTCCCTTAACGAGTTTGTTATGATTGTTCAGAGCTCTTTATGGATTATTGATTTACCTTGATTTTGTCTGAAAATTTTAAAGTGTTTGTGATTATTTCGTTTTTAATCTAATTTACATTTTTTGTATTAATATTGTATGATTTCCCGTAAGTTGCTTCTTAGTTGTTGTACCCACGGTTTTGTATACCTGCTACCACTCATTTTTTTGAATATATAGACTTGTTTGTAAATTTTATTGTCAATGTATCAGTTGATAATGCTCGCGATGAGCGAAACCGCCCATGATCAAAAAATATATTGTGGAAATAGTACTAAAAAATGTGTTTTTATTATTTAAAATATCATGCCTTTCCATCAAGTAGTGACAGTTAACACCTCAAAAGTAATTGAATGACTATTGCTTTGAAAAAATATATAATACCTTCACGCTTGGATTTCGTGACATCTTTTTTTTTTAAATTTTTTTATTAACCGTAGAATATTTTGAGGTTTTTTGTAGTGCCGATCTAGTTAGATTATTTACACGCCAAACTAATTTAACGATTTTGCACAACAAATATATCGATTTCTATATTTTAACTGGCAATTATTACTTTGTATTTTAACTCTGTAATAATATAAATCAAAACTTTTCGTTAATTCAATCCCTTGAGGAATATATTCGCCATTGAATCACTCAAGGTAAAACAAATATCTGTTATCTAATTAGGTTTGGCATTTTAACATGAATAGACTGACGCCTGAACAACGCTTCCAAATTGCCCAAAACAAAATTGCCGTCGATCCCGATTTTCATGAGCGAATTTCGTTTATCGATGAAGCTCACTTTTGGTTGAATGGATACGTCAATAAACAAATCTGCCGCATTCGGAGTGATGATATTTCTCAAGTGTATGTTGAAACACCATTACATCCAGGAAAACTTACTGTTTGGTGTGCTTTATGGGCTGGTGGAATCATTGGTCCGTACTTCTTTAGAAACGATGCTGGCCAAAACGTTACAGTCAATGATGACCGCTATAGAGCCAAGATTGCTGACTTTTTCGTTCATCAGTTGAACGTGCAGGAGCTGTGGTTTCAACAAGACGGCGCAACATGTCAAACAGCTCGTGCCACAATTGATTTATTGAAGCAAACGTTTGGTAATTGCATAGTTTCACGTTTCGGACCCGTGAATCGGCCTCCAAGATCGTGTGATTTAACGCCGCTAGACTATTTTCTTTGGGGATATGTAAAGTCACAAATCTTTGCCGATAACCCCGAAACGATTGACCACTTGTAGGATAACATTCGCCGCGTTATTGCCGATTTACGGCCACAAATGATAGAAAATGTCAACGAAAATTGGACCTCCAGATTAGACTAAGTCCGAGCTAGCTGTGGCGGTCATATTCCAGAAGTCATATTTAAATTATAATTCCAAACGATTATCTATTAAATGAAGTAAATTCATCTTTGTTTTATTTTATATCAAAGTCTTATTCCATATATACACCCTATATGATAGAAAAAAGCTATTTTTCTTTTGTTTTTAAAATCATCTCGTCGCTTAACGCGTTTTTTTTTTGAAATATTTATTGTCTTTTAAGAGTTAACACGTCATTATCATTCTATTCTCAAAACGATGAATAATAAATGTATGTTATGACATATTATTATATGCATTATTTGGAGCATGTGTGAGAGCGATAAGAACAACTGTCACATATATAGTCTCGTCAAATCAAGGATTATTATTTAGGATTGATTAGTTTAAATAAATAAAGAAAAAAATATCTTTCCGCTCGTGCAAATTTTATTCGAAAAGTCACTGAATAGTTTATAATGACAGCAACCTTTTCCTTAAAATTACATAAAATACAATTATGATTTTGATTATTACTTTTGTATATTTCAGACTGTCATAATTTAAACCGAGACTTACTGAAGCAGCGTGTTTACTTTTGAGAACTTAATCTCGAGAGCTTTAAGGCTGTTATACAACGCGTTTCTTATTGTTAAAAAGCTTTTTTTGCGAATTTTTTAAGGCACAGCTTTTTTAACCTTTTCTGTATATTTATGTTACACTTATTTCTTGAACAAACACTTAGCCGTTCTTCTGATTCGAAAGCATTGTAAATTGTATAACCCTTTTCGCAACGTCTGTGTTAAAACGAGCCAAAGTCATAAAGAAAATTGTGGCCGAGTAAATCGACTTGTTTGTTATGTGTTTAGTTATACACTAGGAAATTTTCCGGGGTTCATTTAAATATTTACTAAGCTAACATTATACCCATTGAAATCATTTATCTACACATATGTCTACATCGCTTTTCAAATGAAGACATAGTTACCAGTGCTATTCATTTTGAATTAACATTTAATACTGATATTAACATATTAATTCCGTACGGTTACTTTTTGCTTTTAATTAAAAAAAACACGCTTCAAAAGTCTTAAATAATTACAATTGTAATTATATTGTAATTACAAGTAAATGTCTAACCAAATAAATGCCAAATCAATCATTGGAACATGTTTTATTGTATTATAGTTGTTAAATTAGCAAAATCGGTTACTTAAAAATTATAAAATTTATTGATTATATGCCTTCTGTTTAAACAGCTGTGAAAATAGTTCTGACTAACCGTGATGTCTTTTTTTTAATTGTAACAACTTTGTACGAATTCAAATGTTTTGTCGTTTACGATCCGGGTTTCGTTTTTTGGCATCTGCAGGCACACTTTCACATTCTATGTCTTTCTTCAGTTCTGTTGCATCCGCGTGATAGAACGCCTGAAGATGCCGAAAGGTGAAAACCAGGTCGTCAGTGACAAAACATGCGGAATCGTACAAAGTTGTAACAAATCTAATTCGATATTTAAATTCCATCAAGCACCTTCAGTCGATATCATAAATTATTCAAAATGTTGAAGAATTTCTTTTTCTTAGTGGTTGAATAAACATATATATTAAATTAGGACGATAAAAGCATTAATTATTTATCGGTATGGAAAATAAGAACTTAACAATGAACTATTTCCATAATGCTTCATTATAGTCTTGCCATTATTTTAATTACTAAGTTTATTTTTTATTAACTAAGTTTATTCTAAATTTTTACATTCAGATTTAAATCATTTTGGCGTTGGCGTTATTCACTTAAAATCTGTTCTTTGTATAGCGGAAACGTCCACGAGACTAAGTGTGCTGGTCAATTTAGAAGTAGCCGTTATTTCGTGATTCGCACTTATCGGGTTTCAATGTACTGTGCTAGCGAAACTAGAGAAAACACTAGCGACAAAAATAATATCAATTGATCAATAAAATATAGCAAAGGACGACGACCACTTACGAACTAAAACTGTTTCGCCATTAAAAAACACTTGACCCTATCGCGGTTCGTTTTGAGAGCATTACTTGTGTTTGTTGTTTGCTATTTTGCTTTCTCATAATTTTATTAATTTCAAAGTTGTTAAGCTCTCGCAAGCTCCACACTTTATTATTTAAAATGATTTTTTCACGAGCATAACTTTTTCATTGTATAATTTATGCTATCGACTGAAGGTGCTTGATGGAATTTCAATATCAAATTTGAATTGTTACAATTTTGTACGATTCCATATGTATTGTCACTAACGACCCGGGTTTCGCCTTTCGGCATCTTCAGGCATTCTATCACACGGATGCAACAGAACTGACGTGAAATAAAAATTTTGCATCTTATATATATATATTAAAGTTATTAATTACAGGAAAACACTTACCCCTAGGAAAGCAGTAAATTACAGCTAAAACAATTAATTTAACAATATCAAACTTATAATAATTAACTCAATTGCTTTTGATAATTTTCATTAACGATCTTGCTAATGAGTCATTCTTGAATGGGGTTTTTCAATAAATATTTAAAAAATTTGAGTACTATTTCCTCAATGGGTTTATGATATGGACCAGTGTTGTTCATTGCGAGCATTATCATTTTACAATATAAATTATAAACAAGGCTATTTTTATATAATTTTAAGATACAGGTTAACTGGTATACAAAACCAAAGACTTAGGAACTGAGAAAATAATTTAGAGGTTTTCTCCCAGTTTGGAAAACACGAATATATAAATATTATAGAAGCATGTATCATAGATTGTAAAATCAATCATATTATTTTGTGAATCAAAATGAGTGATTATATATAAGCCTAGCTCTGTTTTTTTTTTTATTGCTGGCGAAATATTCTGTGTAATATTACAATCAAATATTGAAAATATGTTAGTTTTTGATGTGCCGTGTAGATACACCTTTTTTGTGGTCTAACCTTTACGTTCCTTACACGAAGGATATTGTTTCATGTATGACAAGCGAACGTTTTGACCTTTGTATCCCTTGCCGAACATTTTCGAAAGCTTTGAAAACACTTGAAATAAAGCCAACCGAAGTTAAAGAAAACTATCCTATGATGGCCATGAACTATTCAACAAAAATAATTGTATTCTGACAAATCAAATGTGTCGTATTAATCGTGACCGAATGTTTTTTTAAAGCTTGTCAACGTTACTTTATTCGCTTTAAAAAGTGACTGTTTTATGACTAACTAAACCATGAGATCTTAACCATTGATCGACGGACTGTTTAAGATTATAGGTAGAATGTCTGAAAGAGAGTAGTTTCTAAGGATTTGGTAGTCATTTTTGTGGAAGTTCCACTTCAAAATAAATTTAAAATTTAATGTTTAACTTAACCCATATTCCACGTTTGAGAAAAAAAGACCGCACCACTTGATCTATTTTTAAATAAAAATTCCATACAATATTTACTTTAGTTATAGATTACCGTAACTAAAACGTAGCCTAAAGAGAATAAATTTTTAAGATTTCAATTGACTGCTCAAACAAGGAGACTCCTTATCACCTATGCTATTCAACCTAGCTTTAGAGAAAGCCGTAAGATAGGCAATGAGAGCAGAAGGTGGAGTTATACTGAATGGGTCCCACAAAATATTGGGCTACGCGGATGATCTAGTGGTGCTCGGAGAATCTGAAGACGAAATAAAAGATATTTTCACTCCTTTGGAGGACACAGCAAAAAGGTTAAATCTACGAGTAAGTGTGGGAAAGACTAAGTATTTGAAAATGACAAGAGGCAACGAACCCTCTGGAGACATTGTAATAAGAAACTCCTCGTTCGAGAGAACCTCTCTTTTCAAGTACTTGGGCTCTAATATTTCCTCTAGGAATGAGATGACATTGGAGCTTGCTGACCGACTGAAAAGTGGAAATGCAGTGTACTTCGCGCTAAATAGTCTATTTAGGTCCAAAATGCTGTCCATCAAAACCAAGTGCCGGGTGTACAACGTGATCATTAAACCGATAGTCATGTATGGATGTGAAACCTGGGGCTTAACAGAAAAACAAGAAAAGGCCCTCCAAGTATTTGAAAACAGAATCCTCCGGAGAATACTTGGACCCGTTAATGAGAACCACCGGTGGCGCATTCGTACGAACGCTGAGTTCTTCGACCGATACAAACCAAGAATCATTATATCTTGAGATCGAGAAGGCTCAGATGGGCGGGTCAAGTTGTACGATCTGAGAAGCCTAGAGCTCTCCATAAGACTTATGAAGGAACACCAGCTGGCACCCGACCTCGCGATCGCCCTCGACGGAGATGGGCGGATAACATTCAAAAGGATGTTGAGAGGCTGGGGATAGTCAACTGAAGAGAACGAGCGCTCGACAGAGATGCCTGGAGAGAGGTTGTGCAGTCGGCCATGGACGTGAACAGCCCCTAGCGCCATTTTATAATAATAATAACTTGACTGCTTAAGGCTGTGAAATCGTTAGAAAAATACGACTCATACTTTGACGTTGACCAACAACATGACTTCGACTAAAAAAGTTTAATTTTTTCTGTTTATTTTTTGCTATTTATTTGTATTAAATGTAAGATATATTTTATAATTATCTAACCGAAAAATTATTCAGAGTCACTCATTTTTCATGACTCAATTTAATGACTTCGACTCTACAGTTCTATCCCTGACATTACATAAATATCTGTGACATTTGTTGCAATTTTATAAAATACGGATATATGGATACAACAGAAGTCTTTAACAGCGATTCTTTTCTGATTATTTATTAATTAGTTCCATTTTCTGTACATGTCAGTTCTATTTCATCTGTGCGATAGAGTACATGAATATGTCGTGTGTGACAAAACATTTGGAAATAATTAAAGTTTGAACTAAAATTCAAATTTGATATTAAAATTTTAATATTTGAATAAATATTGATTGAATTGGCATTCACATGGTAGAACTCCATTATAACACGGTGAAAAAATAGCAATGTATTTTAGGTCTACAAAATTATTTAAAAAAAAAAATAGTTGATAGCAATTTCGGCTTACGTCATTGTCAGAACTATGCTTAAACACAAAATCACAAAGGATTCTTCACGAAAAACTAATATATGTCCGTCACCATTATTGACTCCTCTGACTCTTTGTTTCTGTAATGGACCATTTCCGTGCCATATGTAAACTTATTGATATAGCCGTCTTTTTAGTTTTATTTACAATTGTTAGTTTTATTGCGAACATGAAACAAGCAAAGTCGTCAAAGCAAGTGAGAAGATATATTGTGTATCTTTTCTACACAGCTATATATCGATAAGCAAATGTTAGTTTAAGCATAGTTCTGACGATGGCGTGAGCCAAAATAGCTATCAACTATATTTTAATAAATAATTGTGTAGAACTAAAATACATTGCCATTTTTTTCACAGTGTTATAAATTAAACATTTCTCCGCTTAAAGATTAACAATCAAACTGTGTTAAATATGCTCGCATTATCAAAAAATATTTCTATGATTGTAAGAAAAAAAAAGTTTTAGTTTTAGTTTTAAATGTGCCGACAGTATTTTCAACACTTTTTTGTTGCATTAATATGAATAAGTTTCCAAACGTTAATGCGGTTTTTATTTATGTATGTACTGTTAAAATAACGATATACAGGTTATTATTTTTATATATCACATACCAAAAACAATAAACTTCACATTGAATAGCATTAAAACAACAAATATTGAATGCAATATATTTCATAAAAGCCTATGTTGTTCGTCATCGAAAAGATTTCTTTTAGAAATTGAGAAGAGGTTCGTAGCTTTCATCAGACTGCTAAAAAAATATAGGTCAAAATAACCTGAGCTAAGCAAACGACAATGAAAACTTATTTCCGACTATTTTTTCGTCTGCGGAATTTATTGTTTTATTTTTAAAGCCTTTGCCGTGTTTTTAGGCTTTTCGTGCAATGTATTATGAAAAGTTATAATCGCCCAAAGTAATAACAAAAGCTGTTATTATTTTTTGTTAATCGTGCTTTTGTAGCTTTCTTATTATATTACTACAACGTTTTGTTTGCCAAACACGCGCTCGATTGCTTTTTCTGACTTGATTTTGACTTTCTCAAAGGTTTTTTATATATGATATTTAATTTTGAGCAATCTGTCATTTTTATACAATAACAATGTTCCCCTTTTATGTGTAACAGAGAACACACATGGGTTTTATGATATACCAACTGATTTACATTATTGAATAAATACTTTAATAAAGTTAACCTCGAGACATTGTTTTATAATTTTTTTTCTATTAGCAATGAGAAACCTGTTTCACTGCTTTGGAGAGCGTCATGAGATTAACTGCTTAAGACAGCGGGGGAGTAGCGAATAATGATTGTACATATAAAATGAATTCTGTATGTAATAACGTAAAAAGCCATGGTCGTCATCAAATGAGAACTGTTTGTTAATTCTTCGGCCAAATTTTACCGTGGGAAACATTTTCACACGTGCGTTGGTGGTATTTTCATAAATTTTCCACTAGCAGATGTATATTATGAAAAAATGAATCACTTAGTTGAAAACAGTGTAAGACGCTAAATAAATGTTACAACTAACATGACAAACCACGAATGCATACTTCCAAGAAGATCCTTCAAAAAAAATCCGAGTTTACCGGCTGTCTCTGTTAACTACTACGACATTGATCAGTCTAATTATCATTTATTTCAGCTATCGGTAAATTTTATTTACAAAAAAATGTGCTTAAACACGTTAAAATGAATTGAATTGATGATTTTTTTCCTCACATGATTAAGAATTTTATAAAAGAAGAATATTTTCTTTTTCCACTGGGCGTTGACATGTGACTGACAGATTCTATGATAAAAATGCACAACGAAAAGCCAACCGGGATAAAATCTTACAGATAAAATCAACATATATACTCGTTTTTATTATTTATTCATTATATACACAGTTTTCAGCCTTCAAATTGTAAATATTTCCAGCTATTATTTAATGATACCCGTACAATGCATTTTCACTCTGCAAAAAATAAAATCAATAAGTATTTTTACTTGCAATAACACTCAATCAATTTACTAATTTCATTGATTCATTCTGTCCAGTTCTATTGGGCTAGGCCAGTGGGAAGGTCTTGCTCCCAAAGTGCTCTAAACTGACAATTTGATTTATCGCTCTACATTTTGCTGGCATCGAGGGATTAGCGTACGATACCTATTGCGAAAGTGGTCACTTCTGTATTCCTGATACATAACATTGATTTACATTCTTTTTTGCATCGAATATATTAAAATTTCAACATTGAATAGAGGAAGTCTTTTGAATATAACAAAATCGAATAATTCAATATTTATTATACGGTGAAAAAAATAGCAATTTATTTTAGTTGATACAATTTATTTTAGTTGATTATTTTGGTTATATCAACTATATATTTTTTAAATAATTTTGTAGATCTAATATACATTACTATTTTTTTCACCGTGTTGTAATGGAGTTCTACCAAGTGAACGCCAATTCAATCAATCAATATTTATTCATATATTAAAAATTTAATATCGAATTTGAATATATCGAACTTTAATCATTTCCACATGTTTTGTCACACACGACATATTCATGTACTCTATCACACAGATGAAATGGAACTGACATGTAGAAAATGGAACGAATTAATAAATAATCAGAACTCAATTAAATTCAATGTTTATAATTAGCGATCAATTAAGCCGTCCCTATTCTCCCATGCTATATCCCTTAGGTAAGGCTGTGTTCAATGAGTCAAAAATCCGAAATAAACGAGCTTATATTTTAAAAATTCAATCATAAAATAACTTTTCAATCAAAATAAAAATTTAAAACTGTTAAATTATTATTTCATGTAAAAACATTTTCTGAAAAGTTTTTAACTAAATGTACTATTTTTTTTTTAAATTATAACATTCAAATTTGAATGTCAATTAAAATCAAATCAAAAGTAATGAAAATTGTTTCAGTTTTACATTTACCTCATTCTCTAAGTAAGTGTCTCTATTTTTTCCTGTGTAATTTCTAGTATTATAAACTATGTGTCAGTACTATTGCATCCGTGAGATAAAATGCATAATTATGCCTAAAGGCGATATTTGGGTTGTAAGTGACAAAATCTAATTATAAAAGTGCTTAAGTATTAAGTTTAAAAGCTGTTGTACAATGCTTATATTAAGTAAAACTTTATTGACCATAATTCCTTTGTAATATTGATTATTGACATGACTGTACTATGCCCTATGTACTAGGACTATGCTGCGATCCTGGTGTGATGTATGGTAAATCAAATTATCTTATTATGAAATTTATCCAACTTGAATAAGAATTTGTATCTAATACATGTAATTTTCTTCTTTCATTTTAGGTAAATAGAAAATAATTTGAAGACGCAACTAAAAACATGACGACACTTCAATCGAATAATATGTGAGTGATTAAATCTTGATTATTCGAGCTTATATTCAAAATTAAATATACAGGAAACGGCAAAAGAAATATTCTGAAGAACGTAACGTAAAAATGATTTAATTTTAAGCAATAACTGTATATTAACGGAAATTTTTCAGTCTTTTATCAATGGTATTATAATAAAACAAAAAGTACTATTATTTCAAAAATAATTTTTAAAATATTTGCAGTATTTATATATCGTTCAGATTCAGCATTGTGTTACCAACTGTCTTTCGATTTATGACAGCAAATAATTAATTTTAGTATAAAATATATACGTATATGTCGTGCATATATATTACAATTTAAACTTATAAAAACGAAATGCTTTTAGTACATGCAATATAAATATTACGAAATATTGTGTTTTGTTATTTTAATTTATATTAATTCTACGAAGAAGTGAAAGTTATCACATTAACCCACTGACTTCTAACGTTTCAAGTGTTAGCGGCAGTGTTATTATGATTGGATACTAAAAAAATATTAGTATTAACAGGGTTAAAATATACATTATTGATTTGATAATTACATCAAAGTAAGGAATAAGTATTTTTTACAGATTATTCTTGATAGTTTATTCTATAGATAGATTATTCTTGAAATTTGTGAATTATTTGAATATCATTTACGCGGCAAGGATCAGGTTAAAATTGCAAAGTAATAAATCTTTTCTATCGTGGAAGCTTTAAGCTCTTTTCCTGTTTTATTGCGATTACTTTTAAGCAATCGTGCAGAACTTTATTTGATATTTATCCACACGTCAAAAACTTTTAATTGCGTGATTTAATGATTGCAATTGAAAATTTAATACTTTTTGTGAAAAAAGGATAAGGAAGCAAATTCCGGTATAAATTTATCATTTTTTACCTAAATGCATATTAATCATATAAACACATTTCTTGTCACACTCGATACCGTGATGGTTATAACCAAGATTGCCATTAACAGTTAATTTTTATCAAGCATTTGGATCTCGCTGTAAACGATTTAGGCTGTTTAACACGCACAAGGTTTTGATTTAATGATTAACCAAGTAAAATAACAAGGTTATGCGTTACATGTTTATTTCACATAACGTGAGTGGCCTAGGCCAAAGCAATAATAAAAACAAAAAAAAAAAAGAAAATGGTCGCCGTGAAAACAAGTAAAAATCAGCACGTGACTTTATTATTGCCCCGCGATTTTTTGGAGTAAATATATGCAAACGTCATTATATAACGCAGGCCCACAAATATACGCGCATTCAAACTCATAATTATGGTATGTGTATACATATTCCGAAAGTTTTAAACATAAAACAACATGCTGATTTATTTGCATTTCCACAGCTTTATATTATTTACATCAGAGCCGTTTTCACTAATCGTGAGCACTATCAACTGATAAAATACAAATAAAACACAATTTTGAGCCAATGTCATATATCAAAAATTCTGAAAAAAACAAGTAATCATGCAAAATATACCTGAATGAGTTGAAAATAAACTTTGAATTGAAATTGTTAAAACTTTCCACGATACCATATGTTTTGTCACTTACAATCCCGGTTTCGCTTTTCGGCATTTTCAGGTATTCTATCACATTCTATGACATTCGTCAGTTCTATTGCATCCGCGTGATATAATGCCTAAAGATGCCGAAAGGTGAAAACCGGATAGTCAGTGACAAAACATGTGGAATCGTACAAAGTTTTCGCATTCAAATTTGATACTAATATTCTATCAACAACTTCAGTCTATATCATAAATTATAAAAAGTAAACTGTGTTTCTGAATTCCCTGACAGAAAATATCACATTCTTCTTACTTTGTATTGATAATAATACTTATTCATTCGATTACTGTTTAAAAATTATCTCTACCTAAAATTGAGTAAATAATAGCAAACGCTGTGTTTAATTATTGAATTGTAGTGTTATCATTAAAAGAACTTTTTTTTTCTCAAATATGTACTAATTTGTTACTAATGTAATACATAACCGAATTTTGAGTAAGATTTATTTTAAATGTGTTTTTTATTTCTTGAAAATATTCGCGTTGAGCGAAAGGATACTGATCTTAATTTTATTAAAAATTTAAATAGTAATAAACATTGTTACAAAATCATGCTTTCCCGTTAAGAAATGAGAGCTAATACATTAAAAATAATATTCCGTATACATAAGTTTGATATAAATCATAGTTTGACCGTTTTTATTTCGTTTTGAAGATTGAAAATACTCTCAAACAGTTTGTTGACTACTATGTCCTGAAAAATGTTATGTTGTTTTGCACTTTGATACTTAAGCTAAGTTTCAAACTTTTATTTTACTACATTTAACATTTCAATACATCGAACAACCTCAATAAAATTATTATTATCGATATGTCATAAATGATACTTTTCCCGATTGCCCTTCCTTAAAACGTTGTTGTGGCTACTTCCAAAAACGCCCCAATATGCCGCAGTAAATGATCAATTTGACCTAAATATTGAAAAGCTCTAAATATTATCATTTCTGTCGTATATAACATAACCACTATGAATTTATGATGCCCTCTCGCTCTTTAATATAATCGAGAGCTTTTGCCGACTGCCAGTGGCTTCGAAGAGATTGCAATTATTATCATTATCAAACCTTTAATTTAAAGCAAACAACAAAAACAAGAGCTTGGCAGAGGTTTTCAGTCGTTCAAAAATGTTATTTTAGTTATCTTATAACCTTACGGCAAGTATGTACGAAACAGTTCTTTAATCTGTTGGATTTTACACAACGATAAAGTTTAATTTTAGGTTGATCTATGGTATTGAATAAATCATATTTTAAACGTAAAAAAACTCACTTCCCAGATATTGAAAAGAGTGCAACAAGTCACTCGCTGCGAATTTAAGGTCTTATTAATCAATTTAATCAAATTCGTGTCCCGGTCACATATGCATTCCTTGTTAGGTAGCGTACCCTTTCAGTTCAATTTGTCAAATCGGTAATCTTTCCTGAATTTTCGATATTATAAACTCAAAAATTGTCGTGAACATTGGTGTAGACTCTATAGACAGATATTAAAATAATATTTGCCAAACTTAAGTCTTTCAAACTCTGTATATTCTCACATACTTTGTCACACACGATGTGATTTGAGCTTTTTGCTTTTTTCAGGCATTTTAATATACGGATTCAATAAAACTGAAAGTCAGTCAACAGGTTTCATCGCTTAAATATAAGAGTTACAATAATGTATAGACTCTTAATATAACATATATCAGAATAAACTACTGACAATCTAAAACTAATACAACATAATAAATTTTTATTGAGAGGACACTTCACAGAAATCAACTGACCTAAAATTTTATAACATAGATCCATTGATTTCGATTTTGCATCTAGGTTTAGACACAATATCAGATGACGCATCAATGTATGATATGAAAATTGGCCAAGAGCTCTTGATATTATAAATTCATTGATTGAATTGGCATTCACTTGGTAGAACTCCATTATAACACGGTGAAAAAATAGCAATGTATTTTAGTTCTACAAAATTCTACAGTACTAGTTCTAACGATGGCGTGAGCCGAAATAGCTATCAACTATATTTGTTAAAAATAATTTCGTAGAACTAAAATACAATAATTTAGTTACCAGTCATATATTTAAACAAAAATAAAGGAAAGTATAAATTAGAGCCTTTTTTTATAGATCATAACATCTTCGATCAATACGAAATATTATTATATGATAATGTTTGTATGTTCTTCCACACAAGGCTTAGTAGAAGTCTTTGATGCAGGTAATTATTTTTACTTCAAAAAGCTTATATCTATCGATGATATATAATTACACTGCTTTTACTTTCATCATGATATGCTACAACACTTAACGTGCTTATTTAAATTCATAATTACTCGTTTTAATAAAGTAAAACCTAAAGACCATACCTCATTTACTGTTGTGGCTTTTTGTATAAGCTTAATTTAACTAATATAACCTCATTAAAATTAACCGCTTTGAAATGAATTCCAGAAAAGGTTTATATCTGACTTAAAAATAAATTACATCGCCGTAAATTTATCTCTCACAATGGTTAAAATTAAATTTGTTGATTGTACAATAGGAATTACTTTCTCGATTTATTCGTTCAATATCCTACGCCACTGCCAGCCGACCTTAGGTAAATTTACCTGAGCGTTTTTATTTGCGTGAAAATTGGAAAGCTCTAGAGGCTTTGACGGAAACACCTGACGAATGAAGGTTCTCGTAATCTCGAAGGTACTATTCATTTTCTCTAACGATTCCGCATTTAAAATCGATGGCATATTTATATGTATGGTCAAATATAACACGGATTAAATACAAAAGACCGAACATCGTAACTAATAATTTATATACGTATTTAACTCATTTTAGAAAACCACCCGATATTTTTTGGCTTTGTGTTCGGAGCTTTAAGCTTTTAATTACAGTTATTTCACGAAAGTCCTTAAAACATTAGTTTAATACGTACATTGAAAAGTGTTGGGATTTTAGGTAAATATATAAAACAAGATTAAAAGCAATAGCCCCTGTGAATATATTTTCGTTCCAATTAGTTATAATCAAGTATTTATTCGTAAAATTTGTATCAGAATTTATATGGCCGTAAATTACAGTTTTTTCCCTAACGTCCTAATAATGAATGTACTCATAAATATGTATAACTCGACAAAATTTTCCAGCCCAAACATTCCATTTTAAGGAATTTTCCTTATGCTTTAAAGCAATTAGGTCAGAAAAAAACCGTAATAATTCTATCTTCACTCGTTTATTTTATCACTTTTCATTTGAAAGACTCTCGAGAAATTGATTTGAATCCATGTTATCCATGAATATATTGTGTTCCTTTTCTACACAGCTATTTATAGATAACCGAATGTTAGTTTAAGCATAGTTCTGGCTATGGCGTGAGCCGAAATAGCTATCAACAATATTTAAAAAAATAATTTTGTAGAACTTAAATATATTTCTATTTTTTTCACCCTGTTATAATGGAGTTCTACCAAGTGAATGCCAATTCAATCAATAGATTTAAGTGCATATATAGACCGTAGTACATAAGCATTCACTTTATTATATGTAATAGAATAAAATGGAAAATTGATAACGTTTCTTCTCTACTGAGTGTCACATTGTGCGACACGCGTTTCCCTTTGTCGGAATATTATTTCGTCGAATTTTAATTCATAATGCAACGGAGACTTAAATTCTTAATTTATTACTACACTATCATAACTCACCACAAGTCCAGTCGGAATTCACACTTTTTTTTACATAATGCACTCTGCAGTGTAAAATTGTAATGTGCTATTCGTGTCTCATTTTTTGCTTTAGTATTGCCAGCGGAGAAATTCATCAAAACTTAGTTTCATTCACTCTATAGTGTAAAATGTAAGAATTGAGTTTTAACTGAGGCAGTAATAATAAAAAATTAATGAGAGAGCTTTAGAGAATTGAAGTCTATATTAGATTCCATTATCTCTTTGAATGCCTTGTTCTTTGACAGATATCTGCCTAAGTTGCTTTTGATTTTTTTTACTACTAGATCAACAAAAAATTTAAATTTATATTAAATGAAAATGATAATCCTATCTATAGAATTTAATTATTTCTACAATGAGTCTTCATATTCTAGCTCATAAGAGAGCTGTTAGGTTGTTTTATGCCATAGTTTTATACGACATCAATATCCTAAAACCCTGTATTTATAAACTGGACCCGATCGGAACTTTCCCAGAGGCTTAATTCCGCATCATGCGCTAACACTGCAAAGTATTCATTTGCTGTTTCCTGAACAATCGATGGCGGACCCTTATCGCAAAAACGGCGCGTGTCAAAAGTTTAAATGTTTTTATCCATTACCGAAAGGCATTGCTTTTCATCTATTCTTTTCCGATAACGACGCCATTGCCCCGAGCTTTTGACTATTCTTAATAGTCCTGCGAAGTCCTTTTTGCCCAAGGAAGTGCGTGCCGAACGATTTTGATGGCACTTAGAGCCTACCCTTTCCTTTTCCACTATGATATCAATAGAACGCGGGGGTGCAACGGATGTTTTAAGCAACAGCGCAACTTATTTTATTGTTTATTTAACAAATGTACCAACTAAATGTAAAAAGGTTTTGAATCGTATTACAGCGTTGTTAAGCGACGAATAAATCACGCTTGAATCCATCATTAATGCAATTGCTCAACATGAAACACCGCACTTTCGTACTATATTTTATTGAATATTTATTTTTCTTTATAGATAAAAATCTTCCATCTCAATCCGATTAAAACCACACGTTTCACAATCGCATAAATCTTACGATTAGCGAAGCCGGGTGTAATCATAAATATACTGTAGAAATAATACTAAAATATATTTTATCATTTAAAGTATAATGCCATTCCACAAGTAGTGACAGCTGGTAACACATTAAAAATGACGAATAAAATGATTAATGCAAGAACGATAGATTGGTTATTACTGTATTATACAACAGCAACGATGAAAAACTATGCATCCATAATCACGTTATCAATAATTGTGAATCTAAATAATTTCGAATACTTTATTTGAACTTCCTGTTTCAATGATATTCATCCCATCCCGTTTTTTCTTACACTCTGAAATCGCTCGAACAAAAGTAACTACGGGTCGTATTGTGGAAGTAATAGAAGGGCCCTATGAATTATTCATGCAAGCCGTCTGTCAAGCTGAATATCTTAAAATAGACCAACTAGTATTCGACCATGCTCTAGAATCACTTACAGTACTGTGTAAGGCACAATAACATTATAAACACATTTAAAAAGTTTGTTTGGACAACGTAAATACATTATTTTTACGCTGACAGATAAAAACAAACTGAAAGCTTCATAGAAAAGCTCGAGATTTTTATTTAAATTCTAATTGAGATTGATATTGTAAATTTTTAAAAGCAAGTCCTCGTTATTATTTAGTACCATCAGTATGTCAAGCAAACTTCGTAAATGTTATTGAGATAATAATGACACGGACACGAACTACGCTTAAACTAACATATACTTATCTATATATAGCTGTGTAGAAAAGGTATACAATGCATCTTCTCTCCTATTTTAACGACCTAGCTTGTTTCTAGCTCGCAATAAAACTAAAAATTGTAAACGAAACTAAAAAGGCGGCTATATCAATAAGTTTACATATGGCACGGAAATTGTCCATTACGGAAACAAAGAAGCATCCCGCAGAGGGTTAAGCATTACCTCAATAAAAATTTAGCAAAAACTCACATCCGCTCTCATTTCTTTGCTAATAATTACGTCTTTCCATTCATCTTCAAAAAAGGAGTAAAACATTTTTTTCAAATGATTAAAAATTATTTCAAAACCGCTATGACATGAACTAATAACATCAATGAGAAAACGAAATGATTTGTCTTGCATTTAAATAACGGTTAATTAAAAAAATATTTTTCCAACATATAGTACATAAAAATGTTAAAATTCGCTTATTTTTAATTTATCTATTTGTATACAATTCCTAACAAATAATTATATTTATGACTAAGCCTTTTTGTATAATCATTGCAGAACCCACCTATTATATTCGTCAGCTCATTTAAGGCTCATTGTGTTCCATAGCAAAGTAAACCAGTAAACTATAATAATATTTTGTTTGTCAAGTCATACGTGTGCCTGTTGTAGTTATCATGGCTATTCTATAAATTAACAACGACACTAGATAGAGCTAGAAAAAATTCTAGTTTTTGTGTGTAAGTATTGAATTCATTGAATTATTTACTGATTTATATTTTAATCCTTTCATCCAATAACTTAATAACATATTAATGTGGTAATATTCACTATAATATTGACAATAAAATGACGTCTTTCAAGATTTTTTTCGCTCTTTATGGATTATTGATTTGTCTTTATGTTGTTAGCAAATTATTATTAAGAGATTTGTATGTATATTGTATGACTTCCTGTATAATGTTTTCATGGTTCTTGAACTCATGATTTCGTATACCTGCTAACTTTAAGTAAAAATTTGTTTAAATAGACTTGTTTGCAGTATGTATCCCATCAGTTATTAATTCTCGCGACCAGCATAACGGGTCCTGATCATAAAATATAATGTGGAAATAAGTACTTAAAATGTGTTTTTATTATTGAAAACTATATTAACGTCGAGTTAATAATTTGAAAACGATTCCGAAAAATCAAATTTAAAAATTAATTTGTATACGGTTGACAAAGAAAGCAATAGCTTCCTGATAATGGCGACTCGCACAGATAGTCTGCCCTTCAGCACGATGGCTGATCGACGAGATAGAGCAAAACATCGTCCCCTTTGGATTTTACTCGAGGACACAACAATGAAGAAGCTAATTACGTGCTATAGGACTAACCCGCGATAAATGCCGAACGACACGAGCTGTCTGCTGTGGTCCGTCCTCATACTGGCCGAATAAGCCACACTGATTTTGATATCATTCAATGCCAACTCTAAGGCATTTTCGACTTCACTCTTTAACTCTTTCGCCATGGCGTATATAGAGTTCGCAATATACACAGAATACTTAATTAATATTACTAAATTTTTAGGTACTAACTGTCACTAATTGATGAAAATTTATGATATTTTAAATTTAAATTTAAAAAGATTTCAATTAATAATGCACGCAAAGAGCGAAACCGTTCCTGCTCTTAAAATATATTATAGAAATTGTGCTGTAAATGTGTTTTTATTATTTAAACTATTACTTAAACTCAGTTGCTGAGTAATTCAATATATCTTATTTTTAACTATAGTCTTCTCTAGTTCTCTAATTGTAATTGTAATTCTTAATAAGTGATTGTGAACATTTAATTTTTATACTAATTTACTTTATTTGTATCAATATTGTATGATTTTATGTAAATTGTTTCCTAGTTCTTGTACCCATGGTTTTGTACACCTGCTACCTTTAACTCAACTTAATTTTTTGTTTTGTATAAATAGACTTGTTTGTAAATTGTATTCTATCAGTTGATAATGCTCGCGATGAGAAACCGGTCCTGATCAAAAGATATATTGTGGAAATAAGTACTAAAAAAATGTGTTTTTATTATTATAAAAAAAAAAAGGTATAGTTTTCTCGTTTAAGAACAAAAGTGCTGCTCTATATCGGGCCAAAATAGTACACTCGTTTCTTTTTATGAATGTTGCGTTCATATAACGAGTGGAGGTAAGAAAACCAACTTGTGTATCCTTTGTAAATTATCTAAAAAAATATATGAAAGGTTTTGAGAACTATATTTTAATTTATGAAAATATTTCATATTTATGAGAATAGTTTTAACAGTTTAATATTATAATAAATTCATAGTATAATAGTAAATTAGACTAATTTCAATAATGATGTTTAATCTTGCATTGGAAATTATCGATGTTTCAGTGCTGTATTTGACAAAAAAAAAAACACGACCAAATTCATGGTGAAAAATCAAGTGTAGTAAAAATCTCTATAGCGATGAGATAATAAATAATGAAAACTGTGTTATTAGGTAGTTATTATTATTTATTTATGTAAATATCCTTAATTTTATATTTGCGAAATTTCCAGTGCCTCAAAATTTTGCCAAAACGAAATATTACATTGTCGCTTAAATCCCGTTTGAATAACATCGAATTACTTTCAAAAAAAAGTATCAGAAATAAATAAATATACAGAACAAACGAGGGCTTTTCAGAAGGAAATGCTTAGTGTCAATTTTAATATTCAAAATATTTGGGCCTTGGGGCTTAAAAACGCCGCGTTCCTTCTACGTCTCAATAATTTTGTTTTCTAGATTTTGTCATACATGTATTTCTTTTGAATAATGTACGTTTGTATTATTATTTATGTCTTAAGTCGGCTTTTAGAAGATCGTGCATAACGTATTATTTCAAATGATAATATTATAAGTTATCCGTAGAAAATAAGAAAATATCTGTAAAAAATATTTCTCAAAAGTTTATTGTATTGTCAGTAACTCTGCCTGTAAACCCCTTCTAAGAATTTATATATCCAAGAAGAAATCGTTTACTTATATAATATTATGGTTAGAAATTAGACGCATGCACGGGCCAAAATTTGATAAAATTACACGGTCCATGCCCGGTCGATTCAGACCTCATCACTTGTCACCGAAACCCGATCCAAAGTATAGATTTGGTATTTCTTGACACAAAAAACCCTAATTCAAAAACAGAGATCTCTTAAATATTATATTCTTTAAAAAAAAATATTATTATTAAGGTAAGTTTTTTCAGCTATCTTTTGACTTATTTGACACAATACACGTATCCAATATGTTCATATACATAGCTACATATATTAATTACTTCACAAAATTGAAGTTTTTTTGTGTGTAAGATAATATACTGATTAATTTTCAAAAATTAGAAATTAAGTTTTACTAATGTACACAAGCATTCTATCACAAGGATGTTACAGAACTGATTGAACTGTTACCATAATTTAATGTACTTTGTTTTTAATTAAAGAATATTTGGCACAACGAATATCCACAATAAGTATATATAAAATCAATATTGAATATTTTGACGCTTGATTGAGTACTAAAAAAAATAGCATACTTCGGAAAACTCATATTATTTTATGGGTATGCTTAGCACGTAGTAGCTAAAATCAGATCACAAGTTATGTAACAAACAGAACATTTTTTGTTTCCAACAATATTTATAATTGCCTCATGATTCTTGAGACAAATTTAGTAAGCTAGTTATGTTATTAAAAAAATTCAAAATGTGCTGATTTGTGATTACTAAAAAATCCGCGGGTCAGGCCCGGACCCGTGCAGACGTCTAATAGAATTAAGTATTTATTTAGAGTATAATAAGTATTTCACAATGTAAAGTTCGTTGTTGAGTTAACATAGTCCACATATTCATGTAAATCTTATTCGTAAATGATAAGAAACACTTTGTTGATTCTATGCATATTTTAATCTCTACTGAATCAAATTCATTCTTCATAATCTGAAGATAAATGAATTGATATATTCTTTGTGTTGACTATTTATACAGACGCGTTTTCATTTCATAGAAATACCTTATTGGCATAACGTATTTCAATTTTAAATTCTGTTGAATACACAATAATATCATCCAAAAGCATAAAATATTTACTCTCATTTTTCATAAATGCACTCTTGTTTTCTCTTTCAGTAATTATTTATTAATGAATCATACTGCATTCAAAATTTATTTTCTATATACGAATTCTCTCTCTAAGTGGATACTTTTGTCAACGCATAACGTCCCCAACTAATAATACAATCAAAAGTTCTTTTCATGCTCTAATTAGTGGTAGCGTGTTTTTTTTAATTATATAAATTCAATTCCTCGCCTTGCATTTAAATAACTTTTGCATATGTGCACGTGCAGCTTGCATATTGCAGCGGATATTCTATATTGTCTATTAAAGTGGTACCAAACCAATTGTTCAATAAAAATGACTTTTTCAAAGAAATGAAATAAAAAATACGTATATTGATTGAATTGGCATTCACTTGGTAGAACTCCATTATAACACGGTGAAAAAATAGCAATGTATTTTAGTTCTACAAAATTATTTGTAACAAATAATTTTTAATGTTAACAAAAATAGTTGATAGCTATTTCGGCTCACGCCATCGTCAGAACTATAAAAAAATACGTACAAAAAACAGTTCAATTGATGATTATCACATGAGACATGACAGTATGTATGTCTGTATTGCTTTTTTTCAAAGAATCAATTATTAATGTTCTATTAAAATCATTTTATTCATATTTGTATTAGTTTTGAGTGAATATTTTCAAATTAACATTTACGATATTCAAAGAAAACCGATTAAATAAAACGTGTATTTATGAGGTAATGTTATTTTAAGCTTTTCGGACTTATTGAATTTTGTATAAAAGTCAAGATGAACGGGTGAAAGAATGAAAATATTAATGTTTTTTATGCAGTGAATTTCATAAGGAATGTCTTTTGAAAAAAAATATGATATCGACTGAAGGTGCTTGATGTAAGTTGGATACGTGTGATAAAATATCTGAAGATACCAAAAGTCGAAGCCCGAGTAGACAATAACAAAACAAATGGAATCGTAACATTCAACAATTCAAATTTGAATATTATTTTATAC
Source organism: Himalopsyche japonica (assembly GCA_028555115.1). Taxonomy (NCBI): domain Eukaryota; kingdom Metazoa; phylum Arthropoda; class Insecta; order Trichoptera; family Rhyacophilidae; genus Himalopsyche; species Himalopsyche japonica. Next base: position 1,527,665 of record JAHFWJ010000455.1, on the reverse strand, counting down.
GCTTCTCAAATGACTTATTATTTTGATAAATTTTAGCTCCAAAACCGCTGGTTTACCATAGCGGAACGAAGTCGTAATGACTGCTAGACTAATTAAAGTGTAATTAAGTAGTGTCCTCTAGTTGTGGGACATTGCGTCACAATGTGGCCGCTTATGTCGTATGTGACTTCATACAGTCGTAATGTTAATATTAATCTTATGCCCCGGATGACTAAATTTCAACATTTTAATTAAGATTAGATGTTTATTAATTTAATTAATATGCACTGTAAATCAAAACGTTGTTGGTATTTTATTATTTTATAATTAAAATTGAGCACAAAGAGTCTTATACTAATTTATATTCGTATTATTTTAGCACTGGCGACGGGTATTTTATTTTAAGATTTCGTATATATTCAAAAGCAATCAATTTAAGGTAATTACACTCTACAGGTAATTTTTTTCATAATTCAATATACTTTTACACTTAAAAGTTTCCTCAAATATTTGAATTTAAATAATAAAAACTCAATGTTTAGTAGTATTTCTACAATTTTATATTGTTAAGATCAAGTTAGGTATCGCTCATCGCTTGTACAATTAACTGTTAAATGAGATTTTTTTTTTTTTAAACTAAAATACACTGCTATTTTCACCGTGTTATAATGGTATTCTACCAAAGTTAATCTCTTTTAAGGTGTTAACTGTCACTTCTTTATGGAAAGGCATGATATTTTAAATAATAAAAACACATTTTTTTAGTATTTATTTCCACAATATATTTTTTGATCAGGACCGGTTTCGCTCATCGATTTGTAATTCGATCGAATCGTAATTGTAATTCTCGATAAGTGATTGTGAACATTTAATTTTTATACTAATATACTTTATTTGTATCAATATATAAATTTTTGTTTTGTATAAATAGACTTGTTTGTAAATTGTATTCTATCAGTTAATAATGCTCGCGATGAGCGAAACCGGTCCTGATCAAAAAAAATATATTGTGGAAATAAGTACTAAAAAAATATGTTTTTATTATTTAAAATATCATGCCTTTCCATCAAGAAGTGACAGTTAACACCTTAAAAGAGATTTACTTTGGTAGAATACCATTATAACACGGTGAAAATAGCAGTGTATTTTAGTTAAAAAAAAAACAAAACTTTAAATCGATAAAATTAAAATTTATAAACCTATCAATTTATAAATTTTTATAAATCGAAACTATCTATTTATAGAACTTTTTAATTAAAAAACTTCAAGTATACTAAACCAAAGCATCAATGTGTGTATATCTAGATAAGGGAAATTGTTTACAAATAAATTCTTAATGACCCTTTGGTAATATTTCATATAATAGATTTAATGACATAATAATTCATATAGTGCACTATATAAATAGTAATAAAATTAATCGTGTTTTAAATTTTCTCCAGGAACGTCAGCAGAGGAATGCCCCAAAACTTTGTTGTAAGCACTCAATTATGCAGACAGTTAAAATAAATCATTGACTAAGTTAGAAGCGTTAAATTTGTAAAAAATCAATGAAAAGAGGTAATGCATGACAAAGTTTCTAGGAATTGGATCAGTTTGCTTTCTATTGGATATCGCAAACTCTTTGAAATCCTTTTGATTTGTCAGGGATAAAATCACTTGGAAATAGCCGAGAGGACCGACCGATCAGACTGATAGTGTTATCATATTGAGCATTTTTTCCTGATCGTTGTCAATATCCGGATATTCAATAAGAATTTGATCGGTATCCTGAATCATATAGGACTTTCAACTAACTGGAAGAGCTTAGCAGCAAAGCTACTATAGTCAGTTATGTATCTACTGGCCCAGAAATTATTAGCCAAAACGTTGGTTATCTTCATACACTACTTAACATTTGGAAAGAGTTTTAATGTTTTCTTTCTTTTGGTGAATTTTTCTTTCATTCTATAAACATTGTTCCCACTAATTTCACAGCGTAATAATGTTATGCGTGTTTCAATTTCAGCCAGGAATGTCCGAAAAAAAGTTTGAAGACTTAGTTGCATGCACTTAAATGTGCAGAAAATTAAACAAATAATAAACTAAAATATTAATTATTTTAAAAGGTGGATTTTCTAAGCTCTATTTGCCTTCCATAGGACGAAGCGAATTCTTTGAATGCCTTGTAATTTGTCAGAGATGAAACTAAGTCAATATGACCGATAGGGCCAACAGATCTGACTGATTTGTTCAATACTCCGATATTCCCAAAGAATACGATCAGCATCCTGAATTATATTACCGCATTTATATGTATGACTTTCATTCTATATTGTTAGCTTATTTAGTTATTAATAGAACAAGTTGAAAATAACAAAGATTAAGTAATCATTGCATTTACTAAACATGCATTCTTTTGCCTATTAGAAATGGGAGTGTTGATACAGCAGATTGTTGATTTATTATTCCACAATTGCTTCTAAATCAAGCAATTGGGATTATTATTATTGCAGCATATAAATGAAATGTTTATTTAGTATTCAATCTACACCGCGTTTTAAATTATGGGGGTCCGTACAAACCCAACCAAGATGAATGCTAGATCTTAATACACACGTTAAATTCACCTCCTGTTTACACTATATACCGACGACATGGCTGCAAAGCCAAACAACTAAATGGAATTTTCACAAGAAACTCAAAACAAAACAAGTTAGAAAATTCAAACTATGGACAATTTCACATCCTTTGTCATTTACCATCCGGTTCACCTCTTAAAAGCCCTAGGAAATGTGCGCGTATACGCGCTGTACTCTTATCTGAAGTACCACGCTACAACATTCAACATATATGTAAGTTTGTCTGTTAAATTGTAAATTTTCCAATATTTAAAACGCAAGGTTCTCTTGAAATCATAGTGAAATATTAAAACACGATATTGATTGAATTGGCATTTACTTTGTTAGAACTCCATTATAACAAGGCGAAAATATACCAATCTATTTTAGTTCTACGAAATTTGAAGGATTTATATTTGATAGCTATTTCGGCTCACGCTGTCTGTCACGCTGTCAAGCGCCTTCGTCAGAAAGAGTTCTGATGAAGGCCCTTGAGCCGAAATAGCTATCATCTTAATATTTTATAAAATTTTGTAGAATTAAAATACACTGCTATTTTTAACCGTATTAAGACACAACATATTCTCAAGGATTATCAACGTTATATTGATCGCATTTATTAGGTTTTGGCGTTTAGAAGATATTGCTAGCTCTCCGGGTTCCACTATGTGGATACTTCATGGCATTTATAGGTTAAACAATTACTTGCTAATTGGTCGCTGTTTTTCATGACCGAATAAATGATGAGATTATTTATTTTAATGATATTATTAAAAGAGTCGCTCAATTATTACACAGTCATCAATTTAAGTTATCATGTTCATCCTCCAAACAGTATCCCTAAAACATGATAGTCGTGTTCGAAAGCATCTTGTGGCTAGCCCTCTATCTAGTTATCTGAATGTTTGTATAGGCGAGCTCTCTGTATTTTTTTGAGCTTACTTAGATGAAGGTACACAAAACATTTGTAATGTGACTGCGATATTTCGACACCGACATAACCGCAGTATCATTTCAACCAAGACATTACCGCCAAAAATGACACAGATATAACCGCTGATAACAATGAAAATAAATATATAACACTTTGAAAGGTATTAACGGTCTCATTGTATCGGTCGGTTGGTGGAAAAATATTTTATTTTACTAACAAAATATAATGTATATTATTTATACGCTGTTATTCTCTAGATCAAGACCGGTTTCGATCATTGCAAGCATTACCAACAGAGACGATACAAATTAAATCTAGACCATGTATACGATTTTTTTAGCTAAAAATTATTAGGTACACAAAACTTATGGATCAAAAGAGTTATTTTAAAAAACCATACAATACATATCTGAATGAAGTAAAATAGTTTTTAGTTTTAAAAACGTTAAGGACTTCTTAGTACTTATTTTTAGTGTATGTAAAATAAAATTTAAAATCCACTAAGAGCTTAGCTTATTAACTATTTAACGATTAAATTGGCATTTACTTGATAGAACTCCCTTATAACACGGTGAAAAAATAGCAATGTATTTTCGTAATACAAAATTTATAAGATATACAACTGATACATATTTCAGCTCTCGATGACTTATAATTCTGATGAAGGCATGCGCTGAAATAGCTATCTTATAAATTTTGTAGAACTAAAATATATTGCTATTTTTAGAAACTATGAAATACTCACTAGCAAGAATAATTAGTGGTCAATTTTTACAACCTTAAATGTCTTAGGGAACATAATGCATAAATAATGACTTATTTTTATGATATAGTACTTGGTTAAGTTGGTTTATTATTTTTAAATTTAAAAGAAATAGCACTTAACTTTGTGTCTTTATTATTTCAATACAACTACTACGTATTATATTAATCTTAATTAGTTTGTATCTATTTTACGGTCCAGATATTTCTTCAAAACACAGATGTTTAACATCTGGCATCACAAGAGGATGCTTGCTCTTTACAGATAAACTCTTGGTGTCTTATTATTTAGATATAAATTTGTTCAATGGAATCAATTAATGCAACTGTTTTTTAAGTTACAATTGCTGAATGGGCATCTGTTTACGTTATCTAATCATATTCTCTGTATACATTAAATATATGATACTTTATAATGAGTATACATATTTTGATGTTGAATTAGTCGACTGAAATAACACCAATGAGTTCAATACCTGCATTACATTGTATAATACTAATTTTCGTGATCATCGATAAGATGCATCTACACGTGGATGATTTCAGAGTAGGCAAATATATTAATGGGGTCTATTCATCTGACCTAATGTACATCATGTGGTAGCTGCATTATCAAAATATTATCCATGTCAATTCACGCTTCATATATTAACTTTCACTTGTTGATGGAAAGTCCTGATATTTAACACATTATATATATTATTTCTACAATTTATATGACGATCAGGATCGCTTTCGCTCCTCGCGAATATTATCAAATGATGGGATACAAATTACAAATAAGCCAATTTATGGAAAATTTGTTGAGTTGATAATTAGCAGGTATACAAAACCAAAAGTTCAGGAATTATGAAAACATTTTTAGGCAGTCATACATTATCAAACCAAATGAAGTAAATAAAAAAAAATAAAAGAAAGAGTTCATAAACAGTCGTGAAGGACATCAAAATTACCTGCATTTTTAATATTATATGGAATATAATGCATTTCTAATTGAATTTTTTGAGTAAGTCAAAAGGATATGAAGAATTACTATGCCAGAGGCGTTCTAGTATTTTCTGAAACACTAAAAAGCAATATCAAATTTTTCCAAAAAAAAAAGTTTTTTTTAATAATTAATATACGTACATATTTACCTAATGCATACAACAATTGTTTCGACAATACCAATTTTTGATCATTCAAAAGATTTGAATTTGGCAAAATTAGTTATTGAGGAGCATAATTATACGCAACTTTTTACATTATGTATTTTAATAAATGTAGCTGTTTTGCTGCTAATGCTAGTTTTGCTTGTTCTTGGTGAAAATATATTATATTTAAACAAATAAAATTCAATGTTTATTACTATTGGAACACTTACGATGAACGAAACTGGTCCCGACCTTTATATTAAATAAAAATTTTGAAACAACATATAACATTTTGTTGTATTTATTAAAATATTATTTTTACATACAAATGGCTTGGTGTGAATCATTTGAATCTAAATAATAAATTAAAGTTGTATATTATTTTTAATACAACTTTTTCTTTTTTGTCGTCGTGAAACAAAGTTGATAGAACAACCTGCTGCGACAGTTCGTTTATACTATTTTAAACTTTTTAAAATTGTAACTGCCGCAATATGTGGGTGGTTTCATGTTCAGTTGTAAAACGAGCTGGAAATTCGAAAAAATGCCGGAAGTATCATATGATTTTCAATTCCGTTTCTTATGTGAACTATCGTTATTGTTAAACTATGGTCGTCCAGTGTTGCCAGTATATTTAAATCATAAATTCCAGACGTTCGAATCATAGACAATAGATAGATGTGTTTATACAATAATCTATCTGTGTACTTGGTAAACATCTAAAGACTAATTGTTATCACAGAATCCAATGCAAGTATTTACCATAATAATTTTTAGCCACATCTAAATCAACATTTACAATTTACAAATAGTATTATTAATCTAATCTATTCTATTTAACAGACATACATGTTTGTTGTTATATAATCAAAAATTTATCTGACATAAATTCATGTGTAAAACATGCTCTCTAATTAATTAACTGTGATTATCAATGACGGGCTACCGGGTTTTCGATAAACATATTAGTTAAATTATGTTTAAGCCTCATTTAATAAAAATAATTTTTAGTACACTAATTGACATATAAACTTTTTTTAATGAGGAAACGGTAATAACTTTAAAAATGATAACTGTAACTTTTTGGTGGATTGGAACTATAGTTCAGCAATTAAAATACGTTTTGAATATGGTTTCTCTTATTGCGCTAAAAAAAAAAACAAATACGTTCATAATGCATGCAATTAGTGAAACATGTTGTGATCTTAAAAACGTAATATTTTGGAAATAGTGTTAGATGTTGACATTTTATTTTTTAAGAGTTAAAATAATGTAAGTTTTCCAAGTGTGTTTTAGTGTAAGGAAATAAAACTAGCAAAAAAAGGCTGGCAAGCATTCCAGAAGTTAATTAAAAACATATTGTTCTTTATAATAATGATTGGAATGCATGATATTTTAATGGATTATTTCTTCTAATATCATCAGCCAAGACGCGTTAAAATTATTGCAGCTTTGCTCAAATGGTTCTCAAACTATTGTTTACAGTGTCGATTCTTGAATGTCATCAAATCCGCGAATGAATGGAAGTTTGTTTTCATTTCATTGAAGTCTTACTGTATGAGTAATATTTTGGCTTTTATTATTTTATTATTAACAGTCTTTAAATACCGTGTTTACTTTTTTATATTATTATTTTAACTTGCAGGCCAAAAGAATTTCACTGGGTTAGCTAAACATAAGATACTTATAAAGATAAATTAAAGATAAGATTGATATTAGCTGGATAAATAAACACAGTGTCAAACAGTACAGAGAGTAATTAATCATTTGATATTTTTATCGTATCTATGAATAAAAAATAAAATCAATATAATTTATAATTGAAATCCATCATGGTTATTTCACTTTATTTCTCAACAAGTTTTATCTGCAATGTACTATAATTCTTGTAGAACTATATAATCTTATCTTAAAACATATAAAATATTTTTTATAATTTAATCAAACATGTATTAAAATTATATGTAAAAGATAGTCATTTCTCCAAAAGAGATATTGACAGAAGACTGTTACATGTATACATGTGTAGAGTTGATTAATACTGCTGCCGTTTACTTTCATTGTATTGTAAATAGAATGAAACTTTTTATGTCATTTGAAATAAACAAAACACATTTTTAATACAACAACATATGAAACAAATATTTGACCAAATTTGATAATAATGTAGGGAAGATTTCACTCTTTTCAACATCTCAACAAATTTTCAATAATTTTATTTTCCAAAATCTCAAAATAACATATTGATTTTTTTTATAAAAAATAAATTCATAATTGTTCTTGAACATCTGATTATTTTGGCTTTGATCGAAATCAATGCTCACATTAAAGGATCTTAATAATTTCCTAAACGTAAACTTGTCATTACGATCCATAGAAAAAATTACCTCGGTTTTAATATATGCACACACCGGATTTAAAAGTAAAGTCAAACTAGTTCTCGTTAAATATACAAAGTCTTGTGCCTCAGACACCCATTGAGGCACAGCAAATTAGCATAATCCCACTCGTAGCACACACTTTTTAATACATTGAATATATTTCTTGGGGACTTCCCGACGTGCAACTTACAAACAGGGAACATCCTTAGTATTAAGTCCTTTGAATTATTCATAGCATTTATGAACGAGTCTTTTAGCTAACCCGTTGGAAACACAGCGACGAGTGATTACGAAAATTTTGGACCACACCGTTTGAGGCAGACGTAATTCATTTGAACTTCCTTATTAAAAAATATTTTTTTTTCATCCAAAATTCTTTTTAAATACAATGTCTATTAATGATTTTATCAATTAAATTATTATTCTCTATCGATTATAAGAAATAGTAGTTGAATATAAGAACTCAATATAGGCTTATAAATTTTATTTGAAATAATACAAAACACATTTTTAATACTATTATTCACAATATATTTATAAACAGGACCGGTTTCGCTCATCGCAAGCATTATAAACTGAAAAAATATAAATTATAAATACAAGGTTTTTTTATCGAATGTTTTGAATTAATTATTAACAGTTATACAAAACCAAAGGATTAAGAACTGATAAAATAATTAAAAGATAACCATACGATCTTAATAAAGTGAAATAGTTTACGATAAATATTATTTTGATTACAAATTACTACTAAATTATTTTCTCATTCTCAAACCTTTGAGTTTTATGCGTGTCAATTTTTAGCTCAAAATTTCGCAAATAAATAGATTTGTAATGCATCATTTGATAATGATTGCGATGAGCGAAACCGGTCCTGATCATCAACATATTGTCGAAATAGTACATTTTTTTTATTACTATTTTATACGGCAAATTAATTAATATTTAAAAATATATCTTCGCGAAATGACGCTTTACGTCTATCTGTCTATAAGTAATAAAATAATTTATTTTAGCTCAGTGAATTGTTCCGCGAAGTACCACTTTTGAAAAGTGGCGTTCCTCGAGTACTGTAGCGTTCAGGAAGAACGAGCATCGGCGCGGAATTTATTTTCAATTTAGTTATCGAAGCGAGTCCCGAAATAAATTTATATCTGGAGTGTCGTGTTATTCTTTTTGGTTTTATCTAAAAACGGAATAATATTTCAGTTGTACCAACGTGGCAATCATACAATCGCAATAATTCTCGTCTGCTCGACGTGACAAATTGCTTTCGCATAGTTGTTTGGCCCAAGAATATTTCTCTCTTCACACTAATTTGAGCACGATACCGATTTGTACCCGTCAAACCTACTTTAGCCTAACGATAATCTGTCATTTTAATGGGTCCTCACGCGCGGTGACATTTGTTAAATTTACCCATTGTATTTGTTACATCCTGCGATATATTTGACAATTTCGTTTAAGTCCTGTTGCGTCTTCCAGGTGAACACATGTTTTTTCAAACCTACAAAAGACATCACACTTTCTAGAGATAAATTATTCAATTAATTTTAATAAATAAGGAGCATGCCAAAACTGTATGATACATATTTTTGAAAAAAAATGACGAATTTACTAAAATATACTGTAGAAATAGTTCTACGAATGTGAAACAGTGAAAAAAATAGCAATGTATTTAAGTTCTACAAAATTATTTTTAACAAATATAGTTGATAGCTATTTCGACTCACGCCATCGTCAGAACTATGCTTAAACTAACATTCGCTTACCTATATATAGCTGTGCAGAAAAGGCACACAACACATCCTCTCTCCTGTTCCAACGGCCTAGCTTGTTACTTTAACACAATGACACTAAATTTTCAAAAATTCTAAATGAAACAATAGGTGTCTATGACAATAAGTTTATATGTGGGACGGAAGTGGTCATTATGGAAGCGAATCAGACCACCCCTTTGTAATACGGTTGGACTAGTGGCGATACTATTATATTAGTTTGTTCGTTAAGAATCCTTTGTGATAATTGGTGTCTATTGATTTCCAGCTCTTCCAAAGCCGTCATTCTCCGATCCTTACTACAAAGATGCAAAGATTTAGGCGCTGAGCTTGAATTTATATTATGTGATTCATTAATAATGTGATTAGCGAATTGTGAATCTGTTTTTTTACTGTTGAATGATCTTACATGTTCCTTAGCTCGAGTAGATATACTTCTACCTGTCTGTCCGATATAAACGGATAAACATGAGCCACAGGACATTTTATAAATACCGCTTCTGTCCAGTTTATTAATTTTATCTTTGCTATTTTTAAGATGTCTGCCTAAGTTATTGTTGACCTTGAAAGCCAAGTGAATGCCAATTCAATCAATCTACGAATGTGCTTTTAAAAACATGTATCCCACAATAATATTGAAACAATAAACCATATTCGTTTAAATAAACGAACTCAAACAAGAACATCAATTCAACATTTTGTGTTGGATATCAATTCGTCTGGGTTTCGTACCACGCCTACATTTATGATTGTAATCTGTATTAGTTAATCTCATCGCAAGTATGATTGACCGTTGATATGAATACGCTATCAACGATAATCTATTTTTATATAATCAAATATAAGACTTTATTAATTTCAAACTAGTGTTACTTATGAGTTTGCTGATCATACAATATTTTTGCGATATTAACTGTAAATTGCTGAAGGCGATACTCTAAGTGTAGCTGAATATACATTAATGTGTCGAAGCTTGTGTAGTTCGAATGATTTTGTTATGATATTAAAATTACATTAAGAACATAAGTCCAATTCCTTAATTTAGTTTTATATATTTAAATTTGCCCCTTGCAATATGGCAACTGCCACGTCTAGATAAAAGAATATATTAACTACTATTTCCACAAGTAAATTATAAAAAGATCAGTAACGTTTTCGTTTATCGCGAGTATTATCAACTGAAGGAATATAAATTAAAATTAGACTTCGTGATACAGTACCAAATAATCGTTTAAGGCCGAGAATAGTTCTGGTCAACGGCCCCCATAGACTTTTTGCCAAAAACCTTAATCTCACAATACACAACCGCGTGCATCTCTCTCTGTATGTGTGTGTATGTATAAGTATGCGTGGGTGAATAGTGTGTACGGAGATAAACATTATTATAACGCACGTGGGTATACGTGAACCGGATTTACTGTGGATTGCTCAGCTCTGCAGCGACTTACGTCTATAAACGATGACACAATAATTATACAAATAATAATTCTATATATAATAGAGGAAGAGGATTTGAAGATCTCTGAGAACTCTCATAGTTCTTGATGCTCCATTAACTTGTTGTATATATATATAAAATAATGTTTATTAATTTACGATGTCGATGAAAATTAGTGATGACAATTTTTATAATTTCAAGCGCTTTGTATCTGATCATCCTATCATACCGATTCAATACAACTGACAAACACTGTTATGAGTGATAAAACATTTCGAATTGTACAATGTTTCAACAATTTATAAAAAAAATAATACAAGACTATTTATACAAATTCAGGGCTAGTAATTATCAACTATACAAAGTGAACGATTCAAGTTTCAACATTATATTTTTTTACATACGAAATTTACCCCTCAAGCAGGGTATATGGTAGGCAGTAGTTGATATAACGCTTGGAATCTTTAGAATCGTATAGACAGTCGTCCCTTAAATAATAATTATCCTCTTATATTTAATTACTTAATATAATGTAATAATACCTTGACAACATTGACGTAATACAACCCTATTCTGAATGAAATCTTTGTAGTACTTCGTAATCCTAACATACAAATGTGCCTTATCAACCTGGTGTCATGAAATCGAACATTTGGTTTCGTCTCACGATTGTAAGTAATATTAATTGACGCCACTACTTAGAATTGTTCCATTTACTCCAAAATGTGTCTTGTAATAAACTTAAGATCGACCTGATAAATTTAATGTTCTGGCAATCTGTTCGAGATTAGTTTAAGGACGATCGTTTTGAGAAGCGATCAAAATTTAGAGATTTTGTTACTCATTCTTGCGATAAGGAATGTCCTTTGTACAATGAATAAAATATCAATTTATTAGTTGATGTTTTATGGCTCGAATAAACTGATGACTAATATTATTACTTTTGGATTGTTATCTTTAACTTTTTTTTTGACTGATATGCCGATATTAGACATTTCAATTGACGCATCTTATACAATATATTAGTAACCAAAATCAATTTCATTACGCGTAGAGATACCGAAAATCTACACGAAATTTACTGTGTTTACTGTTAATACTTGATGAAATTATTTTGAAATTTAAAGTAAAATTTAATTTTTACTATTATTGTCAACTTATAATCACTACAGGGTGTTCGCCGGAAAGTTGACTGCATTTATGTGTATAATTTCATTTGAAATGAAAAAAGATATATATTATTTTATTCCAATATATATTATTTTAGTGCATTGAGATTCACAGATTGTTTTGAGAATTTTCTTAGACATATTCTGATAGATCTGATCCTTTCGTAGGCTGTGACTTGCGTGTATCTCTTAATGAACCGGTTTTTTTAAATCATTCACTTAACGAAAAATAATCGGCATTAATATCATTATTTCCCCCTTAATTTCAAGAAATTCTCTAATTGTCACTGTAATAGATGATTGACTTCTATAAAGTATTCTTACTACTTAAACACTAGTAATAAAGTTATCCACATTACCGGTGAACACCGAGTAGATGATGAGATTCGTAATGAATTGAGCCTGCCCAGGTCGCTATATAATGTGTGAAAGTATTAGAAATCAAATAGTATTATAGTTTGTGAAAAATATTTATAGTTTTTATATATAAGCATAATAGTATTTTTTTTATTGATTTAAAGCATTTTCACTGAAAAATGACACAATTAAAATGTTTTTATTATTTTTTTCGATGGATTCAATTTGTGAAAACTATTTTTTTTATGCAACACTGAATTTGGATTTCTCTGAAGTGAATAACGTGTCACAACTTGTAACACAACCACTGAAATAATAAATTAACGTCTTCTAATTAAACCTTATAATGACTCATAACATTCTATATCATCTTAATAGTATGCAAAACCTTTTCTCTGTAAAACATTGGTTTTCGACCTCGCGGTATAATTTGCGATAGAAGACCTTCCGCCAATCAAGAATCGATCTCGTAACCGACCACAAACGACGGAGGGTCGACCTTTTAATCTATGACATCGTTTTGCTGGGGTATCTACCTACCCAAGTAAGTAATTGCCGCTCCTTTTAGGGTTTTTAGACAATGTATTTATTGTGCCTTTATCCGTTAATTTGGGCGATTAACATTATATACGGGAATTGCTCGTTTAATCGAGTAAGTTTTATATATTATCATCATACCGCGAATTAATCAGATTCTTGAAAACGAAAAACTTTCGAATTTTCGAAATTTAAACATCAAAACTCGTTGGGATATTTTAAAATGAGAATTGAATCTTTTCAACTTTTAGTTAAATATTTTTCACCTCACAGATTGTACTCTTCTGCATAATAACTAATTTTTTAACATTATTTTATAAGTCAAAACCATTTCCAGAATTGTTATTTACATGACAGTGAAAACTGTATATATCAATTAATTCCACAAGAATTTAATCATTCGTTGACTGTTTGTTTTTGGGTCACACCGTCGTTATGAATATCAAAAATTAGATTCAATTTTCGTCCTACTAAACATATTTGACTACTTTATGATATCGACTGAAGGTGCTTGATGGAACTTCAATATTACCCAGTCAGTCAGTTCTGTTGCATCCGTGCGATGGAATACCTGAAGATGCCGAAGGGCGAAACTCGGGTCGTTTGTGATAAGAGATATGGAATCGTACAAAGTTGCAGCAATTCAAATTTAATATTTGACTACATTGAAATAACCTGCATTTACTTCTTTCTATTTCAAATAATTGATCATTTTACTATTTTTATAATATGTAAAAAAACTTGCCTTATTAATGTGAGAATATGTTTGCTTGATATTATATTACAATATACATACAAATATTAAATTATTATTTACAACGAGGGAAAAGTTTATTCTTATTATATCGCTGATTGATCTCAATTGATTAGTCGATAGCATTAAGTATTCGGTATTATTGAAGTAACCATTGTCTAACTTCTAAACAAATTAACCTCCATTGAACGGCAACCTTTTGCTTACATTTTAATTACATTCAATCGAACCCTTCAGACTGGTATCAAATGGAAATATAAGGCTCTGTTTTACCTCTCTTTATACTTGAGAATTCAAACAATATTGCAATATAAGGAACGGGCGTTGGAGGGCGTAATTACATTATTAAACGCAAATAGAGCTGTTGGGTATAATTGACACTGCAAGCTGTCAAAGTGAATGAAAATAATTTCGGAAATGTGCTTTAATTGAGAGACTTTTGTCTTGTTTCCAGTGTTCGTTTATAATGTAAGAAAGTTCTTCGCTATTATATTTAACATGCTATTGCAAGATGAAAGGATTTCATCAATTTCATTTATTAAAGCGAATAGAACTTGCAGTACGTGCATTTGTTTATAATTTAAATTATGCTCTAGTATTTTTGAATTTTGTTTTTTTTTTATATAAGTTATAGATTTTTAGATAAAAGCAACATAACATAACGATGTTTATGTTTTTTTAGAGTAAAATAATAATGCAGTTTTATAAAAATGTACATTTTTGAAGACAAATGAAAAGAGGCTAAGTTTGTATCCAATATGCGTTGCAAGGCCGCTTAAAGAAAGAAAGCGTTTGCGTTTTAATTCTGTTGTGCTTTTGGATACACAATATATTTGTGTTTCCGTCTGTCGCATGCACGAACACATCAGACATTTTTACGACGCGTGAGCAGGCCACATAAAGCTGCCCATGTGAGAAGCATCTCCACATAGTCCAGTGTTTCATTTGAAAGTGTTCGCGATAAACGAAACCGGTCCTGATTTTTTGGTTGTACTAATTCAGAAGCCTTCGCGATGATGTGCAAAACAACAATTTTTTTTATCGAAATCCGATGAAAAAATAAGCGCTCACGATAAGCGAAACCAGTGCTGATCTAATGTTTGTTATAATTTAAAAAAATGCGCCGTTTTCACAACAACCAACTAATGTTTCATACACATCGGATGAATGGCATAGAAACGCATAATAACAAACAAAGATTCATTTTTTTTTATACACAACTGTATATTGCTTTGGGATGATCAAAGCTCATTGCTACACCGATTGATAATGAAAGATGCCACTGCGTCGGGACTCCGGTTGATTGACGAAAATAAAACACGTGACATGCCGATAAAATGTTTATTCATATATATATGATTTAAAATCGATGTAAACACTTGATTGAGCACATTGTTTTAATTACATCGAGTTTACTCTATACTAGCAGATTAATGATTGAAAATTTTGATATGCTAAACACGCGCAACTGACGTGGAAGTCATACGAAAGTGTCGAGTAAAATGTAAATCAATAATTGATTTGATATTTTATAATTATAGATATTTCAATTCGAAGAATCGAAATCGGGTACGTCATTACATAATATGAAGCTTTAAGAAAACTGTTCGGGTACAGAATCCACATATCAAGCTTGCGTTTTTTAGTATAAATTTATGCCTGCAATCGAAATGCGCAGCGTAAAAAATCGCGCAAGTTTCACGAAATGAGATTCAGGCGGTATCATTCCATAATCCATACTGTGAGCTTTTATTCACTCTGCCGTTATAATGCCGTTTGGAGTGCTCGGAAAATACTCGAAGAAACTTTTTCGAGGCTCACCGCGAGTAGTGCAAACAGAAGCTTTATAAATATGTAAAACTAAGCATACCCACGAGATGCACAGGCTCGAATTAAATTTTCTACTCCGGGCCTTTCCCGCGTCGATATACTTCCATACTGCACGGATGCAGGGCTAAATTTGGACCTTTATTTCTACACACCTTTTAATTCCAATACCGACCCAAAAAAAAACAAAATTCTCAAAGGCGACTTATTATATGTATGTTGCCAGTATTAACGAAATTGATAAATATAAAACACCACGAAGGATCATGAGCTATTAAACAAGAAATTTTAGAAATAGACAGAGCCAAATAAAATTCTATGCCTATATTCAAAATAATTCCATTTTTTATTTTCCTTTGCTATATCCTTTCCTATATCCTATATCCGCAAGATAATTTCAATCAGTCGATATTCTGATAATTTTAATCCTTACACTAGATCACATGATATTTCATCCCATAATTACCCACCTGTTATAATATAAAATGCCAAATTATCCAATCACTCCTAGCTTTACGGTCTATATAAATATAATAAAATATTTCATATGTTAGTATTCCTCTTCACATAACGATGCGTACAGTTTACTGTCGGATAGTTCTATTGTATCTGAGTGATAAATTTCCTGAAAATGCGTAAGCCGAAATAGCTATCAACTGTATACATTATAAATTTTGTAGAATTTAAATGCATTTCTATTATAATTTTTTCACCGTCTTATAATGAAGTTCTGCCAGCAAATTCCAACTCAATCAATTGATTTAAATTTGAATTAAGATATCGATTGAAATTGCTAAATAAATTTCAATATAAAATTTGAATTGTTAAAGCTTTGTACGATTTCACATGTTTTGTCACTTACAATCCGGGTTTCGCCTTTTGGCATCTTCAGACATTCTATAAAACGTATGTTACAAAACTGACAGTCTTGTATGATAAATTTCCTGAAGGTACCGAAAGCGAAACCCGGCTTGTGAGTGAAAAAACTTGTGGAAATATACACCGCTTACGTCATTCAAATTTGTACGAGGCTTATTAAATATATATTTGAAATATCAATTCAAGTTGTAGACGAGTGGGTTTCAAACTATGAACATTCAGTCAAATTTATTAATATATTGTAAATGTGTTTTATACACAAAAATGATTCTTGTTCAAATGAATTGTTTGCTTTGTTTAGAAACCTTTTGCGATAGCCCTGCACGGTCGTATAAATTTGCAATGTTTTCCGCAAACAAAACTTAATTGTAGGTCAAATCTTTTAAAGTACTCTTAGAAAGTTAAAGTTTCGCTATTATTCGACAAAGTTTGGCATAACGGTTAATGCTTTTCAAAAGTAATCTCGTTTGAAAGCAGGTGATGCTTGATACCATAAGGGAGAATAACAATGTAGGTGGGTATTAAACCCACAATACAGAGCGTAGCGAGTTGCGCCCAAATGTTGATAATGTAATAGCAAGTAAACATTTCAAGAAATATTGCATATGGCTTTCTGAAAGTTGTCTCACGAGCCCACGGGCATGACTTTGGGATTTTTAAAAAGATACCAAGTATACAATTGTGAAGAGTCGAAAATATCCTACAATCTGGAAAAGTTTTAGAGATATCAAGAAAATGGTTTCAACACATTGAATATGAAACTCGTCAGTGGAGTGAATTGAAATGTTGACAATTGAAACTCAACGTAACTGAGGAACAAACTTTTTTTACTTCTATTCAAAATCGTTTACAAAGTTAATATATTATATAAATAACATATTTTTTTTAAGTATCTAAAGTTTGCGAGTACTTAGCAATAATTTAGTGTCTATTAATCCGCTTAAACTAGTACTGACTATGACTTGAAGACAGATTTATAATTTAATTCTTGTATTACTAAACATTTTTATATACACTTTTTTTATTTAGAATTTTTTATTATTATTTAGATCAGTGCTCCGCAACCGATGTGCCGCTAGAGAATGCTTGGTGTGCCGCAGCATATTTTTTAACAGAATAAAAATCATATAATTCGACTACACTATAAAATTATTTGTAAAGATTTTATCAAATGAAAGCTGAAATAATTACATTTTCGCCGTAAATATATGTCATAAGTACAATAGAAAACGTAATTTTTTAATCAACAAAATTTAATGTAAATTGACTTGTGTGCTGTGAAATTTTGAAAAAAAGCGTTGGTGTGCCGTGGAAGACAAAAGGTTGCCAAGCACTGATTTACATAATTGCTCATATTGGTTTCATACAGGTAATTTTATAGAACTCCATTATATCACGGTGAAAAAATCGCAATGAATTTTAGTTCCACAAAATTTATAAGATATATAGTTTTTTTGTAGAATAAATATACTTATATTCTTATTTTTTCACCGTGTTAAAGAATTTACGTGAATAAAAATATATCTTATCTATACGACAGAACATAAAATATTCAACTTGAAAATCTTCATTTCATTCATAATTTATCATTATGAGCATTAATTTTTCGTTATATAATTGTTCAACTGATGTCTATACATATTGCTTGACGAAACAGGGATACAATATTTACTGAAGTAAATATCGTATATACAGAGTGTTGAGTTTCATGTATTAATTTTTAATTAGGTACATCCTTTTTCTGCATTTTTATTTGATGTGCTGCTGAACAAATTTCATTCACAAATGTGCTGTGACGTAAAAAAGTTTGCCATGCACTGACACAGAGTAAAATATAAGCTTTCAAGTGACGCATTATTTGTAAAATATATGCAGCTTTTTTGATTTTGTGGTTGAAGAAATCTCAAAAACCAATTAATACAAAAATTAGTCTCAATTTGTATAGTGTGTTTAAGCGATAAAAATCTGAAAAGTAATTAATTAAACTCCTATTTGATGACAGTAAAAATACGAAAAGCAGACGAGAGGAAACGAAAACAATTCAATACCCTCTTTGAAGCCAAACACAGAGGCGTGCAAGAACAATGCTATTTTAGTTTTTGTCTCCTTGATAGAAAGTTATTTTACACAACCAAGTCATTAAGTTTTTTGGTGGTGTAAGTGACTACTCTTCCACCGTTATATTAACTCATTCCCTGCTGAACCGTTTCAAGAATATTCCAACACCTAGACTTCAAAAAATTATTGAATAATATTGGTTTGAAACAATCTTATTGAGTTTGTCCTGACAAAGCATTATCTCAAAAATTAGCGAGTACAAGAAGGTTTTAACCATTAATCAAACAGAAAAATCAGCAGTCTCAACAGTTAGACGTTAGCAGTCTGAGGGTTAAGAACAAATATTGTAAGTGGTTGCAACGCACGTAAATCCTGTTATAAGTTAATATACTTTTTAGCTGTCTAGATTATATCTTCAATGTAATAAATCAGTAATTCCTGTCTTTTAATTGTACGACGTGCTATTTTTCTTTTAATGTATTTACGTGATACCAAAATCAACTTTTTTATCAAATCTTAAATCCTGACTTTGGTGGTTTATTTAACTTGCCAATGATTTTGCTCCTTCTCGTGATATACACCAGCGTCTGTCAGATTCTATAGTATTGTTAGAAAAAGAGGCTTGCAAGGTTGAGGTTGCTTAGAAACATACACATCCAAAAGCCAACAAGTGGTCACCTTTCCATGACCACTGGTGTGACACGGCGCCGCTCAATACTTTCCCTAATCCTCAAGTTCGCGAAATCAAAATACCTCACTCCAAAAATCCGACGCAAACGAAAACACTTTTCCTTTCAAAATACGAAACGTTTATTATTTTGGCTGAATAATTGTTTATTTTATATTTGCCTAATCACTGTACGCCACTACAGCGCCAACTAGTACAAAAGCTGGCTCTTTTATCCCGAATACTGAAAGCACAAGGAAGTGAGGGGCTTTTATCAATTCAATACAAAAGGAATTAAAAGCGGTGCTGGCAGATTTGAATCAGAAAGCAATTTAGGCAGAGATTCTATTCTCGATCGGGACACACGATTTGGGGTGAGCAGAACAACACTTCAGAATCAATTTGGTCCATCTCCATAAGATTATCAAAATAATTATTTTCTTTCATATTCCTCGATTGAATCACTCAGACGAGAAACACTTTTAAATTGAGCATAACAATTCACACATGCACATGAGAAAATTTATTCTGTATAGTGCATAAATCTCTTACCCGACTTTGCACTGATATATTCTAATTATGAATGTATGTTGATAACTATATCATATAATAATAAAAAAAACAGAACAATTTTTAGTTTTTTAACTATTCAATATTTTTCAGACCGAGATCGGTTTTGCTCATCGCAATTATTGGCAACTTATAGAATACAATTTATGATGTCGACTGAAAGTGCTTTGTGGAATTTGAATATCAAATTTGAAACCCTTTCAATAATGACCCCTGAAAAATATCGTTATTGAAAATTATCACAGGTAATTGTGTTAATTATTATTAGATAAATATTATAAAATTTGTTTTAGCTGCAATTTACTGATTGCCTTTGCGTAAATGTTTCCCTGTAATTAATAACTTTGGCATATAGACGATGCAAACTGTTTATTTTACGTCAGTTCTGTTGCATCCGTGTGAAAGAATTCCTGAAAGGTGAAACCCGAGTCGTTAGTGACAAAAAATGTGGAATCGTACAAAATTGTAACAAATCAAATTTAATGCAATACAAATTGAATATAATTTATGATATCTACAGAAGGTGCTTGATGGAATTTCAATATCAAATTTGAATTGTTAAAACTTTGTACGATTCCCATGCTTTGTCACTAACGACCCGGGTTTCGCCTTTCGGCATCTTCAGACATTCTATCACACGGGTGCAATAGAATTGACTGATAAACTGATCTAGTTCAGCTGATTTGATAATGCCCACGATGGGAGAAACCGGCCCTGATCAAAAAATATGTTGTGACAAAACATGTGGAATCGTACAAATGTGTAAAAATTCAAATTCAAATTAAATATTTTATAATACTATCTTTGCAAAACTTTCACTCAAAAATTAACAGGCTAACAAAACAAAGGGTCAAGAACTAAGAAAATTCTTTATAATATATATATAAATGAATGTAATAAAATAAAATTTCAATTCAGTGTAATTATTGCCAATTAAATATTCATTATCAAAAATAAGGAGCGGCAAATTTTTACAATCAAATTCCTTAAAATACATATTTTAGGGAAAATTATGTATTTAATTATTAGTAATGTCAATTAGTAGTACAGTAGTCGTTTTAAACTTAAGCAAAACCAGTCATGACCTTAATAATATTAAATTGTTTATTATTAAACACTTTTTTTATTTATTTAAATTGAAATTTTACATGATAATGATGATATGATTCTAGAATGAATGGTGATTTATTGTATGTATGTATTGTATGTAAAATAAAACAACAAAATGTTATGTAGAACAAACCGATTGTTAGCACGTGATTTGTTTATCCTTTATTGCGGTCGAAGAATACAGCTTGGCTAACCTTTATAGTAGAGGAGATGGATTGTTTTATTCCACATAGATTTTTCGTTTTCCCAATGTCTTTACAACGGCAGCAAAAAAAGCTTTCACTCTCTATTGAAATTTATTAACATCGTCGTCGCCGATGTAAAGATTTCCTTTTGAGAGCAAAATGCCCAGGACTTATTGAGATAAATGTATCGGCAACATAAATTATAATTTAGGCCGATAATGAATTCTAGCTTCTATCAATTTTTTATGCGCCAAAATGGAATAAAATTACTACACCAAAAATATGTATTTATTTTAATAGTCAATATATCAAAGGTAAAAATTCAAATAATAAAACATAGGTGGTTCCATTGGACGGGATACGTATGTATGTATATATTGAGTAGAAAATGAGTATAATTTAATGAAAACAATAACATAATAATACTTTACTGTTAATAACTGTTACATGCAATCAATTATTTTTTTAAATTAAGTCACATATATTAAGCTTAATCGTCTTCGCAACGTTAACATATAATTTGATTTTTTGAAATATGGTTTGTTATTCACGACTTGGGTTTCGCCTTTCGGTATCTTCAGGCATTCTATCTCACTGATTAAATTGAACTGAAACAATAAATGGTTTGCATCGGTTATGTTTAATTTACGGTTATTTGCAGCGGTCATGTTAAATTTTGATAATGATTATCACATCATTGCAGCTATTAACTATTGCGACTTAATGATGATTTTTTTTTGTGTGAACAACAGTGAGCGATAATCAACGATAATTAAATATAACTGTTTAATATGATACCAATAAATATCTCCTTATTTTAAATTGATGGATTACCGTGAGATAAATATCACAAATATTTTTCTTATTTTATTTAAGGGATATAGCAAGAAAGAAAAAGGAAGGTTTAGTTGGTCGTTTAATACAAGGATTGAATTTAATTTTCATGTTTTTTGTTCAAATGGTAGGCAAATGTCAATGATATAGTTGATAGCTATTTCGGCTCACGCCATCGTCAGAACTATCTATCTGACGATGGTTGAGCTGAATTAGCTATCAACTATATCTTAAAAATAAATAATTTTGTAGAACTAAAATACATTGCTATTTTTTTCGCCGTGTTATTATGGAGTTCTACCAAGTGAATGTCAATTCAATCAGTAAATGTCAATGAGTCAAAGTTTCATCGATTAAAATTTGATATTGAAATTTCATCTAGTACAGAGTAGATATCGTAAATAAGTAAACATATACGTTACTTGTACGTAGTAATTTCGTGCTTTGCTTCTTCTGATTATCATTTTTTTGAAACAATGTTTCATGTTTTAGAGTAATATTTTTTCTTGTCAGTTCTTACGTTACCTAACATCGTAACATTGTTGGTAGCACTTGACCAAAACTGATCACGATAAATTCGATCAGAAGTACCATCAAAGGAGAACATCGATTGCACCCTATCGCCGGTACCACTATCTTGTGTGACCTTTGAAAATTGGCAAAGCCTCTCGCCCGAACCACATCGGCCACTGAAATCACCCCCCGAAGACCTTTGCCACCGTCCCGGCGTGTGAGCGCCGTACACGAACTCACCTCCGGGCGACAATTATCGTCTCGTATCACTAGGCACTCAACTCCGTATCGTCTCGATGAAATATCCGTTTTATGCTTCTGATATCGTGATATGATTATTATTTGAAACCATTTTCTACTGTATTAAAGAAATATCATATCGTAGGTGGCTTTGGTATATACTAGTGTTTGATACCAAATAACAGCGTTCGAAACAACATACTAAATTAAACTAATTCAATTCATTCATCAGTTACAAACCACCCGTATTACTATATTTACAAAAATAGCAATGTATTTTGGTTGTACAAAATTTATAAGGCATATAGTTGACAGTTATTTCGGCTTACGCCTTCATCAGAACTACCACTTTATTAGTTCTGACGAAGGGTAAGCCGAAATAGCTACCGACTTGTAAATTTTGTTAAAATAAAATTTATTTCTATTTTTTCACCGTGTTATAATAGAGTTCTATCAAGTGAATGCCAATTCAAACAGTAAATTACATTGCTATTTGTTCACCGTGTCTTCGTTAATGTTTTAGTAGTAATTTCTTGGTGGAAAAACATTCTATTCAAAATAACAAAACATAATTATTAGTTCTCTTTTCACTATACATTTAAGCTCAGAACCGGTTTTGCTCATCTCGAGCATTATCAACTGATAGAATACAAATATTCGATAATTTCTGAAGCACAAAAAACTAATAATAATTACACTTCGGTGAAAAAATAGCAATGTATTTTAGTTCTACAAAATTATTTAGTTTAAGCATAGTTCTGACGATGGCGTGAGCCGAAATAGCTATCAACTATATTTGTTAAAAATAATTTTGTAGAACTAAAATACATTGCTATTTTTTCACCGTGTTATAATGGAGTTCTACCAAGTGAATGCCAATTCAATCAATAATAATAATTACATTTTATCTGTCAAAACATTATCCATTCCCACACGCTTTGTGGAACATATGGAAATCTTAAATGTTTTAACGATTCAAATTCAAAGGAAACGGAAATGCTATCATCCACCCTCAGTTTATATCATAAAACGTATGTAAGTTTTGATGCAAAGTTCTTGTAATAAAAGCCTTAGACTTTAGGCTCTCGAAGAATTCGAAATTAATAGATTTGACCATGGTTATAATCATTTAAACGGCCAAATAAACAATTACTCGTCACCCCTACTTAAACGATTTCAAGAAACTTACGTAATTACGGATTTAGTTGGTGACTATTAAAGACAATTTCGTTCCAAAAGTTTGAATAGCATTATGTTCAGTTTTTCACTCTGGCAGGTTTATATTTCTCTTAGCCGGTTTGTTTCATTTCGGTTAAATACAATCTCTTACACAAGCCTTCTGCTTAATGACGAGCTTACACAATTTGCTGATTAACCTGTCAATAACTTTAAATAGATACAATTTACAAGGTACGTCTAGTTCACTAGCCGGCGGGACGGTATTTCCAATATTTGTCTGACTTTTGGACTAACTTTGTATACGATTTCAAACAAAGCGAATAGTTTTAAGTGATAACATAGATTTCGGCTGACACGTCCAATGTCTATGCAATAATTTACATTTTCCATTGGAACGTCAATTTGTCTGTCAAACAAGTCATTATTTTTTTAATCTAAATATAATCTTTCACTACTTGTTAAAAAGACAATATATTGAAATAAAAAGAAAAATTTATTTATTTATTTATAACTTACACGGTATAAAACTTACAAATATCAATTCATTGCTTTTGTACCGTAATATATTAACATATTTAAATATAAAAATTCAACAAATACACAGTAAAACAATTAATAAGGACTGCAAAAAAAAGTCAACCAAGTAGGCTCATAAAATGTCTACTTTAACTGAGAAAATAGCATTCGTTTGAACTCACTTTCGTCCACATGAAATACGTCAACATCCGAAGCAATACTGTTGAACATTGTTAATGCTCTTACTATAGGCATCCCCATTGGCAGACTTGTTCTACACTTTGGAAGAACAAACAAATTATGTACACGATTTCTTACAAAACTATCCGGAACACACAAATTGATATTGTTAAGGACGGCAGAATTCTCGTTTTGGCCTCGAATTAGTCTAAAGAAATACGTGGCTAGATACATTTCTCTTCGATTTTTCAAACTATTGAATAAAATTATAATCAAATTTGAATTGTTCTCCCATCGTCATCTTCAGGTATTTCATCACACGGATGCAACAGAACTGAAACCCGGGTCGTTTGTGACAAAACATGTGGAATCGTACAAAATTACAACAATTCAAATTTGATATTGAAATTCCATCAAGCACCTTCAGTCGATATCATAAATTATAACATTATATTCACTTTTAAGGGCTTACCGTCATTTTTTGATGGAAAAACATGATATAATATTTTACATAATAAAGACATATTTTTAGCATTTATTTTCACAATATATTTTATGATCAAGATCGTTTTTGCTCATTGCTAGCATCAACTGATGAATGCTTAATGCTAAAAAAAATTAAAAGAACATTTGATTACAATTTTATATCATGGTGAAAAAAAAGAAATTTAAAATTAAATTTTAATTGTTACAATTTTGTACGATTCCACATGTTTTGTCACTAACGACCCGGGTTTCGCCTTTCAGCATATCTACATAAAAAAATACCCATTTCTATTTTAATATTAGTTGATTCACAATTCGCTAATCACGTTATTAATGAATCACATAATATAAATTCAAACTCAGCGCCTAAATGTTTGCATCTTTGTAGTAAGGGTCGGAGAATGACGGCTTTGGAACAGCTGGAAATCAATAGACACCAATTATCACAAAGGATTCTTAACGAACAAACTAATATAATAGTATCGCCACTAGTCCAACCGTATTACAAAGGGGTGGTCTGATTCGCTTCTATAATGACCACTTCCGTCCCACATATAAACTTATTGTCATAGACACCTATTGTTTCATTTAGAATTTTTGAAAATTTAGTGTCTGTGTGAAACTAAGAAGCTAGGCCGTTGGAACAGGAGAGAGGATGTGTTGTGTGCCTTTTCTGCACAGCTATATATAGATAAGCGAATGTTAGTTTAAGCATAGTTCTGACGATGGCGTGAGCCGACATAGCTATCAACTATCAGCTATCAAAAATAATTTTGTAGAACTAAAATACATTGCTATTTTTTTCACCGTGTTATAATGAAGTTCTACCTAGTGAATGCCAATTCAATCAATGATTAATATTTGTTGAAAAACCCTTTCAAGAATGACTCATTAATAAGATTGTTAATGAAAATTATTATAAGCAATTGTGTTGATTATTATTAGATTAATATTATAAAATTTTATTTAGCAGAAATTTACTGCTTACCTTGGGGTAAGTGTTTTCCTATAATTAATAACTTTGGTATATAGACGATGCTAACTTTTTATTGTAAATCAGTTTTGTTGGCTCGAAGGTGAAGGTCGGGTCGTTAGTGACAAAACATTTTAAATCGTATAAAGTTGTAACAATTGAAATATTGAGATTCCATCAAGCACCGTCAGTCGATATCATAAATTATAAAATTTTATTACTTTTGGAACGATTTTTAATGATAACATTGCAAATTTTTAAGGAGGTTAAGCGAGCAAGCTTTGATAAAATTAAATTCAATACATTTCAAACTAGTAATTGTCTAAATACAGAAATATGGAACCATGTATATTTCTCTTCGGGATTAGAAATCCTTAAAAGCTTATAGCGAATACAACCTTATAGATTTCATAGTGAGTGGTTGTCACAAAAATTACTTAACATAACATTAGGGTCGTTTATCGTGTCTCTTGTATACAAGACTACTGAATAAAATTATACACCCAGTCCTTTTTTTACGCAATACATTGGTTCCAGAAAAAGGCGCGCTAAAAAATCGCGCAAAAAAATGATTTCACTCAATTGCATTATATTTCTTTACACACCCTAAAATATAAAATCGCATAATATCCGATACACTTGTTAACATTTGGCAATTGTATGTGTATTTAAAAAAATGGAATGCTTTACAAAATTAAGGTTTAAAAATACACATATTTAAAAAAAAAATAGTGAAACTTACATGCCTAGCATCATATATAAATGTCTTCTTTAAAACAATTTTAGGGAAAAAATTACGTAAAAACGAGTGAAGCGCGTAAAAAAATGTAGCGGTGCCGTCCAAAAAAATCGCGTATAATCGAATTCGCGTAAAAAAAGGAATGGGTGTAATTTCAAATTTTTGTAACGCATATGTATAAATTAAGTAAATTAACCTTTTCTTTATTTGATTGTCATTAAAATGAAATCGTAAATTTAAATTTTAGAGCTCATGAAATATTGCAATATATCTGTTACACTATACCACTAATACGAGCAAAAAACTACCACAAAATTGAAAACTGGCGTCTGATACCGCCTCGAAAGTCTGTGATCCTGTTACCTCCTAGATTTTCTTCTTTTTTAGCTTCCATTGCAGTGTTCTGTGCTCGACGGCTGTGAAATTGAAATGACAACTCATCCCGAAATCCTGAATACCCGCGCTTCTTCCTAGTCTCCAGATACCCGGGAAGACTCCAGCGGCTGTCAGTTGGGAGGCCACAGCGCCAAAAAAACTTTCAACAAACGCCAAAGAATTCAATAAACACGACCGGAAAATAAAATGGCATGACTTTGTTCTATTCATATGGATTACCTCGCTTTTTTCAATCACTGTCAATGAGTGTTTTTATTTTTGTACAAAAGAACCTATTGAATCTACCGACAGCTTTTCTTTTACGTACTATCGACAAACACCAACGTTCTTATAGATAACGGATTTTCTCTTTTTTTTTAATTCGTTTTATAACCCAACATACGGCCTTAAACGATAAATTTTCTATTTCAATTTTATTATTAATTAATTATTTTCAATTCTTGATTCTGAAAACATGATTTTCATAAAAAAATATACGCAATAAAGACGACGCAGGAATTTCAACCTATACGTATACTTTATAATATCACCTGAATGTTGCTTGATTGAATTTCAATATGAAAAATTAATTATAGAAACTTTATACGAATCCACATGTTTAGTCACTAAAGCAGGGTTTCGCCTTTCGGCATCGTCAGGCATTCTATCGCACGAATGCGATACTTTTTATCAGTCTTAAAATTGAAACATTTTTAGAACACCTAAATTGACAAATTAAATACATAAAATCTCACACGTATGAATATTATTTCATAAGTTAACACTAGTCATAAAATATATATTGTATTGTATACATGTAAAATTTTCATTATAAATTTGGAAATGAGCGATATTTTTGACTCTTCTTAACAATTTCAAGTGTTTGAATCTCGTAATGCTTTTTAAATACACGATTCAATGGTTATGATATTCATTTTTTTTTTCAAAAACAGCTCACTAATTTTCCGATCCGTTTGTAGTAAATAAACGAATAATTTAATTATAATATTAACATAACCTTTACGTCTACGAAAACCGCCTTCTACAGTTACGCTCTGTATCCCGTAGAAAAAGTTTTTCATTTGAACACATGTACTCGTGCTATCTTTCTCATGAAGTTAAAATACGGTATAATTTATTTTATTTTTTTGTTGTGCCCTGCGAAGTCTCGAGAACGTGGCACAATTCTCAAGCCATTAATCTTACCGATTCGGCGACATTATTTTTTGAGGTTCGGTTTGCGGGAACGAAAAAAACACAAGTCGTATTTCTTCATTGGCGTTGTCGGCACTTTTATGCCTGATGCTTTAGAATACGCAAATTAAAAAAAAAGAACATCGGCACTGAGTAAAATTTATTGCGCATTCGAAATAAAGTGAACTTATTGCACAGGGCTGATCAGACGCCTGTCTTTCATTAAAATACCCATTTATCGCTTTTGAAAGAAGCTACCTAAACCATATAATTTATTAATTTCTCATAAAAACCAATTTACCAAATATGTTATCTAACCTTTCAGTGAAATTATATCTTATTTCATTAGTTTTAAGTTGTTAACAGTTACTTTTTGACGGAAACGCATGATATATTAAATAATTGAAACAAATTTTTAGTACCTATTTCCACAATATATATAAATATATATGGGAAAAAAAATGATTTTTTTTCTCATCTTTGATATTCAATGCTGCAAAAAATCTCAAGCTTTTCCTAAGCTTCCATTTTTCTAAGTCTATTTCTTAAACATTACAATATTTTATATTGAGTTCGGTATATTATATACACCCAGTCCTTTTTTTACGCGATACATTGGTTCCAGGAAAAGGCGCGTAAAAAAAATGATTTCACGCAATTGCATTATATTTCTTTACACACGCTAAAACATTAATTCGCATAATATCCGATGCACTTGTCAACATTTGGAAATTGTGTGTGTATTTAAAAAAATGGAATGCTTTACAAAATCAAGTTTTAAAAATACACATTTTTTTTATTTAAAAAAAATATTGAAATGTACATGCCTAGCATTGTATATAAATGTCTTCTTTACAATTAATTTGGGAAAAAAATTGCGTAAAAACGAGTGAAGCGCGTAAAAAAAGGGCAAGAAAAGTAGAGCTGTGGAGTTAAATTCGGAGTAGTAGAGTTGCGGTGTTTTGGTCGTAGTCAGAATCGAAGTCATAGAGCCGTGGTGAAAAAGGAGCGACTCTGACTGCTTTTTTGATTAGACAATTTTGAAAAATATCTCAATAAACAATTTACAGGATTGGTTAACTGATCTTTAATTTAATGCACGTTTACAGGAAAGATTAGAAAAGGCCTGACAAAATTAAACGGTTTTTAATCGGAGTCGTGTTGTTGGTCAATGTCGAACTAATGTTTTTTTAACGACACACTCCTGGTTTTTAGGCAAATAAAATGCATTTTGATGGCACTTTAATAAATTTAATCAATATTTAAGCATATTTTCATCTTGTATCTTCTATATTTCTCATCTTTGTATGGTGTATATCAAATACACAGCACCATTGAGCGCTTTTTTTTTTTTTGATTAAGTAAGGGAAGGGTTACTAGAAAGATTCTATAAAAGTACGGCTTCGAACCGTTTGTCTTTTCTTAACGGGTATTCCGAAACAAATTTAATGCTTAAAAACTTTAAATTTTGAAATATTTCTTTTTAAATGTAAAAAGTTTCCATTTTTCACGGAATAATAACATTATTACAATACGACACGTCAAAAATACATATTAACCTCATAAAACAAAAGTCATATCGCATAAATTATAAAACTTGCCTAAATCAGATGTAAAACATTCTTTTGTATGGCTTGTTTAAAAACGTTAAAAAGAAACAAGTTAGTATTATTATGTTTTAATATATTCCATATGTCAAATACCTTACATAATAATACAGGGGCGGACCCTATTTTGCATATTTATTGTTGATAATGTATGCTATTAGTTTTACCATCAAGACTTGGTTTAAATTCTGGCTTTGTTTCCATAGTCTCGTACAAATTGCTTATTTATAATATAAGAAGCGAAACTAAGCACAGTTGATTCATGGATTAATTTATAACACCTGTTTTTAACAATCTTAAATTTATTTCTTTTTCGACGTGAGAAAGTTTTATTCGTTTATTAGGCTTTATTCTTTATTATTAATATAACGGAAAATCTCATTCAAACAAAATACCTTGTTGTCTATGTTCAAAAATCAATGCAATATTTTATAACCATTTTGGATCAATTAATGATAATTAATAATCAAATGTATTTTATATATTTTGATTATTTTCTACGAGAACTACTTGCTATTCTGTTTTTCGTATAAATTTTTCGAGTACAATAATCTAACCAAATAGATAATTTAGATTATAGAATGAGTTATATTATTGTATTCAAAAAATAATGATCATTAACTATTTTATCAAGAAAAGTTTGAATTAAAAAGAGCTCAATTAAAATCAATGCTTATATTAAACGATCAACTTAACCTTCATAATTCTCCCTCGCTATATCGCTTACGTGAGTATTCGTTTAATAACTTCAGAATCTGAAAAATAATTATCACTGCGTCGCCTGATATTGAATGCCATTATAACCAACTAATTAAAGAAATGAGGTATGTATGTATTTCAAATTACACAATTACATTTTAATGGTATTTGATTATTATAAAAACCTTTCATCATAAAGTCATTAATTGTATTCTATATAATTATTGACAGAAATAGTGAGTTACGGTATAGCCGACACTAAAAATTATTGTATGTTCTAAAATGAAGACTCCATGCACTTATAATTAAAACCATGTTTTTTTAAATAAAATTAATTCATATGGTTTATTGCTCACCTCTCGTGAATTTTATATTCATTTTAGTACTGATATGTAAATGTCGGTAATTCACACGTGATTTTGCCCACAATTTGACGACAGTCTGGTCAAACGTGAAATATCGTTTGAAATGACAGTCTGAATATTCATGATCAAGCTGTTAGAACAAAAATAATAATTTAAACGAAATGCTGGAATATATTTTCTTCTGCTCGTTAACCCTTTCTGTCCGCCGATATAAAATAAATATGCATAGCATATAATAAATCGATTATTCTCTTATTTTAATACTAAATATCGCTCTAAGATTTTACGAATTCCTTTCTGATATATTTACGCATAAAAATAGTAAAAAACAGTAAAAATAATTATAATAACCGTAGGTCGGGCGCGCGGAAGATATAATATTTTGTCGCGGTTTTCACTAACTTTATTTTCACATGTTAGCATCACTTATATATAAGTAAATTCAAATTTGAATTGTAAAACTATGTACGATTCCTAATATTTAAATTCCATCAAACACCTTCAGTCGATTACATAAATTACACGTAAATTTATTTAAATATTTTTTGTATCCATTATATTATATATGATTGACTTGATATTTTCTGAGAAGTCGTGGACGTAAAGTTTCTGCTCTTGTAAAGTGCAAAACCAACCAGCTAATAGAGATGCGATAGGTAAGAGCATTTACAATGTTCGACATCGCTCCACATGGACGATAGTGAGTGCAGACATAACTTTTTACCTAAGCTTGCTCCGTTTAGTTCATTGTTATTTCTCTTTTAATTTTCAATGAAATTTTTTTAAAACCTTTTCTAGGCTATAATTAAGCAATTAGATGATAATGTGTAATTATTGCAACGTACGTGTATCAAATAAATCGACTCATTGGACTTAAAATCTTTTTTATAAAGTATATGCAAACATAACGAATATACAATAATGTAAAAATAAGATTGTATCGAATTTTTTAGCATACGTATATTATTCAAAAAAAGATCTGAAAATACGAAAGACATGAAACTTAATCGTGACTTTTAATGTATTTTGTATTTCCGAAATCACATAGGAAAAAACGCATCTAATCTCAACTTTCTATTCAAAATTTTCTTTAGGCAATATTTATGTACGATAATTCTCATTACGTTCAGTATAAGAATTTTTCTTCATTAAATTAAAACATCAGGACCGGATTGGGAGAGTGCAAATTGTAAGCATAATCATATCACAGATTCCTGATGGAACAGCGGCATCTATCTTCCGCTGTCAGCTGATTTTGACGTTTGCGAAATTGATATGACAAGACTTAGCACGTTCCACGTCACTAGTTTAAATTTTGGCAACATCGAAACTAGGGATTGTCCAACCGCTGCTATTTAATGCATAAATTATAGTAAAAAGCTGGTCGCTTTTTCTATTTATCAGTCAGAACCGGTTTCGTATAATGCTAGCGTTGAGCGAAATCGGTATTGATCTTAAAAATATAAAATCAGAAATATTGTGTTTATATTGTTAACAAAATAAGTTTTAACTTTTGCTTCAATTCAGATTTCGAAACGTGGTGGGGTGAAATTTGAAATTTCATAAGAAATTCTAAAAATTAATTCCGCGAACTTTGAAACGGAAATCAGTCATTTTAAAAGCTTATTCACAAACTAAAAGTTTGTTTTTCGAATATTTACGTATGATCCAATAATATGTTACGTTTTTTATTCGACATTCAAACTGATATACCACAAAGTAACAGACGATATTGTCGACATTTGTATATTCACCCCACAACCCTTTGCAATTACCTTTCATTCCACCCCGATAAGCGAATCGGAGCGTATTTGTACGCCGATAGTGGGTAATTGGTATCGAAATCCGCACATATCGCGGATTATGCTCGAGGTTTATTCATGCTTTTTGCGATTTTGATTGATATGCGTAATCAACCATACCGTTATGCTCGGTATCAATAACTATTGTCATAGCTATATATCCCAGAATTGAGAAGAAATTTTGGTGTAGTAACGACGGGAGTAATGGCTGCAACTAGAATATTTTTTATAAATACTTGATTAATATCTTTATATGCAATTAAAGTTTACACTTATACTTTTGAAGTATTAACTGTTACTTCTTGGTAGAAAGGATTTTTTTAATCAATAAGAACACAATAAAAATGGTATTTAAACATCGACAAAAACTAATGTTTCAATAGAGTATATTGGACAAAGCTCTATATTTTTTTAAGTATAAAATATTAACAATTTCAAAGCCATTGAAAGCAAGAAAACGTTTTATCTTTCTCACTTTTAAAACGTTAGCTATCTCTACTTCGTCGAAAAGTATGATATTTTAATTAAAATAAACACAATATATTTTATTATCATGATCGGTTTCACTAATCACGGCATTATCAACTAAATTCGCTCGATTTCAATATTTTGTGGAAATAGTACGGAAAAGAGTGTATTTTTACTAATATGTGATTGATTCACATAAAATGCGATATTTATTTTTTATATAATTTCATTTATTGAATTCTCTATAGGATTACATCAAACAAAATGTTTAACCGAAGATCTGAAGTGTAAAAATCAATCTTTTTTTTCTGCTACTTGAAACTTATAGCATTACAAATCAATTTCTTCGGAAAAAATATTATGGAACACGTTTTTCTAACTTCGTTCTTCAATTGTTAAAGAATTGATCACATTTATACGCGATTTGCTAAAGACCAAGGTGTTTTTTTAAAACCTATCAGTATCCGATGTTTTTTTTCAAAAGTTTTCCTATTATCTGTCTAACAACTGATTTGGGAAAGAACGTGCTTTTGAACTTTTGGAATTAAGCTTTTTTCGATGTGTGTCAGCTATCGAAAACCATCGACTGCTACAAATATTATTTGGAACCATAAATCAATTACCAGTGATACAGATAACTATGAAATATAATAATTCACATAGACATATACATCACCAATTTTCAATGTCAGATAAAAACATTACTAATATTTTTGATTAAATCGGTGTAAAGTCTTGAACATTTTAAATCATAAATACTTAGTTACGAGTATCACGAATATTCTGAATAAATTTAGGAATTAAATGTCACAGTTAAAATAATTATATAATCAAGGTATTTTTAATTTAGGGTTGCTATGCCAACTGCGTAATTCAATGCGACTTACAAATAACTTGCGTTGAAATAATGACATTAGCAGATATTACAGAAATTAACTTTATTTTACATACATATGGCATAGTTCATAAACTTACAGTCATCCACAAGATATATCCCCAAATCCATTCTAATATGCAAAAGTTATAAATTAATAACCTTATATATTATAGTATAAACTGTGCGATAGTCACGTGATCTCGCAGGTAGTAGCGCAGCAGGAAGTTATTAAAAGTTTGCACGGTATTTTTTTATAAATATACGTCTGAAAGTATTTGCTTGGAAAAGCTTTCTTTATAAAGCCTTCAAAAAATAAAATATTTTTTCCCCTCACAATAATTACCTTCCAGGAAACTTCAATTTTGTTATTGCTGTGTAAGTGATTGCAAAAAATATTTGTTGGGAAATTGCTTTCACCGCGACTAACTTTGTTTACTTTGGCGTTATAGTACTCTCTCAAATTAATTGCTTGTTAAACCTCTCTTACTTAGTTCATTTATTTTGTTCCTCGTCTTCTTTTAACCATTGACAACAAACTATTAAATGTTTTATTTAATAAGTAATATTAGTTATACATAATCCACTGAGCCATCGGCATTATCCCAAGTTAATTAATTGCTAAGCCAAGAAAAAACAACAATTAATTGAGGTAAAAGATATAATTACAACGAAACATTTTTAAGGATTCGGCGGTAGCTTTATGGAAGTTGACTTATTTTGTAAATAATATTACAATTCTTTTTTTTGTCCTACGATTTATTTATTTTCATGTACACATTAGAAAAATTACAAGTTAATATCTTTTGCAATGTCAGAATATTAAAAAAAAATGTTGGAAATCAAAAAAAATAAACAACAAAACAAATAATAAGGATAGCAAGAAAGTCAATCATGCAAGGTCACGAAAAATCTACTTTAACACATTAAAAAATAGTATTAACCTGAACTTTCGTCAAACAACCGAAGCAATAATGTTGAACATTGTTAATGCTCTTACCATTGGCATCCCCATTGGCAGACTGGTACTACACGTTGGAAGAGCAAACAATTCATGTCTAAGATTTCTTGAAAAAATGTCCCAAGCATCTTCACCCATTAACACTATTAATTTGCAGTTTTATAACAATGTATACTGTCATAGTTTGATCAAACCGCTTTTTAACGTTCAGTAATAAAAGAAAAGCTCTCCACTTTTCTTTATTTTTATATTAGAATTAGATTCACTGCTAATTTAATAATAAATTACCCAACGATATAGTTAGTTTAAGGAGCCTTAGCAAAAATACAAACTACGCAGCAAATCAAGTAACACCATGTAAAATAAATTAACTATCAATTTTCATGTGTATTGTTGTGAATGTTGTAAAGGTTAATGAAAATTCTTTTTTTTTATGTTATAGTATTAAATATTAAAATTTATAAACTCGAAGTAAATTGTGAATCAATTTAATCAGTGAAATAATTTATACTGTTATCTTCTCTACATTATGCTAATAGTGATCTATAAAATGAATTAACGCCGATTCGATATTTTAAAAAAATATTTAATAAAATCCATTTGCATGTCTATAAATATGCGATAGAAATGTGCGTGTAAAATTTATAACAGCATCAACATATTATAAGACGCATTCACTCGGAAGATGCGTTTGAACGTATTGATGAAAAATCACTGCAGTGGGAAAATTATATGGTAGAAAACAACGGAAACAATTGATTGGATTGGCAATTGTTTTGCAATTTGTAGAGCTAAAATACATTGCTTTTTTTCACAGTTTTAACGTAAATCATGCTTAATATATATTTGAAATGATAAAAGTGTATTTAGTTAAATGTTCAATAGTAGCAATAAAAAAATATTGATTGAATTGGCATTCACTTGGTAGAACTCCATTAAAACACTGACTGACGATGGCGTGAGCCGAAATAGCTATCAACTATATCTTAAAAAATAATAATTTTGTATAACTAAAATATATTACTATTTTTTTCACCGTGTGATAAAAAAGTTATGTGCTTAATTTCGTCAGTTCAACTGAAAGATTTTGAATATTTAAGCTAACGTTAACAACTTTGACCTTTCGTTAATTTTGCAGAGAGCCATTTTAAGACTTAATTTTTGTCTCCCTCTCATATACGAATTCTTAGGTTGAATCGTGAAAATCAATTTCAATATTAAAGTAACAGTTAAACCTTTTTTCAGATTATAAATTTTAGTCAAATCTTAATATCAAGGGAAAAAAGGTAAAATTGCATTAAAATATCGACTTGTCCCCTTTTATATTTTCCACTGTGTTATTTTCATTTTTCTGTTTTGTTTGACTACCATTTGAAGTAAAGCGATAAAAAAACACTTCATTTACAATATTAGAAAAGCATGTGGGTATTTTTTTTCATATTGATTATACGTTAAACGTATTATTTATTTCATGAACAGTTGAACTATTTTAAAACATAATCTTTTATTGTCATGAAATCATTATGTGATGTTATACAACTGGAATGACTGATAGAAGATTGAATCTCTAACATAAAACACAATTTAATTTTTATTATATTTGGGATTCAAAAACAGTATTCTATCACTGTACAACAGAATCATTCGATCGGTTGAAAAGCCTCTTTCATCATACGACCTTGTTGAAATGTTGGCCTTTTCTATGCCATTCCCGTAAATTGAGATATTGTAGTGTGTGAAATGTGATTTGTTTCTTTCCAAATAAAACGTGACCGCTTTAAGGCTGTTCCAGTCGAGGCAAGACTGAAGACTAATGCCTAAAAAAATGCGTGATTCGCCTTTACGTGCAAGTGTTATATGAATGATTTTCACCGTGCTAAAGCTTTTTTTCCAAATCAAACCTGAACTTTAATAGTGCACTCACGAAAGCATTTGATGGATTTATTTTTCATAGAAAATAATAAGACCTCGTTACAAACTTATGAATTTCTAAAAAAATGCTTTTATTGCCTGTGAACTTAGTTGGCAAAAGTAGGTACATAGTTTTTATATGCTATAATTTAAAAGAGAGATTTTTTAACCGTATCTTGAGTAGACATTAATTTTTGGCAAGATAGATACACGTAAAATATATTATTTATGAAATTTTTAACCACCATAGAAATTAAATTTATTTCTATATCGTTACTTTCAAAATCGCATTTCAAGATTGTATAATGTTTTTTTTGGATTGAACGGCAACTTACATAAAATATTTTTAATGTAATTTTCAAATCGATATCCTTGTTATTTTAACTACTTGTGTATTATTATATTATACAAAATATTTGGTATAATGATTATATTCCATTAGGTATGTAAGAGTTAAAGGTTATTTTTTTCATTAAAATTTCCCAGTCATTACTTCTCCTAATGAGTACCTTATGACTGCTCAGAGCTCTGATTGGATTACTGATTTATCTTAATTTTGTTTGAAAATTATCAATCAGTTGTTGTTAAAAATTTTATTTGAAACCATTTTTCATAATTTGTATTAATGTAGTGTGATTTTCTTCAAACTGTTTCTTAGTTCTTGAACCCATGGTTTTGTATACCTGCTACCTTTAACTCAAAATTTTTATAGAAGCTTGTAAATTGTATTCTATCAGTTGATAATGCTCACGATGAGCGAAACCGGTCCTGATCAAAACACTTATGTAAACAAGTATTAAAAATTTGTTTTTAATTATTTAAAATATTATGCCTTTCCATCAAGAAGTGACAGTTAACACCTAAAAATAAACTATTTATCATTAGAATGCCATCAAAATAAAAATTGGTTATATGAATATTGTATAGTTGTAGAATTCACACAGAAACAGATTTTTTCGCTTAGATAAGTCGTTTTACCGTAAGGTTTATAGAATACTTTCTGAGTATATTTTTATCTTTCATAGTAAAGTAATGTTAATCTTTGTGAATGAAAAAGGCGTATCCAGGTTAATTTAGATAAGATATCTATGAGTTTCTGTGACATTTTTTTCACAAGCTCGATCATAATGATGTTTTGCGATAAGAGCGTTTTTAACCATAATTTGTTCATTTTTCCTTGTGCAAACTAGGCATGAAAAAAGTTTTGAATAATTTACTTGTGTTTTCAATGTGTAGTCGACACCATCATCTAATGATAAATACTTACAGTTAATGTTTAAAAAAATACGCAATCATGCGTTAGTCGTGTTGAATAAAAATGACTTTTTAATCATTCATTTAAATTCCACTTCAATATAAATCTCTTTATTTATTTTAGCAAGTATAATCTACACTCCCTAACCAAATTTGGTTATTTTAGTTTGGATGTCGCACTTGAAATTCATCTTTTACTTTCAATATTGAATCGTCTATCCCAACACATTAATGGCGTAGCTTACCTAAACTTTTTAAAAAGTCATTTTTTATACCTATTTATAACACGATGAAAAAATAGCAATGTATTTTAGCTCTTCAAAATTTTGTATAGTTGATAGCTGTTTCGGCTCATCCATCGTCAGAACTATTTTTAAACGTACATTTGCCTATCTTTATATAGGTATGTAGAAAAAGTACACAATACATCTTCGGTTCTATTTTAACAACCTAGCTTATATCCTGCTAGTCATAAAAATAAATTAAAATTGAAAATAAACTAAACTAAACAGGCGACACTTTCAATTACCTTCAATACTGGCCGGAGATAATTTAAAAATAATAATAATTTACAATTTAATACAGAAATGCATTAGCGTTTTGCAATGGTCTGAGGAGTGGCGAAAGATATATATATATATATATATATATATCTATATATACACATATATAAATAACGTAAGATATACCTATATATATTACTATACATATATTTTACACCTAATAGCCATGTGTGATATATGACATGTGACAAAATTTTTTACGATTCCACATGTTTTGTCACTAACGATCCAGTTTTCGTCTTTCGGCATCTTCAGGCATTCTATCACAAGGATGCAACAGAACTGTCGCACAATAAACGTTTAGTATCGTCTATATACCAAAGGTATTGAAGGAATACACAGAATCCGCGGCAGAATATTTACAATACTCATTAATAATAATAATAAAATGGCGCTAGGGGCCGTTCAGGTCCATGGCTGACTGCACAACATCTCTCCAGGCATCTATGTCGAGCGCTCTCTCTCTCCAGTTGACTATCCCCAGCCTTTCAACATCCTTTTGAATGTTATCCGCCCATCTCCGTCGAGGACGACCGAGAGGTCGGGTGCCAGCTGGTGTTCCTTCATAAGTATTATGGAGAGTGGTGGTTCTCATTAACGGGTCCAAGTGTTCTCCGGAGGATTCTATTTTCAAATACTTGGAGGTCCTTTTCTTGTTTTTCTGTTAAACCCCAGGTTTCACATCCATACATGACTATCGGCTTAATGATCACGTTGTACACCCGGAACTTGGTTTTGATGGACAACATTTAGACATAGCATAGACAATACTCATTACAATTATTTATTTAATGTGTATAATTGAAATGAAATAATGTGAGTCTAAATATTTTACAATTTATTATTCCGGTAATTGATTCAGAAACCTAAAAGCTATCGTATCTTTACTTAAAATTCCAAGGGAATTATAAAATATATTCTACATAGTCATCCTAGGTAAATTAGTTTTCAGCATAAACTCATTTATTCCACGTATTTTGAATAATCATATTTTTGGTCGTAATTTTATTTAAGTAAGTAGTCTTTTATGTATGTTGCGAAAAATATTAAATATTTTATTCATTTTACTAAGCTTAATTTAATACGAAATTAGCAGTGGCAGTGGCGTGCCGGAATCTGTTAATATAATGTATTGTCTTCTTGTCAATTTAATTAAACTCACCCCGTTCCTGCGAGAAGCTTAAATCCGAAAATACACCTGAAAATTTCAAACATGGTGGTCCTTCATAAATTCTGGCCAAGTGCGGAAACCCTTTCAAGTGGAGCATACACTGACGGTGAATTATTTGAAAACAGTGTGTTATCGGTAAATGATGATAATCTGTTCCAAGACTATGTTTGCTATCCGAATTGCTCGTTATACGAATCAATAGCTTAGATTCGATTAGTTTAACTGGTAGAATACGTGAATTAGAATGATCGTTATAGTAAATTTTTCGAATGATTGTTCGTCGTCTGAGCACAAAAATCTTCTGTGATAGTGTTCGTTGTCCGATTTTTTCGCAGTCCACACTGTTCGTTAACGGATCATACACTGTACATAGTATTTAGTGAGACAAAAAGATCCTTTAATCCAAAATAGAATCATGCATTATAAAACTAATAACTAATATCCCATTTTTCGTCTTGTGTCTAAGAGAGTTCAAATTTTATATATCCTTTCATTCGACCTCAAATCGAACCTTACCGAAAACAATACAACCAACTTAAAACTTTTAAACTGTCTACATAATTATTTTTAATTTGATTAAAATCATTATACCACACCAATAAAACATTATTTTTCTTTCAAATCTAAAATGAAAATGTTCTTAAAACAGATAAATTTCATAATAATCACGCTAGAACAGAACTGTTGTTTTTCTTCAAAACATAGCCGATTATTTAAGATCAGATTTTTTTCTTATACGTCTTGAAACAGATGGTATATTGATATCTTCAAATGTATGGCTTTCCTTGCTAGCTTATATCAATTCCTACTTCGTAATACAGTCGACACAGATCCGGTTAAGTGGATTTCGTTTCTTCGCCAGTTTATTAGATTAAACACACGAAACTCAATCGATTTATCAATAATTCAGACGATTGGGAAGAGAAGAAGAAGAAAAAGGCAATACAATAACTGTCGAGGAGCTTTATTTCACGTCGGGGTGACTTAAACAGATAGCAGGTAATATTAGATAACGAAAATAAAAATATTATTTTGAAACGAACATTTATTCGATATTAGTTTGATCATTTTGTGTAAACCTTTAAATAGTCGTGAGAAATATTTTTAAATTACAATAATTTATTGTATGTTTTCTTCCAAAATAAAATATGTTATTTTACAATTAAATTAATAATACTTCCTGTTAAATTAATCAGTAAAATGATTTGCTTCTTAACGCCCACGCGCAAGATTTGAGGGGATGTAATCAAATGTTTTTTACTCTGAATTCGGCGAATTTTACTATGTTACTCAGGGAAAACTTTATATCTTGGAAAAAGAAAATTATTTATGAAAAGTTAGCACATTATTAAATTGGATACCTTATATTTCACACACATTTAAATGTGTCTATTTTTGCTTTTACACTCGTTACAGCTTTTACAATAGCTATGTATGTTCACCATTCGAGGCACTTATGTTTATATTAAATTATTTCAATATATGTGTATAGTTTGAAACAAAACTGATTTTGTGTCGATCACTCAATCTCTATTCAGAATTGAAAAGTATAGAATAATAGTGCCAAAATAGAACTTAGTTTTTCAATCAATCTACTGGATGGTATTATAAGAGGAAGATGGGAAGGAATTAAAATATGATATATTACTTCGCTATCACACAAATGACTTTGAAAGCAAATCCATACATTGTTTAAAAATTTAATCTATGGAAATTAAAAACGATTCAAAACTCTTTATTTAACACGGTGAAAAAATAGCTCTTTATTTAATATTGGAGAAGCACTTTAGCGACCATTTATCAATGAGAATAACTAATCGAATTGCTTATCCGAATTGAATATTAATTATTTTTAAGCTTCAAAACTGAATTGTTGGCATTAAAAGTCAATACGTTTAAAAATACAAAAACATTTTGGAGAACTATTTTCAGAAAATATTTATAACTAAAACTGGCTTCGATCATCGTAAGCATTGTCAATGAATACAATAAAAAAAAAAAAATTATCGCATCTAAAATTGTGAAACAATTATTTTCCTGTAAAATATATGACGAATTAAATTTTTATATACAAAATTGAATGTGAATATAAAAAAATCGATAGTTATTATAGTTATCTGAGACATTTTTTATTTACTTGACTTCTAACCTTAGGGTGTTTATATATTTTTTAATTCGTTTTATATTACCGATGCAATTTGTATTATATTGATTGAATTGGCATTCACTCGGTAGAACTCCATTATAACACGGTGAAAAAATAGCAATGTATGTTAGTTCTACAAAATTATTTTTAACAAATATAGTTGATAGCTATTTCGGCCCACGCCATCGTCAGAACTAGTTCTGACGATGGCGTGAGCCGAAATAGCTATCAACTATATTTGTTAAAAATAATTTTGTAGAACTAACATACATTGCTATTTTTTCACCGTACTCAATTTGTATTATTGTAGTTGAATTGCATCCGTACGACAAAATGCCTGAAGATGCTGAAAGGCCAAACTCAGCTCGCGAGTCACATGTGAAAATATACAATATTTCAACAATTCAAATTATAATTCAATCAATTTGTTTTAAGCTGATAGTGTTGT
Organism: Himalopsyche japonica; assembly: GCA_028555115.1. Taxonomy (NCBI): domain Eukaryota; kingdom Metazoa; phylum Arthropoda; class Insecta; order Trichoptera; family Rhyacophilidae; genus Himalopsyche; species Himalopsyche japonica. Next base: position 1,485,049 of record JAHFWJ010000455.1, on the reverse strand, counting down.
TTTGTATTCTATCATAGAACTTTGCTTATATTATGGAAAACGCGCCATGCCGTTTATGTCGAACTGTATTTAAAATGACTTCACTAACGCCACAGCGGGGTTAGGGCGTTTCACCGCGCCCCACAATTTGAGTGTGGTATGCCATGTCCCAAAAAACAAAGCGGCCAATTCGGGGCCTAGCATTGATCAAAGGATCGGATTAATTGAAGCCAATATCGAGATTCGAGTCCCTTTCTCATACTTGAATGACAATGAAGGAACTTAATTAAACATTTCGGGCCTATGTAAGGCAGAACCCTATCTCACTTGAGCCCAAACTAAATAGATATCAAAAACTTAATAACTATTATCGATTTGAAGATTTTTGACCTTTGCGCGAAACTCTCCAAAGCTTAAGAGGGCTTCGCTTGATTTAATCCTTTATTATTGTAATCCGTCTTTAACATATACAGTAATAAACTTCGTTTAAATTACAAAAAATTGTAATATATTGTCATAACCATTATATGAGAATACTTTATAAAGAAATGATCGTATTAACTTATTAATAAAGGAGCAAACAGGTTATAACCGTATTACCATTTTCAATTGAATCGGGAATTAAAGTTAATGGCAACCAATAATATACGATTTCAATAAGCAGTGCTTGACGGAATTTCAATATCAAATTTTGAAGTGTTGAATATTTTTGTAAATCACTTGTCTCTCACTGCACGGGTTTCGAAATATATAACCAATTCAAACCGTTTATTATGTGTTTGTTTTATTGCTTCCGTGTGATTAAATGCCTGACGATGCCGGAAAATTTCAGCAATTCGAATTTGATACAGAAATTCCATCAAACACCATCGATGTCGATGTCATTAAGTATTATATTATATATATAGGTAAATTAAAAATGTTGAAACTGCATAGTTTTGAATTGTTGAAACTTTGTATGATTCCAGGTGTTATATCAGTAACGACCCAGGTTTCACCTTTCGGCAACTTCAGGCGTGCTATCACACGGGTGCAGCAGAACTAACAAACTTAACTGAACTGCTAGTTCTGACATGCTTAAAAATGTGGATATGTACACAGTTTCAACAATTAAAATTGGTCTGATCTGTTGCAACCGTGTGATAGAATACCTGAAGGGTTGTAAGTGACAAAACCTTCAGGTATTCTATCACACGGATGCAACAGAACTGAGTGGATGTGGAATCGCACAAAGTTATAACAATTCAAATTTGATATTGAAATACCATCAAGCAACTTCAAAATTATAAAATTGTTGAAATATTAAAAACCTTGTGTTTTTATATCCTTGTTTTCATTATAAACGAAATGACTTTATTATTAGAAGTGTAGGCAAGCTTCAACTACCATTCAAATTAAATTAGGTTTTTTTTCACGAATGATAGCATCTGGTTTTGGATGGATGAGTTGATTTGATGAAAATATCAGATGACGTATTATTGCACAGAAATTCCAAAATTTCTTAGAATATGTTTGTAATTCTGTTGTTTGAATGATTCAAATTGGATATGCAAATTCCATCACACATCTGCAATCGGTATTTATAATTTTATCTCGTTGATCAAACGTGTTTTATAGAAAACAAATTAGTCTAGAAAATATATTTTTATTATGTTATAGAACTTTTGTAATACCTATCAAGTTAATATTCATGGATTATAAACCATTCGAATTTGTTACTTCTATGCAAAAACACCGACCAATATTTGTGGACGCTCTAGAAGGATTGAATGTACTAGTATATTGTTATAATTCTCTAAATCACATTCATCTTGATGAGTTTTTTGACCCGAAAAAATCGAAACAGGCTTCTTAGCGCAAGGAAATCTCCCTTGCCCAGCACCCATTGTTCGTCCGTGGCCTAAAAGTTATTTTTCGTATTGTTGTAAATTAGCGGTGAAGCGTTTAGGCCATTAAAAAAGTTATTCGAAGGGTTGGAGACAAAATACCCTTTGAAAAGCGTTCCGCTTGGGAAATGTAACAGGTGTCCACATAGAAGTTTCGGTGCTAGACACCGCTTAATGGTGTTGGAATATACACAAAAGCCGTGCGAATAAACTAATGATATTTTTACTAGACCAAATCTATTATCGTTGAGTTTAGTATATACTTTATTGCCATTTGTCAGTATAAAAGCTTTTTTCATTTGAGAACTGATTATTTTCGGATTACGAAAGAAAAGCTCTTGAATCGATTTTGTCTTAAACTTTACATGAAAATTCATAGTTCAAATATTATCAAATCCGTGGTGCAGTTGTCATCGACATTACCTTTTCGATGTGGGTCTCACTAGTTCAAATATAGATTTTAATTCGAAGACTTCATATCTACGAATTCTTATACACTCTTCCAAAAACAAACCACTATTCTTGTCCTAAAGGTTTAACGACAGAGTAGAAAGCAATTCCAGTAGATTAAGTTTTGCTGAAAAACCTCCAGGAAATCACATTCTCAACATTAGTATCGGACATCGCAAACAAAATAGCTGTTTAAATTGTAATCAGATGATTATACCTACGATAAGTGACACCGTTACTGATCTTATTAGTATAAATTTGTGGAAACGTCACTAGAGATTACGTATTATTATTAAAATGTATTATCGTGACTTTCCACCAAGTGTCAATACAGATATCGACTGAATGTTTCGATTCCATATGTTATTTGAATAGCTTAAACTTTGCTTATATATATTTACATGTCTTGTCAATCATTATCCGGGCTTCGTGTGTTGGCATTCCGACCAATCTAATGCAAACATACGATACGACATACGATAAGTCAAAAAACCGATTGCATCGTTTGTGTAATATTGACGTATTTAAAATTCCACACTTTGTAGCAATAATCAATAAAAATAAAGCAAATATAACGAGTATTTGTGCTATATATATTTTTTTGTTTATTGATGTTTTTCTACTTTTATTTTGAATTAAGTATGTATTATAATTCAACATTTGTACGCCTTTGTTCATAAAACACACATTGTCTGGTTTTCCCGTCGTAATTTTGATGTATTCAAGCAATATGTCAGTCTTGCCATATGCCGGCTATTAATTTATACAAAAATTGTATGCTACATTTATTGTGGCCGACTTTATTTTGAAGTTTTTGTTAGAAATATTCACTCTGAAGGGGGACGGAAATAATAAGTTAGCAAAACTGTCCCTCTTATTCTTTTACCGATGGTCACATATAATATTCCTATTGGCTACTGTCCATTTAAATATATCAACCAAAATGTGAATAAATTATCAACATGTAATCATTTTCGCCATAACGCAAAGCTTAAAAGCAAAACAGTAAAAAGAGCAATATAAAATAACTTTGGAAACATACAATAACATAATTAAAATCAGTTTTCAATTTGTCACCAACCACTTCTTGTTGGAGAGCCATTATATTAAAATATTCATTTTGAGTACTATTTCTTCATACATTAAATAAATCATTACTTTATAAAATACTTACCCGGTATGCGTTGCAATGCTACTGAAACAAAGAAGTCTCTGTTTCAGGTATATTCATCAAAGTGCTTAAGGATATTTAATATTTTTTGTTTATCTGTCTATTGCGTACAGGAATAAATCGGAAGGTTTTACGACTCGTGAGCATACCACATAAAACTATTAATGTGAGAAACATATCTCCATATTTCAGTTGATAGTGCTCGCGATAATCGAAAATGGTACTGATCTAACAGTTGTACTAATTCAGTAATATTTGCGGGCATATGCACAATAATCCACCACAGTTTCATTTCGATGAGAATAACGGTATAGGAACGCATACGGAACGAACAAACAAACATTCATTATTATATATGAGATAATGAAAATAGGAAGTTAAGAAAGTGATTTATAACATTATTCAATATAAACATCGTGGCGCCAAGTTTCAGTTAATTTACTTTATTTTAATTGAATTATCAGTTATTAAAGTGTGATAACAGCCCGCTTAATTGATCATTAAATATATGCTGTGGGAAAAAATACTTTTATTTTGTAATAAAATATGGTCTGAAAGCTTTTTTGTTTTATATATATAAGATCTTATTATTGTGTTCTATATTTTGCTGTAGCCAACCGTAGTAAGCGTAGACCCTCTACGGTTAAAAATCGCAAATAATCTTCACTATAGACGATGAGTACATCCACGCTATTATTGCGGTGGGGCATAATTAATACTCTCAGTGGGGTCGCTATAGAACCCACCAGGTCCTTGTTAATGGTTAATAAGGTGAAAAGGTATACGGATAATTATACCAACTTTAAACTTAAATTTTCATCAGCACTATGATGATAAGTTTCTGTATGTGACCACGTACAAGTGTGCAAACTCGCAAGCTTAAGCGAACACAATGAAATGTAATTTTTCCAAGTTTTATTTTCACTTTTCTGAACCAACTGATTAAATTATAGTGAAGAACTGATATACACCCAGTCCTTTTCGCAACTTTCATTTAATTTGACAAATTGGTTCCAAAAATTAAAATATCGCGTGAAAAAGTACGAGAAACGTATGAAAAACCAATATTTGCTCTTTAAAATTTGTGCAAAAAAAAATATATATTTCATGTCTTTATTGCTTATAAAATATAATGAGACTAACAATTTAATTTTTTCACTAATATAAATTAAGTTTTAAAAATACACTATATTTAAAAATCGCGTAAAAACGAGTGAAGCGCGTTAAAAAATGTGCCGTCCAAAAAAATCGCGTAAAAAAAGGACTGGGTGTATGTTTACTATGATTCATATATGTAGTGAATTGAACGTGGAAATTAGATGGAAATGAAAAAATCTATACAATATTTCAAATGAACTTCAATATATATATTTCACAGTGAAAAAATAGCAATGTATTTTATTTCTTCAAAATTCTTAATGTAGCTATATAGCCATTTCGGCGTACGCCCTCATCAGAACTATATTTAAACGTACGTATACTTATAAATATATAACGATGTAGAAAAGATACACAATACTTCTCTTTTATTATATATCATCGTAGTTTTGTATTGTAATATCAAAATATGATGTGTTGATTATAACGTCAAAATGTTTAAACATAGTTTTGATTAGGGCGTAAGCCGAAAACGACATCAATTTTGTACCTTATAAATTTTGTATAATTAAAATACATGCAATTTTTTCACTGTATTATAGTGGAGTTTTACCAAGTAAATATCAATTCAATCAAAGCAATATATTTTTTAATAATAAAATCACATTGTTCAGTACTATTTACACAAATTTATATTTTATTTATCAGGACTGACATCACCAGCGAAGCCTTAAAAAAATGTAGAAATTTTACTAACCATTACGTTTTTATTATTTATATTGTTTTTGTCAAAAATAAGCCAGTTAACACCTTAAAAGTGAAATAAGATGAACAAATATTTTTTGCAACTTATCATAGAAAACTTATAAAAAATTATTATAAAATTAACATTTATATTCTACCAGCAGACATATTTACTGGCGCAATTTAACAGGAAATATTGCTAAGAGATTTATTTATTTTTTTAAGCTTTTTTTCTTTTGTAACAAAATAAAATCAATCCTTAAAAAATATTTTTAATGCGTGACTGCTAAACCCTCTTGCGATTTGATTATTGTTGTCGGAAACATGCACCGTGTAAAAGCTTCGAACCATCATTAATTTACATACCTCATTATATAATATTATCTCACGTAAGCATTGTGAACGTAACACAAGCTAAATGATGAATCGGTGGAAAGTGACACAATGAAAAATAAGCTCCCCGGATAAGCAACAACGTCTCAGACATGTTGTTGTGCAAATACTTGTACTTAAATTTCAATTATTCTACATCATTGCACTGTCACTATTTATTCATCTCACAACTTTCCGCCCTCAAATCTGGCATTGTGAAATATGCGCCGCCCTAACGCCCACACAAAAGCAGCCCTTAAAACTTTCTTAGCTGTGTGCTTTTCTAATATATTCCATGTATCTTAGGAGATGTGGTTTTTGTATACACTTGGCGCTGCCGACCGAAATTGCGTAAGGCCTAAACCAGTTGTCGTGAACATTTATACTAATTCTCATAAAAATATGCAAGGCCGTGCACGAATATAAGCTTAAACACTTTTATTAATATATAAGTAATTTCTAAAACTTTATTATTCTACTTGGTACATCTCATAAACTAACGTTGCAAGTGTGATACAAGTTAGATACAAATTTAAATTTGAATTGTTACAACTTTGTACGATTCCACATGTTTTCTCACTAACGACCCGGGTAACCTGACTATCTCAGTTATGTTGCATCCGTGTTATAGAATGCATGAAGATGCCGAAAGGCGAAACCCGGGTCGTTAGTGACAAAACATGTGGAATCGTACAAAGTTGTAACAATTCAAATTTGATATTTAAAATCCATCAAGCACATTCAGTCGATATCATAAATTATACAAATTTAAATTTGATAACAAAAAGATTTTTCACAAAGCCAACCAAAGCATACGAATATCTACCACTAACATTTTTTGAGACTTTAATCTTTATTCATATCATAAAAAAACTTTTTAGCTTATCTGAATTTTATTAAATTTGAATTGTTATGTTACCACAACTGTTGCCATTCACGACCCGGGTCTCGCTTTTCGGTATCGTCTGGAGTTCTTTTACATATATGCAATATAACAGAAAGAGTCAGGAAAACAAATTGCATTGTTTAAAAATATGCATCTTAATGCTAGGAGGTAAATATGTATCTAAAAAAATTTAATAACTATGGATGTTTTTTTATAATGATTTTGAAATTTGGGAAAATTAGCCTTAAAACTAACGATTTGGCGATAAGAGGTTTACAATAGTTATCTACCATAAATATTTAACTGGGAAATTTGATACTAAGAGATCCCTACAAATTTTAAATTGGTGTGGTCAGATTACCCACTGAAAGACTTTTTTTCAGATTGTTCACTATTTGGCCTTGTATCAAGTAACAGATATAGCAGGGAGATTTAACTGCTCGTTTAATTAAGGCAATTGATTTATTTAGCTGCCTTTATTTATAAAAATTGCTGATAAAATATTTTAACACCTTTTATTGTAATAATTCACAATCTTCATTTACGATGAACGGTTACTTTCATCATTATAAATCGTCGGTAAATGTCGATGTATCTTTGTTAAATTTACGCTTTATTTTATTTAATTTGTTTAGTCATTGAATTGTAGTCAATACGCATCGGCGTTCATCTTAAAATGTCATCAATTCAACATTATTCAGATTAGAACTAGATATCCTAAAAGATAACACACATTAGACAAATTGAAACGTATAATTATTTTTCGTACTAATTTTTATCATCGACAATTTCTATATCGGCCACGTTCCGATCGATATTATCTTTTTTATTCAAATTATTTTTTTCATATTTTCTTATTTTATTTATTCTCAAATAATACATATCATTACTTTATCAATTTAATTCCATCTGAAGCGATCTTAGAAACAGGCATTGTGAAAACGAATAGAAAATCTTTTATAATCGTCATGTTACCCTATCCTTAAGTTTTTATTTCAGTATACCGGAGCGATTTTTAATGAAATGTTCATGTGTAAGGTAATTGCAAATAGTATCTCGCAGTATATTTTCTACAAATTCGAAGTGTGCATCGGTACAAAAAATATTGTTTAATATTAATATTTGATCTGTTAACCGGAATTTTTAAAGTGATTGTATATAAATATATATGACGTAATCTAAGAACTTTTTTTGTATGATAAAGATTTTCAACGCAATTAAAGTGAATATTAACGTGTTTACATCTTTGTTATAAAGGTCGCAAGAAATCAATAGATATCATTTGTCACACGAAATTTTAAATGAACAAACAAATATAAGTCAGTTGCCGCTCCTCAGACCATTGCGAGGGGCTATTGCCTTCACGTAATAAACCATGCCCGTCCAATATTTAAGCTTATTGAAATTGCCGCCTGTTTAGTTTCATCCACACTTTTATTTTTTTTTAGTTTTATTGCTAGCAGGAAATAAGCTAGGTCGTTAACACAGAAGAGAAGATGTATTGTATACCTTTTCTACACAGCTACATAAAGATAGGCAAATGTATGTTTAAACATAGTTCTGATGATGGCGTGAGCCGAAACAGCTATCAGCTATACCTTATAAAAAATTGTAGAACTAAAATACATTTTTTTACAGTGTGGCGAATATTTAATCCTGTGGTTATATAAATCACTCAATACAATTTAATGTATGTTTTAAGGAGTATCGTGCTGCACTTTTAGGCTCGTAGTACGAGAGGGGTTCACTGCCACTGTACCATATCTTTAACCCACTTATGGTTTTGAGTCTTGTGTACATATTTGCTACCCCAAACGGAATCATCTCATGCGGTTAGCTTGTCATATGCGTCTTCTACATGTGTCCATTATATGAAAACGTGTTCATATTATATTTTACACTGACGAAACACTAATGCTTATCAACACAGAATTTCGTGTTTTTTAAGCTTTGAATGACGATTAATAATCAGGATACGTTTTTTTTTAATATGTGTTTATTATAGTGACTTACGTTTTTCGCATCTTACTAATCCAGAATATATTTTCTTCTTTTTTAAATCTCTTAAATCATCACGGCGAAGAAATATTGATATATTTTAGTTCTAAAACATTTATAGGATATATAATTGATAGCTATTTCGGCTTACACTTAAGTATGTTTACCTATTTATATATAATTTTGTAGACATGGTACTTAATTCATCTTCTGTTCTGTTTCATACTGTTAAACGCGCTAGTTTCATATTGTGATAATAAATTCGAAAATGAGTATATCGAATCGAGGTAATGTGTATATAAGATCGTTTAAATTAAAAAAAAACACATTTACAGTTTGCAAATCATCTCATAAAAGAATCGCATAACATAAAATTAACCTCAGTGCCCACGTGTTTAAATACTTGTAATAAAGGCTCTAAGCTAAATGCATTACAACAATTATAAATTAATTTATTATTTATCAGCAATCCAATGAGATTCTTAATGAACAAACAAGCATAAATATTTGACCGCATCTCAGACCATTACGGAAGATACATACATTAATAATATAAAAAATCATCTTAGCACCATACTTATTCACTATTTACGTGTACTGCCATAAAAAACTCGACTAACTCTCACTTCGAGTAATGCATATAATCATTGTGCCACATTTTAGAATTTATCAACACAATATGAAACCAAGGTGTTAAAACAGGAGAAAATATGTATTGTGTAAATTTTAAACACAGCTATCTAGGTAAATGTAAGTTTTAACATAATTCCGATAAAGGCTTAAGCCGAAATAACTATCAACTATATATCTTTTAAATTTTGTAGAACTAAAATACATTACTATTTTTCCATCGTGTTATAATTGAGTTCTTACAATTCAATAAGTTACACTGCAATTGTTCCGTATTGTTATTTCTACATTCAAAAAAGTTGAAGAACTTCAATACAGATTTGTAATAAATGAAAATTACTTACCTTTAAGCTTTTTCAAAGTTTTCCAAAAAAACATTTTCTATGATGGCATATTATCATCGAAAGATTATACGTTAACATGATATGATACAAAAATATGTAATAGTTCCGGTTGAAACTATTTTTACACATGCCTACAACTTCCGTAGATATTTATAGATGAGGTTTCCTTTATTTATTGAAGTGGCTATCGAATAATTGGGATTCATGAAAATAATGTATGACATTTTAAAATTATTCAATTCAAAGAATATTAGATATTTTTTTGAATTTAATGTTACTCTAAAAAACTAAACAAATTCAAAGAAGGGAAAATTTCGCCGCAATTTATTTTCAAACTATTTTTGATCCCAGAACATCCTTCAATTCAATTTTTGCTCCCAATAACACTGTCGACTTTCTCATTATTTATTCTTACGTTGTAAGTTTAAATCCACTTTAAAATATAATTTGAAACTTTTTTCTATCATATTCCGTTAAACGCTGTTGTTATAGAGATTGAATAATATTTTAATTACTTAGGCGTAAAGTTTGCTAAATTAAGCTTTGTAGATTCATGCTTGACACAATATATCCCGATAAGCCCTCTCGAGTCGAGATGTGCCCAAAAATTGGACGCGGCTTAAGAATAGGCTTTGCAAATAAGCTCTTTCAAGGCTTTCAAGTGTTAAATTTCTCAACCAGATTGCGATCAAGGACCCGATCACTATAACGATGCGGAGGTTTTCAATCTTCCACAAATTATCGACAAAAGGTATTTTTACATAGTAAAATATTCCACAATTCTTCTTTTAATGCATTTATTAATCTACACGACAGTATATTATATTTTTAACTAACTCATCCCCATATTGAATCTTGTCTCAGCTTTATCATTTTTTCTAATACATATCACGCTAGAAATATGCAGTATATTAAAAAATCTATTAAGCAAACGAGCTACTTTCCTCATCGATATGGAAATTTTGTAAATGTCATAGAAATTTTTACACATAATAACTGTTTATCGACTTGGTAAACCCCATTATAAAATGGTAAAAAAATTGCAATGCATTTTAGTTCTACAAATTTATTTTGATAATTCTTTCGGCTTACGTCCTCGTCAGAACTATGCTTCAACTTATATTTTCTTATCTATATACAGCTGTGTAGAAAGGGTACACAATACATCTTCTCTTTGAATTCAATTATGTTTTGCTATTTTTGGTTGCTGACCAATTGAATAGTAAATTTTTGTTTTATATATAAAAAAAATGATTCAATACGCGCTGCCTCATTGTTATCAATTAATTTTTTTTTAAATTTTCATTTAATTTGGTTATGAATAAAAAAAATCGAGTAATAATTATCATGTTACTATCTACGTATTTATTTTGTAAAATTAAAAATATTTTGTTTTAATAACTAATAAATTCATAGTAATTTGGGGATTTTTTTTTATCCTTTAACGTGCGATTGTTATGTTGTATAAATTTTTCTCCATCTTATATATTAATTTTACTCAGCACTTCTTATAAGAAAATTTACTAATATATCAAAATAAAAAAAGCCTTACAAATATCCTACCCTATTTGGAAAAGAATAATAAAACGACTTGGCCGAAAATTTTTATACATAATATATTTAAGTTATTTCTCATTCAGAACTATTATTAATTCATTTGTATATTATATAGGTTTCGAGTAAGCTTAAATAAAAATATGTTAAGAATATTTAATTCTGAAACGTTTCAGGGAGCTTTTATATTTGCACCTTTGACCTTAACCACTTCGCAGTTACATAAAAAAAATGTACATTTATAGCGTCGAAGTTTGAGGAGTACTCATTCAGGGGAATCGGGGTTTCAATAGTGAAAGTGGAACGTGACTTTTGACAAATGAATCTAAATTCTAAGACCTTTTAAAAAAATTAAATCTCCTAACGTAGGTGGTAGTGATCGGGTTTATTTGGCAATTTAGTCCGTTTTTAGGTAGCGATAATTCTATATAAAAAATATCTTTAAGTTTACGCTGATAAAACACTAATATTAGCTTTCCGCCGTATTCCGTCGATAAGTAAAGGGCTTTAAAGTGAAGCAACTTTGTGTTAAAAATTTTAATAAGACATCTCTCATTTTACACCTGTAAAATACTTATTAAACACCCCACTTGTTTTTGGTACTAAATGATGTCTTTTTATAAAAACCTTTCTGCGATAAAAATAAAATGTTTCTATGATGTTTATTTTACGAAGGTTTTTGTTTTTTTTATTCGCATATCTAAATCGTTAATTAATGGACTTTTTTTAATCAATATATTTTTTGCGATAAATTTATTACAATTCAATTCAACACATGCAATGTTTTGTCACTGTTTACCCGGGTTTCTTCTTTCGGCATCTTCCGGCATTCTATCACACGCATTCATCAGTATGTTCTAGAAGACGCTGTCATTAAAATCAAATCAGTACTTGTTTTATTTGTTTCAGATATATTTATATATATATTTGTCTCCTAGGCTTATGGTCTGTGTTTTCCTGTGTAATTTCTCTAGTATATAATCGATGTAAACTATTTATTGTGTCTTCTATTGCATATATGTGATAAAAAGTATGAAAATGCAGGAAAACTAAAACCAGGTCGCGAGCAGCAAAACATATGAAAATCCACAATGTCCAATGATATTGCATAATTTTTTGAATATGAAAAATTGCGAATAGCGAAATATAAAATTTTAGTCGTCCACATCGAGTGATAATTTTATTCATATTTTAATTTATGTCATCGCGTGTAACGACTTTGATATTTTCCACAAAAGCATAAATTTACGATGAAAATTTGTATTTTCGTATAGCGGGAAGTTTTATGTCCTCTTCAAAATGCCACGGCACAGGTAAAGTTTTCAATGACATTTATAAAACTTTGTTTTTATTCATTATTATGCATCAAATGCAACGACGCTTAAGTTAAGGGAGCTTTTTTTATGAGAAAAACTTATTTTTAATCATTCGTCGCCGTATTCATTTTTTTTTACTTAAATTAAAAAATCTTTAGAAACCTTTTAATAAAAACTTAAATCGTATCATATTTCAAACAACATTTCAAGTATTAGAATTAGTGTCAAACTTTTAGCTCAACAACTTACATTATAGTTAATTTAGTATTAAAATAAAAGAGACGATTCTAGGCTCCCACTTAGTTACACAATCAGAGGACTATAGAAGAATATAAAAGAATATAGTACTTTTTTAACATTTTTAATATTTTGATAGAATTGTTATTCATTTGATAGAACTTTTTTATAACACGGTGTAAAATGTATTTTAGATTTTTTAGATTTATGAAGTATATAGTTGATGGCTATTTCGGCTCACGCCTTCGTCAGGGCTATGTTTAAACGTACATTTACTTATCTATGTATAGCTGTGTAGAAAATACATTATATATATATATATATATATATATAAACGAATATTGATTTCACAATATAAAACGTGACTATTAGATGTTAAATCGTTACTTGCCAAATTGTAATAAGTATTTCTTAAAAAAAGCCCAATCATATTTTAATAATACAATAAATAATTGTTATTTCTTATAAAACCCTTTCTAGTATGACTAATGACCAAGTATAACCGTTAATGAAAATGATCACAGGCAATATTATATAAAAATATTATTAGATCAATATTAATAAATTTGTTTTAGCTGCTATTTAGTTCTTGCATTGGGGTCTGTGTTTTCTTTCAATTAATACCTTCCGCAAAGAGACAATGCTAACTGTTTATTGTGCGTCAGTTCTGTCGCATCCGTTTGATAGAATACCTGAAGATGCCGAAAGGTTAAATCCGGGTCGTTAGTTACAAAACATGTGGAATCGTATAAAGTTGTAACAATTTAAATTTTATATTAAGTTCCATCAAGCATCTTCAGCCGATATCATAAATTTAAAAAAAAAATTAAGTAAAATGTAAGCAAATTCGGCCTACGGCCTCATCAGAACTATTCCATTATATATAGCAGTCAACTATCTTCTTTTGTTAATTAGATATAAATTCAATAAATATAATATAACAAAACCTAAAAAAAATATTTGCTTTCTACCTAAAATTGAAACGTCGGTGTTATAATATATATTTTTCACGCTATCGTACATTAACACAAACAAGCTACATTTATTAAATTCACTAATATTTATCTTTTCATTTATTAATCAATGTAACGTTATATAGTGTTATTAACTCTTCTGCGAAATATTACTATTCGGAATTAAAGGTGATTCCGTCTGACATTACTGCCTACCATTTCCCAGCCCGCCGTAGCAGTTATCATAGACTTCACTTAAAATATAAGCGTATATCCTTAAAAATTTAAGGCTCCGCTATCAAGACGTGCCATTACGCAGCGTCATCGTTTCCTTGAAAGCCTTAATCACTGGGGGCGCGTTAACTCATTAAGCCGAATAAATTGTTCGCTACGCCACGGAGCAAAACTTAACTCTTTGAACCCGTGCGTAGACTATTGTACAGTGTAAAAACTTTGAATTTTCGTTTCCCTTCATAATTATCCCACCCATTAATATTGAACTAAAGTCTGCAAGAAAGTTTTTCTCCCCAAAATTGATGTAATTGTAAGCAAACAATTTAATTTATTCATTAGCATTTTGCAATACTACTTCAGAAACAAAAGATATAATCTGTTTTTAAGCTCTGTATAATTATGTTGACAAATATTTTGCGGGTTCGTCGTTTAATTGAACTTCATTTACAATATCAACAGAGGGATCTTGGTGGGAATTCAATATCAAAATTGAATTTGAATTGATAAAACTTTTTACGATTCCAAATGCTCTATCACTAACGACCCGGATTTCGCCTTTCGGCATCTTCCGGCATTCCAGCACACTGATGTAACAGAACTGTCGTTGGTGACAAAACATGTGGAATCGTGCAAAGTTTTAAAAATTCAAACTTCATCACCAACTGAGTACAAAAAAAATATCATGCCATTCTACAAATAAGTGACAGTTAGCACCTTAAAAGTAGTAAAAAAATTGAAAGTTTCAATTTTATTTATAATAACTACCAAAGGTGCCTGATGGAATTTAAAATGATAAAAAAATTTCAACAGTTCAATATTTAATTAAGTTTTAATTTTAAATTAAATGAATATATATTTATTGATTGAATTGGCATTCACTTGGTAGAACTCCATTATAACACGGTGAAAAAAATAGCAATGTATTTTAGTTCTACAAAATTATTTTTAACAAATATAGTTGTTGAAAGCTATTTCGGCTCACGCCATCGTCAGAACTATGCTTAAACTAACATTTCTTATCTATATATAGCTGTGCAGAAAAGGCACACAACACATCCTCTCTCCTGTTCCAACGGCCTAGCTTGTTACTTTAACACAATGACACTAAATTTTCAAAATTATAAATGAAACAATAGGTGTCTATGACAATAAGTTTATATGTGGGACGGAAGTGGTCCTTATGGAAGCAAATCAGACCATCCCTTTGTACAACGGCTAGACAAGTGGCGATACTATATATATTGTATATTATATTTGTTGAATATATACTGAATATATATTATATTTGTTGCAGATGTTTGTTTTTATTATAAGGGTTAAGTACTGCGATGAACTGTCTAATTGCTGGCATAATCTTTTACCAATCATGTCTAAAGTTCACTCGCAAGGGTTAATTTATGCAAATCACATAAACGAATTAAAAGCATATCGCCCACTTCCGCGACGGAGCGTTGAATCTCGCTGCCAAATTATAAGTGCGACACTTGCCGTCGAAGGCTTCACGGCAAAGCTTCCGCGAAGCCTCCGAGGAGAGCTTTCGCCGTTCGCTGCTTTGCGGCGTGGCGTAACTATGCCGGGGAACATCTATGCGGTATCCAACCATGCTTTTACTCAACTTAACCGTTTCCATTTTGATATCGGAAGAGATTTTGTGAATTCACATGATGTCGACCGTTTGCGAGATCCCACAAATGTTATTACAACGGAATTACGAACCGCGAAGACGTAGTGTTATTATTATATGACTGTTAAACTTCATTAATTATTATTCCATTATAATAATTGAACAATGAACTGTGTTTAATGGATTTTCTTACCCTCAATAGTTTTGGAGGTTACAGTCCAATAATTTATTTCAAATATCGTCATGCCATCTCTGTTTTATGGTTTAAATTACAATTGTAATATGTGCAATAATGGTGACATTTATTTTTAGGTGGAAGGCAATATCATACAATACATCTATTTTATTTAACCACAATACTTTTATAATATATTTAAATATATAAAACGTAAGTTGTTGCTACTTTATAGGATTCCATATGCTTAATAAATGTCAATAATAATCTCGTGTGACCTAAGTGCAAAGATTCAACAATTCGAATTTGGTATCTAATTTCCCACAAGCACCTTCAGTCGATATCATAAATTATAAAAAATCAATGCTCACAGAACTGTTAAATACGATTAAAAAATTTCCACTTGTACTATTTATAAAATTGGCATTTACTTGGTAGAACTCCATTTTAAAACGTACTCTATTTCTACAAAAATTATAAGATATATAATTCATAACTGCTTCGGCTTACACCTTCATCAGAACTATAGTATTATTTGTCTCAAGCTCTTTCTTTGCATATAGTGGGAATAGTAAAATTTCAGAGCTATGCTATATTTTGTACTCCTGCCCATACTGGGGAAGGTTCTAGAAAGACTGATATGCACCAAACTCGAAACGCACTTAAACGAAAACTGCCCTATTTCGAATAGACAGTTTGGATTTCGACCCGGCAAGTCAACTGAGGACGCAATACGTTTTGTGATGACAACAGTAGAAAGCTCTCGCAAAAAGCTAGTCATCGGCATATTTTTGGATATTGCCGGAGCGTTTGACAATGCGTGGTGGCCACTGGTACTGGCAAAGCTAAGGCTTAGACAAATACCTGGAAACCTATTTGCATTAATACAGAGTTACTTTAGCAATAGGGAGATAGAATACAAATCTGGCCTCACCAAAATTATCAGGAAAACTACAATGGGATGTCCTCAGGGCTCCGTCCTCGGGCCACTGCTTTGGAATATTTTATTTGATGATCTTTTGTCCTTACCGTTGCCATTGGATTGTACAATTATTGCTTACGCCGATGATGCTCTTCTGTTGGTCGAAGCTAATAGTCGCGCTGGCCTCGAACGAGCTGCAAGCGGTGCACTTGTAGATATTCTCAAATGGGGAACGCTAAATAAACTGTCATTTGCTCCTGCCAAGACGGAATCCCTTCTTTTGAAAGGAGGTGCAAAGCTTGACATTTCAAAAAGGTCTCCGAATATCCGCATGGGCGACTTCTCTGTACGTGTCTCTAAGCAAGTCAAATACCTTGGCGTTATCCTCGATGACAAATTGTCATTTCAACACCACGCTCAAAGAATTGTAGAGAACGCTAGTATGGCATATCTCCGTGTATCCAAACTGGCTGGCAAAAACGGGGGGTTCAAAGCTCGTGCGCTTAAAATAGCGTATGGTGCTATTTTTTTGGGGATAGCCGGTTATGCATCTAGTGTTTGGAGTTCTAGAGCAAAGATCGGATTTGTAAAAAGAACTCTGCTGAGTGGACAACGAACTGCTCTGATTTCACTCACTAAAGCGTACAGAACTACTTCGACGGATGCCTTACCGGTCCTAGCTGGCGTACTACCGCTGGACCTGCATCGGTCCGTGCAGCTCTGTATCGGGCCAAGAGTATGAGGAGTAAAATCGATTCTTTTTATTAGTATTGCGTTATGGAGGGCGGCCGTGTCACAACGGCTGCATACACATAACGGGTGAAGGTGGGACAACCAACTATATATATTTTGTACGTTTTAAAACATAGCCTCAATAGAGAATATTTGAAAAGAAACGATTAACTATGTTTCGTATTATTTTATTGTATATTATTTAAATATTAAATGAAATATTGTTATTAACAAATCTAATTTGAAAAAGTAAAGATTTTATTCACCAGTACATATATTTATACTCATTAAACCAATAACGTTTCAATTGATTTTCCGATTATAAATGTCACTTGCTGTATTCACAACAATAACAGCTTTAAATCAAAGACAAACAACTAGAAATATTTTCTTTGTTTTTGAACAGTTTGTTTTGTTTGCCTCATAATTATTGATGCTTAATTTTTATTCATTGCATTGTTTTCATTTCTATTGCACCATTTGATAATACAATGGATTTCTACCAAGTAAATACGAATTCAATCAACCAATTGATAATGTTCACAATGATAGAAACTAGTTCCGATATTAAAATTATAAAATTGTAGATAAAGTACTAAACATTGTATTTTTATTATTCATATATACAATATAATATATTTCTTTGTAAAAAAGCGTTTCTGAGAATTTATATTAATAAGAATCTAATAAGCTTTATACACAAATTTTCTCCCATAAGATTGTCACACGAGTTTCGGTTTCTCATATTTTCTATCACACAATAATGAACTATTTTTGTAGTGGCGACTTCAAGCAGTCTTTCATATATCCATATTTTAATTTTCCACGCTTCATTTGATAATGCTCACTCAACAATTCCTCAAACAACATCATCACATCTGTTTTGATATTGAAATACTCATTTATATTTTAAATACGTATTGTCAGCGTTGAAACAACGTCTAGTTATTGACAATCTTACATTTCAGATATGCACCTATTATGAGCGATACCTGAATATGACACTTGTACCCATTGAAGGGGCTAACCGCTAAGTGCTTAACCGTACTTCAGAATAACATGAAAGCCGATTGTAGATTAATACTTAGTTTGCCTAAAACACTTCCCAGAATGAAATATTAATGAAATGTTTTATAGAACCACTTACTATCAACTACTATCAGTTGAAAGAAATACCATTCTGCATGAATTGTTCATTAAAATACTTCAGATGATAATCAAAATTTTTGCATGAAAGGCCATTGTCTTGCATCTGTGTAGTTTAATTGTATATTTTGCTCATTGTAAATTGTTACGTTTCATCATTCAAATGTGTATTTCTTCAGTATCAACAGTGACTACACTTCGGTAATATTTACAAATCAACCCGATATGGCTCCCCTTACATGTTTTAGTTCCTTCCTTCTCCTCGTACTTAACAAACATCGCACGATGTTGTATTACTTTCAGTCAATTGACCTTTAGCCGTCACTCCAGAATTCTTATCTCCAGTATAATACAGGTACATAATTCCTCTTGTCTTCTTTGTACTCGAGGAGTTTTTCTACCAAAAGCAATCTTTCTATTACGATCTTAGTATTTCTCGTCACGTACGTTGCCCATCTTTGATCTCTTACCCAATTCTTTTCGTCTTGTAGCCGCCGTGCGAAGACGAATATACTGCTGCAAATTGTATACGAAAATACAGAATCCACTTTGTCTGATACATGCTACTTTGTAATAAAATACAGATTGTAATGTATGAAACTCCATGCAAAAGCCATGAACGTTGAAAATCATTAAAACACATTTATCCTCTTGTATACGTAAGACGCAAATATCATCACCATTATATTGATGCCTTAAAAATCAATACTATATAAAACCCATGCTACTTCACGTAAAGTTAATTTTTAAATTGAAACAAAGTTTTATCCGAACTATGAAAACAAAACGAATCTTGATAAAGTTCATATTGAACAAAAGGTATTTCAAAAAATAAACTTACTTTTCTTTTTAATTTTTATGTTTATATTAGCAGTGGAAAACCTTTTCTGATGTTTATAACATAATTCGTGCAGTATTTACCATGCATAGTTTTTCGTTATCACTTTTTTTATCTTTTCCTTGAAATTAACACTTAAAAATAAAAAATATATCCATAACACTTACAAAAATTTATAACTAAATATTAGTATATTATCTTTTGAATAATAAAAACACATTTTTAGTACTTATTTCCACAATATATTTTTGAATCAGGACCGGTTTCGCTCATCGCGAGCATTAGTTGATAGTCGAAATGAGCGAAACCGGTCCTGATCAAAAAATATATTGTGGAAATAATTACTAAAAAATGTATTTTTATTATTTAAAATATCATGCCTTTCCTTCAAGAAGTGACGGTTAACGCCTTAAAAGTAATATATTATCATTTTTATATTTTTCATAACTTGAAAATGCTTGCGATGAGCGAAACCGGTCCTGTTCATATTGTGGAAAAATACTATTGTTTTTTTATTATCGAATATATCATGCCTTTCCGACAAGAAATGACAGTTAACAACTTAAAAATGATTTTTATACATTGTTATTGATAACCAATTCGGTTTAAATGTCATCTTCGGAAATAAAATTATGTTTTAAAATTAAGCATCGCATAATGTACTGTGGTACTTAGATCATAAAAAAGCTTGTGTACAAATTTTAAAATTTTTCCCAACACAATCAAATTCAATGGACTTATATACCTTTTATTAAAAATTCAAATGAATGCAATCAGAATAAAAATGTGCTTTTTTGTACATATGTATCATGTACCAAGAAGAATCAGTTGTCACTTTGAACAAAATTGCTAATCAAGAAATATGCATACATAATAATTTTAAGCGATAAGTTTTTTGTTGACAAAATTTATATAATTTTAAAGTAAAATTATTTGTATTTAAGGTGTGCCTAATCTATTTGCTGCATATTATTCAACAGCTATTCACTACCTTATGCTCCCTACTACCCTCTTTCATAATATTCCCTTCAATTACTGTTTTGCTGCTTCTTAATGCGTTAAAAAGGGGATGATGATATGCCAGGCATACGCACCGAAGAAGCTCGTGATCTATGTTAGGATAAATATATTTTGTACACCCCAAACTTAATTTAGGGGAGACGATATTATTTTCTAAGGGTAGGCTCACATCACATGCGTTTTGTGTAATTTGGTAAACACACCTCTATCTACTTTGTTCTGAACTCATTGCCTGCGTGTAATTTCACACTTTTACGGTGGCGTGCATTCAAGATTGGCAAAACAAAAATACACAGTTTTAAACTTTCAATAATTTTGAACACTTTCCGCGTCTAACAACACTAGATGAATAAATTTCCACAAGTGTTTTGTCATTATGTTAAAAGTATTTTTTTATATTCACTATTCAGCGCCACAAACGAAAACGATTTATTCACTGATTAATTTTTTATAAAACAGCATTTTTCAGCAGCGTCATAATCTTAGGACATGAAAAAAAAAATATGTTCGAAATATTTGCGATTTCTTGAAATCATTTTTTTTATAGTGTGTTAAATTGATTCAAAAATGTTTCTCGCCTTCTGTATAGCGTTTTATCATACTTAATTAATTAATTGTCAAATTTTCACTTTCGTTTTCATTACTTATCCTTCTGTATTAATCTTTTATGCACTCCAATGTCTTCGCTCCCTTGAAAAAGTCGTTAAAGTTTTGCAGCAGGGTTGAATATTTATTTTAAATTATTTCCTACAGTTGGGGTAGTAATTAGTGCGTCCCGGACTGTGATGGATCATTGTTTATTTTAGAAATTTCAAGGCGGGCATTTTCAGCTCATTTGGAATAACTCAACATCTGCATGTGTAAACGTATTGCTTAATATATGACGTGAATTGTCATAGATTTATTGTCATAGTAGTTGGCTCCTGGCACAGAAATACTTTAAATAGAATAAATAAACTTCCTTTCGTAATATTTATTTCAGTTGCTTTTACATTTTTCTGCCTTCTAACGAATTCTTTGGCTTACCTAATTTTCTCTTATTATTTCTTCGTCGTTAAATATAATAACTTCAATCTACAAATAATCTCAATAATTAGTTTCTTTTAATAAAACCGGAGCTGTGACACACGACTCTGACTAAAAAAGTGAATCTTCGTCAGGTTATTTCCTACCTTTCCAATGTCACATACATTAAATTAAATATCAACCAACCAATCCGTCAAATTTTTCATTGAGATATTCTTCAAAATCAGCTAATCGAAAAAGTGGTCCAAGTCGCTCATCTTTCACGATTACGACTTTGACTCCGATATTGACCGAAACCGCGACCCCATCTCTACATCCCTGAATAATTATTTATTTGATATGTAATCCCAACTATCATAACACCACCTCTCCAAAACCAGTGGTTATCTCCAAGTTATACTTATTCCCAATCATATTTTAAAAGTATTGGTTTGTTTTTACCTACACTTGTCATTTGTAATTGTTGAATTATAATAAAATATCGTAGTTATCGTATCAGAATTCTTTAAATTAAATCAAATATCAATTTGTCCTCTTCCTTGTTTGTCTAATTTATAAACTTAATTAGTATCTAGCCTGTACGTTTCGAAAGGTGAAACCCGAGTTGGAAGAAACGAATGAAATTTGATAGATCATTTTCATAATATTCGATTTTTAAATACTTTTGGTATAGTTTTAAACCGTAAAATATTTGATTAAATAAACTTTGTAAGATAATTTTTTATTATATATATAATACAATTTATGAACCCCGTGTTTTGATGCAATAATTTCCACCTTCCTCCACGTCAAATGAATGTTTTTCCTACAAAAAAATGGTTTGCGAATGACGAGATATCTTTATTTATAAATCTTACCACAGACAATTAAAGATCATTATTTTTAAATAAATAATATCGATAACCTTACAGACTATTTCTTCCTTTGGAATTAATTCCTTTGGTATATAACCGATGCTTAATATTTTCGCTAATCACGTTATAATAATATAAATTCAAACTCAGGGCCTAATTGTTTGCATCTTTTTAGTAAGGGTCCCAGGATGACGGCTTTGGAACAGCTAGAGATCAATAAATATCAACTATCACAAAGGATTCTTAACGAACAAACAAATATATATCTGTCACCATTATTGACTCGTCTAACTGGTGTCTCTCTGTTTCTATAATGGACCGTTTCCGTGCCATATGTAAACTTATTGATATAGCCGCATTTTTAGTTTCATTTACAATTGTTAGTTTTATTGCGAACAAGAAACAAGCTAGGTCGATAAAACAGGTGAGAACAGATGACAGAAAATTTAGTGACATTGTGTAAAGTAACAAGCTAGGCCGTTGGAACAGGAGAGAGGATGTGTTGTGTACCTTTTCTACACAGCTACATATAGATTATCGAAGGTTAGTTTTAGCATATTTCTGACGATGGCGTGAGCCGAAATAGCTATCAACTATATTACAAAAAATATTTTGTTGAACTAAAATACATTGCTATTTTTTTCACCGTGTTCTAAAATTTGGTGTCTTTGCTAACTTTTTAGGCTCTAGGTATGATGCTCCCTGCTGTATTTTTGAGTAACAACTATAAACGCACTGTTATTTTTCGTCTCAACACTTAAGACATCAATAATCAAAGGGCTAAAAACAATTAATTAACAAACGATTATATTGGACATCACCCTATCGAATTAGCAGTGTGCGTTTTTTCTTATGGGTAAAGTAAAAATTAGTTCAGACATACATTTGTGACGAGGCAGAACTTCTTTCTTCAATGTATAAACGCACACATATATGTATATCTAATAAGATTAAAATTTCAACACCAAGTAACAGTGTCTACCAGGCCAGTGTTTTATACAAATTGCGTACAGAAGGTCCCTACTTTGTAAACTTGTTATAATATTAAAAAAAAATACTTATAAATTGACTAAGTTAGTTCACTCACTAGTTAAACGGATCACTTTTAAGGTGTTTACTGTCACTTCTTGATAGAAAGGCATGATATTTAAAATAATAAAAATACATTTTTAAGTACTTTTTTCCCCCCACAATATATTTTTTATCAGGGTCGGTTTCGCTCATCGCAAGCACAATCAACTGATGAAATACAATTTACAAAATTGTGTATTAATACAAAATATTTAAGTTAAAGGTAGCATGTATACAAAACCATGGGTTCGAAAACTATAAAACAATTTATAGGAAATCAAACAATAATAATACAAATAATTTAAATAAGTTTAAAAACGAAATGTTCATATTCACTTATTTATAATTTTCAAACAAAAGTAAGGTAAATGAATGCTTTAAAAAAGACAATGATAATTTTGAAGAATAAATAATAGATAGGTTTTAATAACAGTGTAGATTAATATTACACCTTGATCACTAACGGTTTTTCATAGGGCTGTTTTTCTTATAAGGGTTACTTTCGTTCTTCTGATGAGCTTTAAGCACCGATGTGAAAAAAAATCAATTGACCATAATATTAAATTTTGATCTTATTTTTTTCCAATTAGATCCAAAAGTTTCCTATCATAGCATAAAACAGAAATTCTTTTTATAAAGCAAAATAAATATTTATGCATTTTTTCTGTAGTATTAACACAGTTTTGTATAATTGCGATTTGAATCGGAGTTTTTTTAACTGTTTTATTTTATTCAAATATGTTTTTTTATAATTACTTGTAGATTTTTTTACTTATTTCGTAAACCATTTGTTTCATATAAATACTTTAGTAATTTATTATGTATTACACGGTGAAAAAATAGCAATGTATTTTAGTTCTACAAAATTATTTTTAACAAATATAGTTGATAGCTATTTCGGCTCACGCCATCGTCAGAACTATGCTTAAACTAACATTTGCCTATCTATATATAGCTGTGCAGAAAAGGCACACAACCCATCCTCTCTCCTGTTACAACGGCCTAGCTTGTTACTTTACACAATGTCACTAAATTTTCAAAATTCTAAATGAAACAACAGGTGTCTATGACAATTTATGTATTATTCGAGTCAATTCCTATCATTATATTTAAAATTGTGGAAATAGTACTTTTCAATTTGACTTATTTTCTTTGAATATAATAATAAAAATTAATTACTGAAAGGCTATAATTTTTTTTTTAATTTTAAATATTAATTCTAAAAATTAACTGAATTAACGATTGTGTTAATTCAAATTTCACTTGTTTTCAACTATAGCAATTTATATTGTATTAAAATATATAAATAATATTACAACTGAATATCTTTAAGTAATGTATGCATACGAACCATAAAATATTCATTAAGACTTTGAAAATGGCAAGAGGCGTACACATCAAATGCGAAAGTGGGGGCGGGGTGTAGAAATGACTTGAGGGGGCAAAGAAATAGAGCTCGACTTGAAAAACTCCCCTACGACCTCTCTTTGTCGCCTGAAATTAGAGTTTTAATCTGAAGGGGAATCTCAGGGTAGTTAACCGTTGGTAAATTTACACTCGATAATATGTTTATCATAAACGTCTATCCACACTTTATTTTAAAAGCAATTTATGAAGATGTCCCAATATTGATACGTGATTGTCAAAAGTGCACGATAAAATGCTTTTCTGTTACAGCACTTGAAGAATTTATTTTACGTACAGGTCAGTCATCATTTAACCAATACTTTTTATACATTGTTGTGTTGTGTGTTGATAAGCGTATGTTAGTTTAAGCATAGTTCTGACGATGGCGTGAGCCGAAATAGCTATCAACCATATTTGTTTAAAATAATTTTGTAGAACTAAAATACATTGCTATATTTTCACCGTGTTATAAAGGAGTTCTACTAAGTGAATGCCAATTCAATCAATAATAATAACACATTTTTAGTACAGTGGGTGATCGGTCAACGACCAGTTCGGACTGCGAACAAATCGGACAACGAACACTATCATGAAAGATTTTTGTGTTTGTACAACCTATACATATTCGGATAACGAGATTAAACGATATTGATAATCCACTTATTGCATGTAAATTAAATCAACGATCGGTTAACGAACAATTTGGATCACGAACACACTGAAATTTTTTCATAATTTAATATTTTTGCGATTAAGGCCGGTATCACTCATCGTGACGATTTTATTTCTTATACAATACCGGGAAATTAATTAAGAGGTAATCATATTATATAAATCTAAATGTAACAAAATAGTTTACAAATAAAATGCTAAAAACCTCTAACAAATAAATTTTAATCAATAATCCATCAAGAGTTCAAAAACAATTGTAAAACTCTGATTCATTCTCAAAAATAAGAGTGAGAGTGAGAGATTTTTAGAATCAAATAGCCTGCACTTTATTTTAGGGAGTATAATTCATTAGATAATTAGAAATTTCAAAGGGTAGTATAAACGATTGAGAAATTTTCAGTAAGGGACGTGTCAGTAACTTCTGAACACATAAAATTAAAAGTAAAATCAAATATTAGAACATAAAAATCTCTTAAAATTAATAAATATATAAATGCTGGATTAATCTGATACTGATGCATAAAACAATGATGACGAGAAGATTTGGATGCAAAGACTTTGTCAGTCATTGACAATTTCTTTGCATCATTTTAACTACGTTTTGAAATATCTACGACGTTTTTTACAATTAAAAAAGCGGTATATAAAGCTAAATTAAAATTATGATATCGACTGAAGGTGGAATCGACTTGATGGAATTTCAATATCAAATTTGAATTGTTACAACTTTTAAAATTGTCTGTTTAAAATTATCACAGGCAGTAGTGTTAATTCTTATTAGATAAATATTATATTTTTTTTAGCTGACATTTAGTGTCTGCCTTGGGGTTTGTGTTTTACTGTAATTAATACCTTTGGTATATAGACGATACTGTTTATTGTACGTCAGTTCTGTAGCGTCCGTGTGATAAAACGCCTAAAGATGCCGAAAGGCGAAACCCGAGTCGTTAGTGACAAAGCATGTGGAATCGACCAAAGTTGTAACAATTCAAATTTCAAATATTAAATGCAATGATACTGAAAGTTCGAAAAGCTTTTAACATTCATAACTAAAATTGTTGAATAAATAAATTGATATTTTTTCAATATTATAAAAAGATTTACAAAGTAAATACCTATACGATAAATATATTTCTAACGGTAAAACAAGTTATCTATTTAGTGAATTATTTCTTCGCTGATACGGTTTATTTACTCCCGATACGTTAATCTGAACAACGATAAATCGACATTGTAAACTCTCTTTCGACGCTCAGTATAAATGTGTTAGTCGGTGCGATCACAAAAATATTTATTATCTTTGGAAAAAATAGTGAAAAAAAAACTGCTGAAACTTTGAAGGTGTTTTTTCGATGACTAACGTACATACATGTGAATGATGAAAGTTGTTTTGATAATATTGCTGAAATTATAATAAATAATTCAAAAGGTGTGTTATTTGAATTAAATTATCACTAATCGAAATCGATATGTGTAAATAATGAATTTCGCAAAAAGTTATCTGTGAATTAAAACATATGGACTTAGCTTTATTTTTTTTGTTTTTTCAGATAACTGCGATTGCAGTACTAATGTGATAAAATCAGGTAAGATTAATAACTTTAATTGATTATTAAAAAATATTTTTTTATTATTACTACAGTATGATCAAATATACATAATTTTCGAAGAATTCATGTTTATCCTACGCTTATCATATTTATAAATTGTCGTTGAAAACACCATTGACAACAAAAACTTTTGTGTTATTGGCAAGCAGTATAGTGATTAAACGAAATTGATAGCATAAAAAACCACAAATATTGGCCAATTGTAATTTTTAACGTTATATTGCTAATTGCTTTAAAGATAAAATCTATATCTAGTAAAATCCATTGCATTTCTTAGAAATATATTCAGGTTAACTTTTTCGCATGGTTGTTTATTACGAAAGTAAAAAAATGAATGTTGTTATTATTTTAAATAAGAGAAGTGGAATCAAAATTTATATTTTTATACTTGACGTTCAGAGGAAATAAAACACAAAGATTAATCTTGTTATTGCCATGGCAACTCTAATTGCAAAATAAATAACTTTCAATCGGAGGTTAAGTTCCCAAAGAAAATGAATTGTATCGTATTTAAATGAATAAGACACAATTTCAAGTGCCATTTCCACATTTCTTGTGATAAAAAAGATCAGATCCGGTTTCAACGGTCAACTAATACTACATAAATTAACCATTTTTTAGGTGTTAACTGTCAATTCTTGGTGGAAAGGCATGACATTTTAAATAATAAAAACAAATTTTTAGTACTTATTTCCACAATATATTTTTGATCAGGAGCTGTTTTACCCTCGTCGATCAAATATTTTGTATAAATAAACTTGTTTGTAAATTGTATTCTATCAGCGAAACCGGTCCTGATCAAAAAATATATTCTGGTAATAAGTATTAAAAATGTGTTTTTATTATTTAAATTACATGACACCATGAAAAAATAGCAATGTATTTTAGTTCTACAAAATTATTTTTAACAAATATAGTTGATAGCTATTTTGGCTCACGCCATCGTCAGAACTAACTTTAGTTCTGATGATGGCTATATGGCCGAAATAGCTATCAACTATATTTGTTAATTAAATGAATAAGACACAATTTCAAGTGCCATTTCCACATTTCTTGTGATAAAAAAGATCAGATCCGGTTTCAACGGTCAACTAATACTACATAAATTAACCATTTTTTAGGTGTTAACTGTCAATTCTTGGTGGAAAGGCATGACATTTTAAATAATAAAAACAAATTTTTAGTACTTATTTCCACAATATATTTTTGATCAGGAGCTGTTTTACCCTCGTCGATCAAATATTTTGTATAAATAAACTTGTTTGTAAATTGTATTCTATCAGCGAAACCGGTCCTGATCAAAAAATATATTCTGGTAATAAGTATTAAAAATGTGTTTTTATTATTTAAATTACATGACACCATGAAAAAATAGCAATGTATTTTAGTTCTACAAAATTATTTTTAACAAATATAGTTGATAGCTATTTTGGCTCACGCCATCGTCAGAACTAACTTTAGTTCTGATGATGGCTATATGGCCGAAATAGCTATCAACTATATTTGTTAATTAAATGAATAAGACACAATTTCAAGTGCCATTTCCACATTTCTTGTGATAAAAAAGATCAGATCCGGTTTCAACGGTCAACTAATACTACATAAATTAACCATTTTTTAGGTGTTAACTGTCAATTCTTGGTGGAAAGGCATGACATTTTAAATAATAAAAACAAATTTTTAGTACTTATTTCCACAATATATTTTTGATCAGGAGCTGTTTTACCCTCGTCGATCAAATATTTTGTATAAATAAACTTGTTTGTAAATTGTATTCTATCAGCGAAACCGGTCCTGATCAAAAAATATATTCTGGTAATAAGTATTAAAAATGTGTTTTTATTATTTAAATTACATGACACCATGAAAAAATAGCAATGTATTTTAGTTCTACAAAATTATTTTTAACAAATATAGTTGATAGCTATTTTGGCTCACGCCATCGTCAGAACTAACTTTAGTTCTGACGATGGCTATATGGCCGAAATAGCTATCAACTATATTTGTTAAAAATAATTTTGTAGAACTAAAATACATTGCTATTTTTTCACCGTGTTATAATGGAGTTCTACCAAGTGAATGCCAATTCAATCAATAAAATACATAAATTAAAACAAGGCTACGTATATAAAATTTTAAATGATAATTACCAGGTATACAAAACAAATGGTTCTAGAATTGAGCAAACAATTTTCCTAATCACTATTTTGAAATCTATCTAAGCTTAAAAAAAGTCCTCGCTTAAATCGAATTAAGCCCACTGCCAAGTGTTAAGAACCTTTATTAATGTTTATATTTGTGTGATTCGTGCATTTTATATTACATAAATGATGTAAAGTATTGATTGAATGTTAATTCTAGTGCATTTTTAAAGTAGAATGCCTGATGAACTGAAAGGCGAAACCCTGGTCGTGAGTGATATTTATTTGGAACAACTTAAATTTGATATGAAAATTATATAAAACACTCTACTTCATATCGCAAATTATTGTATATTTATCAGACCGAAAGGCAAAAACATTCATTAGTGGTTCGCCCTCTTTAATTTGAGTTAACTCGCGAACTGAAATTAAATTATTTGAGCATTATTTCATATGTGAATATTATTTCGCGATTTCGATTGAAATACAAACTAACAGCACAGGAGAGAGAAATGGAGAAAAACGCACATCAGATTCATCAGTCGAACCGTAATCGTTTTCTCGATTTACTTAATCCAATTCCTGGATTTATTTTTATAAGGGAAAAAATAGCTCAAATCAACATACTCAAATAATATTTACCTTCTCTGGGGATGTGTAGAAAAAACGAATCTGTCACAGACGACCCTCTTCCAGTTGAAACTTTTTCCATTAATGTTTAAGGCCCGACATTATGACATAAGTCGCTTAAATATTCCCGCAGTGGTTCTCAAAGTAATTCCAAAGCTCTCCTGATCAAAACTTATGTTAACGCTGCATTATTGCAATACTGAAACTGAACATCTTATTCAATACATTATATAAAATATTTTAACTCATTCCGTGCTAAGAAAACCATGTTTATATCAAGTATGTGCTCAGGACCCGCGTAGCGTGTTCATGACCGAAACCGAAAAAAAAAATTACGACTGTTATTATTGTTTGTATTTTTTAGCAGCCGACAATATTCATTTCTGATTTCGTCGCCTTTGTATCTTACCGCGCGTAAAGCTGAATCTACACGTGCCGTTGTGAATATTTTTTTGTAATTTTCATTCAAAGTTTTTTCATTGTTTTATTGCACTGTTGCTTATGGCAAATGAAATATATACATAACTGGACTATCACTTTAACGGACTATTATGGAGTATTTTGTGAAAAGCTCATTGCAGAAGAATTATTTTATGTAGGTTTTAATTTTGGTGATTTTTGATTTTGAGTGATTTAGTGAATTTGGAGAAAATATAAGTGATCTTTGAATAATGTAGTATAGAAATTTGTGTGTATAGTATATATTTAAAGTCATGAATCAAAATATATTTCAAAATAAATACACGTTTGGACCAACCATTACAGTATGAACTTGCCACCGATTTATCAGTGTAATATGAGACGCAAAAATACGGACGTCAAGTCATTTATACTTACTATTTAAGTATTTGAAACTGTTTATTTAATGCAAATTGCGCTTTTTAATCGTTCTGAACTTTTTTGAAATACGCCATATTTCCTCGATTAAAAACGTTTGTTAATCAAATCAAATTATAATCTCTCGGAATGCATGGTCAGTCTTACAACTTTATACTGTGAGATTTCATAATCGTGATGAATCATCCCTAATTACTAGTAGTGGGGTGGTTAGTAAGTTCAATTTAGTATCTACTGTTACGTAAAAGGTCATAAAGATAGTGATGAAATATTTATTCAATCTGGGCTATTGTAATATAATCTAATAAAGAACGACTCTGACATTGGGCAACAAAACGACTCCGAATGCTTTTTTTTAAATTTGTCAGAATTTTTCCTAGCTTTTCTATTCATTTACATCATTAAATTAAAAATCATTCAAACAATCCGGCAAATTGTTCATTAAGATATTTTTCAAAATCACTTAATCGAAAAAGTAGTCGGAATCACTAGTTTTTCACAACAGCAATGAGTATCAATAAATGGCATATCACTAATGCTCTTGATAACTACACATTTATCTAAAAAAATCGATATTTGGAATTGTAATCAATTTACAATACCCGATTTGCTTTTAAAAAACTTCGATGTAATTGAAATTTTATTATTTATGTTTGAGAATCGCCGTTTTTCCATATTTGAGTTTATCAAAGATCTTTTTTTACGGTTCCGTTTTGGAAATATTGTGCGTCACCATTCGGATTGCGTGCACATGGCCCTCGTTCAATTTTCACATTTTTACTGAAAAATCATTTTAGCACTCGCCTACTGAAAGCCTTAAATAATTATTTTAATCTTTAAAAATTCTTTAGAATATATAATTAATCTTTTGGCGCCATCTGCTCAATTTTTATTCTTTCGTAAGTTTTATTAAGAATCACTTCACAAGTTCTTTTTATACATTTTAGTTTAAGTACAAAAAAAATTGTTTCATATAACTGTAATTGTTGCATTTTAATTAATCTAAGTGTCTATTTAAATTTAATATATATTTTTATTACAATTCGTATTTTAGATAATATTACCTTTTTCACATGTTAGCAATTTTTTAAAGAAATACTGAATTTTGAAAAGATAATCTTATAAACAAAGCTTAATAATGACTTCCTGATAAGACGTATTCAAAACAATCTACCGTTCAAATTTCTTTCCAATTTTTATTATCACTCAGAAATACGTACTTATTTATTTTAAATGCATTGTTTATGGTGGGACTAATTATAAAATGGCGTAATATTATTGTAAAAAAATATTATTCACATTGTTAACGAAGTAAAATAAAAATTTGGAATGTTTTACTGCCCGATTAATAAAGTCAATTAACCTATTTGGGCTAGATTTATTACTTAATTAGAATAGAATTATCGTATTTATGCAATGCGTTTCAAATAAATAGTAACAAGGAAATAATTTTTTTTGGATTGTTAACTGTGACTTCTAGATAAAAAAACATTTCATTCAAACAATAAAACACAATTTGTTGATTGAATTGGCATTTACAGTATAAAACGTTGAAAAAACACAATATTTAGCACTTTTGTCACAATTTTATAATATTTGAAACTGTATCGGTTTCATTCAAAACGAGTACGAATTCAATTCACAAAAGTCGCAATTGCACGTATTGCTGAAATTGTGGAAACAGTTATTCAAATTTTTTCACATCTAATCTATATATTCTAAGTTTAACAGCTTTCAAAACATATCGCCGTTACGTTAAAAAAACTTTTAAACCTCAAAATGATACATATTTATATTGCGTGAAACCAAATCCTGTCAAACTACTTTCAAGCTGCAAAAAAGAGCTACATTCAAATATTTAATTGAATTCAAAAATATCTTTCCAAGCAGTTTATTTTACATTCACATCACTAAAAGCTTATTTCAATCCAATGAAAAATGCACAAACATACATTACGTGACTAATTGATCACAAATGTAACATAAATTAGAGTGAAATTGGTCAAATTTGTTTCAATTACACCTCGTTTGTATACCGCTGTGAAGCCAGTAATCTCTTCCGCAATACAAGTATATATGAAATCACTCCAGCGGTGAACGAACAACTTTTATATCATAACATATAAAATATATGAACGTATATAAAACCCGTTCGTTGTGTATGTATAATCAACAACGTAATTGGATTTTTCCAGCTGCTTAATTTCAATACCAATTCCAACGTGCATGCTCACAATCTTCAATGCTACTCTTTGGTATATTTTAGGGTTGCACGAATACCGGGATTTCATTTCCTATCTTCCGGTAATTATATTTGTATTTCCTTTAAGTTACATTACTTCAATGAGTCAACAATCAGGAAAATTTGCTCATTACAATAATAAGTCATTTGATGATTATGCTTAATATAACCATCGGAATTTAAATAAGAATATAAACAATAACATACATACACAGAGGATGTTGAAATATTTCATCAGGTTATTTAGAAATAAACAAAGCCCAGAAAAGTTTATTGTCTTTAGAAAACAACCAGCAACAACTCTCTTATTTTCACTATCTCTTAGATGGAATTAGTTCCTCAATTATTAAATTTTCTCTTTTTAAAATACTAAAACGCATTTCTAATATTGAAAAATAGTATGCGTGATGAGTGAAAATAAATTGTGGAAATAGTGCTAAATGATGTGTTTTTACTTTTTTAATATAACGTCTTTCATGTATTCATATGTAACATTAACAAAGTAAAATGTCTACTAACGTAAAAGTTGTGACGCTTCTAATTAAATAACCTGAGACAAAAATTCGGAGAGTTTCCGAACCCTGCTCAATAACTTTCGGATACACTAAACAGCAATAATTATTTTCGTAATCGAAATTGAAGAAAATATTATTTTGTTAGTATATTTGTAGTTTAATATGAACTAATTCCCTTAGATTCCTTTATATAAACCTTATCGAGCACGCTTGCTGTGTAGCTTATAATAAAATTATTACGTCTTTTATTGTTATAAATATGAAAAATATATATTTTAATGATTCTATAGTCTGCGTAATAATATTTAATCGTAGAAAAACTTGTATTAATTTTTAATAATAAAAGTGTATCTATCTTTTTTATAACTATATTCATACAATATTGTCTGAAATGAACGACACAAATTCACTTATTAAGTTTTATTTCCAACTATTACTCGGACTACCGCTTACTGTAATCCTTGCAAACAATTAACAAATAGCTAAAAAAAATCTCATTACAACAGTTTATCGCGAAAACGATAGAATTCATCGCGTCTAAATTTGTATGGAAATGATACAAAAAGTCATGTTTCTTTCACTGTTCTAATATCGTGTTCATCGTAGTTAAAACGTTTTTTTAAATATCCATTTAATTAGTGTTTGAACACTGTTTTATTATATATAAAAATATTATGCAGGCCCCAATCCAGGCTTTTTGCCGCCCTAGGAAAAATATTCATCACTATTAGTATAATTATCTTATGTTTTCAAAAGATTCCTTTTTTTCTGCCAAGGTCCCTTGCATATTTCCAAGACTGTCTAATATAATGATAAAAACGTTATTTTGGGTTTGAATCATTTATATTGTATAATCTAAATGATTTTGTTGAAATTTATTATATCGACTGAAGGTGTTTGATGGAATTTCAATATCAAATTTGTACGATTCCAGATGTTTGTCACTAACGACCCGGGTTTCAGTCAGTTCTGTTGCATCCGTGTGATAGAATGCGTGAAGATGCCGAAAGCGAAACCCGGGTCGTTAGTGACAAAAAATGTGGAATCGTAAAAAGGTGCAACTATTCAAACATGATTTTGTTGTATTGAAAATGCACTGCTCGATCATTGCTTTGAAGTTTTTTTTTTCATATCTTTGCCGCCCGCTTACTCTGCCGCCCCGGGCAAATGTCATGTTTGCCTCACCCTAGATTTGGTTCTGCAGCATTTTCCCACAAGAAATGTTATCACACTTGCGTGTAGTATTGCTAACCTAAAAATCCTGTCCAATGCTGCCCTGATAATATTCATACCGCACGCCCTAAGAGTGAGTGAGATGGGTAAACCCAAAATACAGCAGCAGGCAGGACCCACTGGAACAATTTAGAAGTTTGCTAATTTAAGGGGCGGTCAATAATAGAAACATTTACCCGTTACACTAGCAAAAATACATTTCACCATAAAAAATACCCTGGCTCATACTCGAGTCCCTAACTTGATAGTGGTTGACAACAGCTGCAAATTGTGTTATCTTCACCGTTGTTTTGCGATACATGACATTATTATAATACCAAATTCTAGGTAATGCTCAAAACATCGATACTATATTACATACGTTGTCAAATCCGGTTCCGGGAAACCCATGTGACTCGGGATCGACTGAGGACGCTTAATGAAATTTCAGTATAAAATTTCATTCGTTTTTCTGTTGATAACTTACATTAATTCAAATTTGACATTGAAATTTCGTCAAGCGCCTCTAGTCGATATCATGAATTACTTATTTTTTTAATTTATGATATCGACTGAAGATGCTTGATAGAATTTCAATATCAAATTTGAATTATTGAATTTTGTTCAAATCCAAATGTTTTGCTTTACACATTCCACATTTTTGTAGCACGTTAAGTCATTAACATTAAAATTGGCGTATTAATTTATTGCAGCTATTCGATTACCTGAAAAATACATTTCAATTAATGTAAATCGCTTAAAAACAGAATGCGATTTTTTCCAGTTAGATTTCTGATTCATTAAATTTCGAGGATAGATTACAATTATAATCCCACCAAGAATTTTATAAGTCACTTTTAAATCTAATTTCAATATAACGGGTTCTTAAAATAGGAATTACGATTTATGATAAAATGTACATCATATCGATTAATTTCAAAGATCTCTGATTGACTTTAAAATTGAAGATTAGCCGAACGATTTCTTCTTCATTGTTACTAAACGTCTTAAAATTGCGAATCTTTTCAATAATAGAGACCCATCTCACCCAATAACTAATTCTAAATTGGCAAACATTAAGCCCGGCTCACACCGAATGTAATTGACTTAATGGATGGCGCATCGGCATTCCGGCTTCATTGGTATCGAGATTTATTTTTATTAAGCTATCGCTTTTTTGTGTTCGGGCTAGATATTTTTCAACTAAGGTTTACGAAAGTATCCAATCCGAGATTTTTTAAAGTCCAACTTAAAAGGAAACAAATTACCTCATTTGTGAGGGGGTATCTTAATTGTATATTATAAATACAAAAACTGATCTAATTAAAGAATTTTCCGCAAAATAAGCTTTCATTGAAATGATAGAATTGGCATTCACTTGGTAGAACTTCATTATAACACGGCGAAAAAAGTAGCAATGTATTTTAGTTCAACAAAATTATTATTTTTTAATATACAGTTGATAGCTATTTCGGCTCACCATCGTCAGAACTACGATTAAACGAACATTTGATTATCTATATATAGCTGTGTAGAAAAGGTACACTATACATCTTTTCTCCTGTTTTAACGACCTAGCTTGTTTCTTGCTCGCAATAAATGGTCCATTACGGAAACAAAACGGCCCCCCGTAGCGGGTTAAGCAATGGCGATCGACATATATTAGTTGATTCGTTAAAAATCCTTTGTGATAGTTCTTATCTATTGATTTCCAGCTGTTCTAAAGCCGTCATCTTGCGGCCTTTATTACAAAGATGCAAACACTTAGGCGCTGAGTTTGAATTATTATTATGTGATTCCTTTGTAACATGATCATTAGTAAGCTTTTATTACTAACACTCGAATACAGACAATAATAATTATTTAATAAATAAATTATTCGTAGTTTCGGCGATGCCATGAAGCGGAATAAATATCAACCAACTATTGAAAATATTGTAGAATTAAATTCTAATATTTTTGAGACTTGGCGAATGAATACTAACCTAACCCAACCTTCATTTAGGTGTGCTTATTTTTAATTCTTTGAAAACTCGAAGAGTAATGTAGCTCGCTACATATTTTTTTTTTGTATAATGCGATTCTAAAATGAGAATTTACCATTCTTGACAATTCCATGTATTGTGTTACTAACTTACACGAGTTTTGCCTCTTTGCACATCTTCAGACTTAAAAATTGTCCATCTCAATTTGCTCTTTACAGTTTTAAGAGAAAATTTTCTAAAATCGATACTTAGAGAACGTCTTGAAAATAAAAAAAATATATTGATTGAATTGGCATTCACTTGGTAGATCTCCATTATTACACGGTGAAAAAATAGCAATGTATTTTAGTTCTACAAAATTATTTTTAACAAATATAGTTGATAGCTATTTCGGCTCACGCCATCGTCAGAACTATGATTAAACTAACATTCGCTTATCTATATATAGCTGTGCAGAAAAGGCACTCAACACATCCTCTCTCCAGTTCCAACGGCCTAGCTTGTTACTTTAACACAATGACTCTAAGTTTTCAAAATTCTAAATGAAACAATAGGTGTCTATGACAATAAGATTATATGTGGGACGGAAGTGGTCCTTATGGAAGCAAATCAGACCACCCCTTTGTACAGCGGCTGGACAAGTGGCGATACTATTATGTTAGTTTGTTCGTTAAGAATCCTTTGTGATAATTGATGTCTATTGATTTCCAGCTGTTCCAAAGCCGTCATTCTTCGACCGTTACTACAAAGATGCAAACATTTAGGGGCTAAGTTTGAATTTATATTACGTGATTCATTAATATCGTGATTAGCGAATTGTGAATCTGTTTTTTTACTGTTGAATGATTCTACATGTTCCTTAGCTCGAGTAGATATACTTCTACATGTGTGTCCGATATAAACGGATAAATATGATCCACAGGACATTTTATAAATACCGCTTCTGTCCAGTTTAATGATTTTATCTTTACTAAATTAAAATTTAAAAAAATATCCTGACGATTTATCATATATATATTTGTCTCAAATATAATGAACTATTGCATACATTTAAACTGAAATTGTATTATGTATCACAAAGATATTATCAGGGAAAAAGTTCATTTAAAATACTTCAAATATTGACCCGTCAGTCTACGTTATTCTTAGTAAAAAAAAATCTATTAGCTAGCAGTAGAAATGACGAAGCATGCGCATACTGCATATTTTTGATATTTTGTTTTCTACAAGCAAACACAAGATTAGATAATGGTGCGCCGGTCGATAAGCAATAAATTGTTCATTTTTATCTCCCATTATCTACGCCCTGCTTATAAATCGTCAGTATTTACAAGTTGTCGCAATATATCGATGAATATTCTGTTTTAACATCTTTTATAGTCATATTTTAAACTTTTTACCAACAATATATGAATATTATTAACATTTATAATGTATCCCTTATGTCAGGGATGGCGAACCTATGACATGCGTTGCATCTGTATCACACGAGACGATTTTGCATGGCACGCAAATGTTTTACTATGGAGGGAAAAAAATAATAGTGTCAACACAAAAAAATCATCAGACATAAGAAAGAATTATCAGCGGGTTAATTAAATCGGTGATGAGGGAAACCAGTCCTGATCTTAAAATATATTGTGAAAATATGTAACAAAAAATGTGTTTTTATTATTTTAAAAACCTTACATTATGTTGTATTATTTATGTATAAAATTAAGCTTTCGAATTAAAAATGATTTTATGATCTGGTAAATAAGCATATTTAGTACTGCACGTGCTTTGAAAATGTTTTAAATTGAAATTAAATTATCAAACAGAATGACACCAATATTCTTTTGAACAGGTATACGCACATACACAGTACAGGCTCTGATTTTTAATAGGAAGAAATAATATTTATCCTTTATAATTTATCTCAATTTGCCGTTTATACGTATATTGATATTAATCTGAATAATTTTGCGCAGAAATCCGACGTTGTCCCAAACCATGAAAGCAAATATAATGCCATTACCTGATTATCTTCATGTCAGGTTTACATATATTAAATAAATGTGAGGTTTCTGCGCATTTGTATATTTTGTATATTATTATAATATGTAAAGTAGGGCGATGCAATTTCCGTAGAGTATTCATAAATGAATCGAGTAAATAATACAGCCGTTTCAACATGTCTCTATTTAGTCAACAGGCATAAGTGTTTATTTAATTGTTGGAATAATTTTCTAGTACTGAATATTCAGTTATATTTCGAAATAATATGTATTAGTATTATCTGCAAGCTAATACTAATGCATTTCCTTTCCTCTGTGCATTTTTTTGTCCGATGGCTAATTTTGGTTTCTTCATTGGTTCCGGTAATTATTTTCGATTGGTCATTATTCTACCGTTCAGATAACATTTATTCTGTTTGTTAAGATATAATATCCTGTGGCATCCGGAATTGAATCTTGCATTTTTTAATGCATCACTATCCGCACTGTAAAAGACAGTTCCGGTCTTATCAGCCCGTCCGTGGTGATTTTACCACAATATGGTACAAATGAGTACATGTTACTGCTACGGGAATAGGCTATCCTGAGGTATATAATGCTCCATAAATTTGCTATTGAGATAGTTAAGAAAGACTCTTTCTGTCGTTGTGCTCATAGTAACAAACAAGTCTCATAACTCTTCTTCTTCTTCTTCTTCTAGGAAAAATTTCTTCTTCAAAAGTTCGGATAGAGAGTAAAAGTTCTAGCTCAGAAATTGCAATATTAGCATAGTCTTCCAATACATCGAATTCATTTTAAACTTGAGACATATATTCATCTTCACTACTTTCAAACTCATTATTGAGAGTGGCAATTCTTTTTGTAATTCGTGGCATCTTTATTATTATAGAATAAACGATTTTTTACACAAGGTTTTTGATATCTGATTCAGTTTAAATACCATCTTCAGAATTGAAATAATGCTTTAAAATTAAGCTATGCTTAATGTACCATGTCATTAAAATCGATAAAGAAATTTATTTATATACTAATTCTACGATTTTTCTCAACATTATCAAGTTTGAGAGATTCTTAAAGATTTTCTTACAAATTCAAATGAACTTATTCTGTATGAAAATGAGGTTTACTTGTACATGTGTGTCTACTAAGAAGTATCAATTGTCATTTTGAACATAAAAATTAACATCTTAGAAGTGATGAATTTTTCAGTCAAGTTTTTTTGTCAAAGAAAGGAATGAAGAATATAGTAGGATTTACGATACTTTTGAGTTCGGTGCGGTTTCGTTCATCACATGGACAAATTGAAACAAAGCTATTTATACGAAAAACTTACATAAAATAAAACAGTTAACTAACAAAATGTCAATGACCTTTTAAAATTAAATTAATACTAATTTTTAACTGAAAATAAAACTTAATTAACAGTCCAGTCTGTCTGTAATTATGTCTTCACTTCGTTTTATTTTCATACTGCGTATTGAGAATATTAATTATTGAATTTATTATGTTCCCTAAATTTTTTCAATTGTCTTAAATTTGGTCGTACAATATATTTGTTAACGAGTATTTCATAACTATTTCTTACATCTTAACAGACTTTTGCGTTAATCAGTTGATACTTTTCGCCATAAGCGGAACTGGACCTGATCTAAGTTAAATGAAAATGTAATAATGTAACTTTACAATGTGATTTAGTATTTTCATATAATGCTTTTCTGCCAAGAAGTGACAAACAACAGCTTACATGTGAAATTACGATTAACATGGTCAGTTGTTGTAATCGTGAAAACGGAATATCTTATTTTATATAATAGTATTTGTATTCCAAAAATATGTGCTGATTCATAGTTTTCATTGAATGTCGTAAGTTTTTTTTTTTTTTAAATAAAACATTAAGAGAATGTTCAAGGTATAAATGAATACACATAAAAATTTTGATAATTTTTGTAGTGGATGGCATTTTTCAATGTATGTTCCTCAAACAAAAAATATTTTTTTTTTTTTTGGAAACTGTTACAGCTAGAAATGAGAAAAACGGTAGGAAAGCGTCACACCTGGTGGGTCGTTAGCTTTGGACACGTTAACGCAAGTTGCTCTTTTTCTGAAAATAAGACATTCTGTAGTTTCCAATCAGTGCTTGGGGAAAACGGTAAAGCCAATCTTAAAACAAAAACGTATGGCGAAAGTTATTCTCGTCTTTTTTTGAATTGGCATTCACTGGTAGAACTCTATTATATTGCAGTACTAAACGTGTCAGAACTACAAAAACTTTTGTAGAACTAAAAAAATTCATTGCTATTATTTCTCCGTGTTAATTCTGGTATGCTAAGTTTTCTCGTGTGCCTATCTTAGCGATTTTAGGTTATCTACACTCATTTTTAAATATCGTCTATAGAGTCATATATTATTTTAAATATTATAGTAAAAATTTTAATATTTTGCTCTATTGTTTGATGAATAATATTTACTACAGGTTTTACGGCTGTGTTGTCATAAAAAAATATCGTTCTTTTTTTTTTGTTATTTTGTTTCACAACTTTACAAAAAACCCCTCAGCATATACCACATTCACTTTACTTTACATCCGTAGCACTTGCTTCAAAAAGTCTTCGCTTTGCTGTTTTATCTCGTAGCGTATTTCCTCGAAGCACCGTCTACGGCGTAGATCATCAACCCTGACACGCATTGACAGTTAAACACAACCTCTTTGTGCTCGTTTTATTTCACGTCAATGTACATACGATACGAGGCTGTGTAGATGAATGGTGCTTTCACGTAATACATTACGCTTATACTACGCGAAATTTCTTGTGTCTACGTTTATTTATCGCCTGAAGTTTTCATTTATTTTTCCCATAACATGATTGAAATCCATTTAAAACAATACTTTTTTAAAGCATTTTTACTACCTACAATGTAAATTGAAAATATCAAATACGGTAAAAATGGCAAGTATTTAGGTATTTGGCATCTATTTCATATTTCACCATGATCACAATAATAATTCAACAAATATTGAGCAGAATATGCTGCTTAAATAATATATGAAAGCTTTGACAATTATCATAAACTGTTGAATGACTTTTAAGGTGTCAACTGTCATTTCTTGGTGGAAAAGCATTATTGTTGGGTGGGAAATGTATTATTGAAGGTGCTTGAATGAATTTCAATATCAAATTTGAATTGTTACAACTTAGTACCATTCTACATGTTTTATCACTAACGACCCTTGTTTCGCCTTTCGGCATCTTCAGGCGATAACCTGTAATTAATATCTTATACTATAAACGATACTTACTGGTTATTGTGCGTCAGTTCTGTTGCAACCTTGTGATAGAATGACTTAAGATACCGAAAGGCGAAACCCGGGCTGTTAGTGACAAAACATGTGGAATCGTACAAAGTTGTAACAATTCAAATTTGAAATTATTTTGATTACAAATTATCATTCAGAGACCCAATTTTTCTTCTTATAGACATATAGTATAAATTTATCTGTAAATATTTTTTTCGACTCTTAAACCGATAGTTTTGTATACATGATATTTTTTAACACTAATTTTTGTATAAATAATGGCTGTACTAAATTTTGGTTTTGAAAGTAAATGTCCTAAATTATTGAAATAGTACATAAAAAATTTGCTTTTATTTTACTGGCCAATTCTCTCCACTTTGAGCTTGATATGAATTCATCTACTAGCATACGACTAACGTCTAGTTTTCCTAGCAATATCTTTTAATTGGGTCTCTAGGAACTGGTTAAATATGAATTTATTCAAAACAAAGATGACAGATTGAGCTGGTTTCGAACTAGCCTATAAGAATTAATTTTGTTTTGACTCACATTAATTGTAATGGTTTTGTGTGTAATTATTATCCTTATTTTATACGCATAATTTTTTCGGAATTTGTTAAGTTTTTACTATACTGTGATGCTGTTTACGTATGTGCTATACTTGTAAGATATGTACCATACAGTTTATCGCGCTTTTTCATCAAAGCTAAGCGCGCTGATTGATTGCTCCGTGACTCTTTTCAAAGACGAAAAAAGTATTTTCCACTCCAATTATCAGGCTGCATTGCGAGGCACCATTTGTTACGTCTTGTTGACATGCTACTCCTCTAGCATGTAACGCAATATCATGAATACTGACAACCGTTTAATTTGAGAAAATAATAAAATGGTCTTTCTCACCATTAAAATATCGCATGATAGAATTTTGGTAATCTTGTCGCATGACGAAAATAAACAATCGATGATTATCTCAATTCATTGATACTGTTTTTAACGTGAAGCCTAATGAACAATTAATATTTGAAGCTTTAGTAGTGAAACCGTGTGTGAAAACTTATCAATAAAAATTGCCATCGCGAGGAATGAAATTTAAAATGAGAACTAGATTTTTATTTTACTTGCTTAAATTGTAATTATAAATTAACATTTTTGCATAAATCAGCTGACAATACTAAAGATAAACAAAACCGGTCCTGGTGTTAAAAATATAAAAATTATGAAATAAAACACGATGAGATAATAGCAATGTATTTAAGTTCTACAAAAAAATATTAAATATTTATTTTTTGACTATATCGGTTTGCGCCCGCGATAGTCGAAATAGCTTTCCACTATATAGCTTACAATTTTTGTAGAATCAAAAAAAATTTCACTCTGAAGTTCTACCAATTTAATTCCAATTCAATCAACAATGCTTAGTGCTATTTTCATCATTTTAAGATACTGACCAAACTGAGACTAAAAATCACGACTTATTTCTCTCATCGAACAATAAAAAAAAACAATAAAAACAAGATCATTTATACAACATTTTATATTCATAATCACTATAATGTAGTAGAAATGGTGCG
This sequence comes from Himalopsyche japonica, assembly GCA_028555115.1. Classification (NCBI taxonomy): domain Eukaryota; kingdom Metazoa; phylum Arthropoda; class Insecta; order Trichoptera; family Rhyacophilidae; genus Himalopsyche; species Himalopsyche japonica. The sequence goes on along the minus strand of JAHFWJ010000455.1, from coordinate 1,441,675 downwards.
AGAAATATGACAAAAAGTAATTAAACAAAATATATCTAACACAGTGAAAAAATAGCAATGTATTTTAGTTCTACAAAATTATTTTTAACAAATATAGTTGATAGCTATTTCGGCTCACGCCATCGTCAGAACTATCGATAGTTCGTACCGGTAGTTCTGACTAGATAGTTCTGACGATGGAGTGAGCCGAAATAGCTATCAACTATATTTCTTAAAAAAAATTTTGTAGAACTAAAATACATTGCTATTTTTTCACCGTGTTATAATGGAGTTCTACCAAGTGAACGCCAATTCAATCAATAAAATATATCTAAATACAGTATTTTAGTTCTGACGAGGGAAGGCCGAAATAACTATCAACTATGTGTCTTATAATCTTTGTATTACTAAAATACAATGCTATTTTTTATTAAGACGTTTTTTATTACTACAATAAAATTTCAAGATTTAACGTATTTTAATGTGTAATAATTTATAATATATTTTATCAACTGTGTTAAACAAAAAATGTTAAATCGTACTAAGTTTCTACAATTTATAATTGTGTAATATTGTTTTGTAAATGTATGTTAAATAACACGGTGAAAAAATAGCAATGTATTTTTGTTCTACATTTTTTAAAGATATATTTTATAGCTATTTCGGCTCACATCATCGTCAGAACTATGCTTAAACGAACATTTGCTTACCTATATATAGCTGTGTAGAAAAAGTACACAATACATCTTCTCTCCTGTTTTTACGACCTAACTTGTTTCTTGCTAGCAATAAAACTAAAAAAAATAAAAATTGTAAATGAAACTTAAAAAACGTCTATATCAATAAGCTTACATATTGTACGGAATTAATTATTACGGAAATGAAACAGCACCCTGTAATGGATTGAGCAGTGGCGATCGACATATATTAGTTTGTTCGTTAAGAATTTTTTGTGATAGTTGATATCTATTGATTTCCAGCTGTGCTAAAGCCGTCATCTTGCGACCTTTATTACAAAAATGCAAAGAAGTAGGCGCTGAGTTTGAATTTATATTATGCGATTCCTTTATTACGTGATTAGCAAATTGTGAATCTGTTTTTTTACTGTTGATCTGATTGATGCTGAATGATCTTACATGTCCCTAACTCGAGTGGATATAATTCTACCTGTCTGTCCGATATAAACGGATAAACTTATCTTAATTGTTATTTGTGGATATTATGCTTATAAAGGTGATGGGCAATGTATAGAAAATTTGAGGCTTAGCATAATGATATTTATGTTTTTCGGTAGCAATGAATTTGCTCAAAGGATTATGAATCATGACGGATAATAATGTCCTCATTTTCCGTGTGTTGAGCACGTTTGGCGCTGGTGTAATAGTGTTCGTGTGATTACTCCATTTGAAGCGTAGCACTGGAACAAGTTGAAAAATTAATAAATCTATTCATGATGTGGTCGCATAAGTTACAAACCAACCCATTTCCATTCGAACGAAACCCTACAGAGGGGAACAGGACACATTTATTTCACTAAACTAGCGGTTTCCAAATGTTCTACCTCACACTAGTACATCGTTCTAGAAAGCTCTCTTACTAAGTATCTCAACATTTTTTTAAGCCAAATACCTAACACAAATATTTATTCATTTCGCACATACGCGTTAAAAAATAGTTTATTCCTTTTGCAGCGTTAAAAATTAAAGTAATAAAGAACAACACAAAAAACAAGCCGTTGTACAAAGGGGTGGTCTGATCTTATTGTCATAGACACCTATTGTTTCATTTAGAATTTTGAAAATTTAGTGTCATTTTGTTAGAGTAACAAGCTAGGCCGTTGGAACAGGAGAGAGGATGTGTTGTGTGCCTTTTCTGCACAGCTATATATAGATAAGCGAATGTTAGTTTAAGCATAGTTCTGACGATGGCGTGAGCCGAAATAGCTATCAACTATATTTGTTAAAAATAATTTTGTAGAACTAAAATACATTGCTATTTTTTCACCGTGTTATAATGGAGTTCTACCAAGTGAATGCCAATTCAATCAACAAAAAACAAGAATAGCTAAGAAGTCAACTAAGAATGCTCATGTAAAATCTACTTTAATAAATTAAAAGATATTCGTCTGAACTCACTCTCGTTCATATGGTCAGTTTTGTGATATATTCTCTTGGAGCATTAGTTAAATGGTTGGTTTGCGTGATTTTTTATTGATATTAACGGTCACTTCCTTAGGTGAATAAATTCGTAAAATAAAAACACTTTTTTCCCACTACTTCCACAATTAAATATTTTTTACCGTCATAACCGATTCCGCTCTTCAAGAGCATTTATCTACTGATACAGCACAAATTACAGATAAGGCTATTCATGCAACATTTTGAGTTAAATATTAGCAGGTATACATAACCATTAAGTATTAAGGTCCCTAACATTTTGTTTGCGAAGAATTTTAGTTCATTTAAATATATATTATACGATTACCCGTTCATTATTTTCTAAAATATTTGGTTTTGTAAACCTGTTCATTTTTAAATCAAATTATTGTATAAAAAGTCTTGTGGGTAGTTCTTATATTATCAATTGATTATGCTCGCGATCAGTGAAACCGGTCCGGGCCTTAAATATATGAAATAGTGAATATATTACCATTCCTTTTTTATTTTTTCGGAAGAATTGTCTCCAACTGAAACTTGTTTGGAATATATTTTATTTTATATGACTTACACCTAGTTTTTATATCATGAAAGTTTTACAATCTTTTCAACTGACTGCCGGCAGGTATAGAAAGCCACGTAGGCAAGTCGGGAGTCGTATGTTCAACCAGCGCGCAACGTGTTAATCCTCGAATAATTCAGAATTACATCCATTGCACTCGGTTATAAATAATACTGGAATTTACAAACCTTGTTAATGTGTTAATTTTGCAATACGTGGAAATTTTCTCGTCCCCAACTAATTTATTTTTCACACCCCCGTTAGCTCGGCTTAACTGCATTGGATAATTTTTGCATAATCCTTTCAAAATTATACACCGTTACGAACAGTGGGTCGTTTAATGTTGTGACACTTAGAAACACCATCATAAATAATAACACAAAAGTCAATTATTTTTGCCATTTGATGCCTGAAAACTTATTATGGGACTTATTTTCAATGCATTCGTGCAACATTTGTATCATTCTCATATTTATATTTTGACCATGTCATATTATCATGTCCATGTATTTTCGTAATACAAAGAAATAATGTCGAAATCTCTTCGAAAATAACAAAGAGGTCGGGCGGTAAAATAATTAGTACACGGTGAAAAAATAGCAATGTATTTTAGTTCTACAAAATTATTTTTAAGAAATATAGTTGATAGCTATTTCAGCTCACGCCATCGTCAGAACTATGTATGTTTAGTTCTAACGATGGCGTGAGCCGAAATAGCTATCAACTATATTTGTTAAAAATAATTTTGTAGAACTAAAATACATTGCTATTTTTTCACCGTGTTGTAATGGAGTTCTACCAAGTGAATGCCAATTCAATCAATAAAATAATTAGTATTGTCAATCAGCAGTACCAAGTTAAAACACCGCGAAGAAATGATCTACAATTTATTATATTTTCAGGTGTTGAATAAATTCTATATAAGCTTAAAAAATACATTAAAACTTATTAAAGAGTAATTAAAGCTTCCCATCGTCCAGTACCGATTCCACACATTTTTCGTTGATAAAAACGTGGGAAAACTTAGAAAAATAAACTCAGAATAATCATGATGAATGATGTATTCTATCGGTGACATTTCAAAAATAATTTTCAACCAAATTCAAGAAAGCTTGCCAGCTTTTCCTGTATTCCAATACATTCGTATTAATAAAGTATACGAACGAATATATTGAATAGAAATATTTTATTCGGATATAATATAATACAACTATTTTTAGACATATTGTCACTCAATTCGAAGCGGAATACTGTATGAAATATCCTGAAAAATTGACATCGTAGCTTCGCTTGTCATTTTCAAAAAGAGAAGTTTCAGCATTTATATTGGAGTGAGCTTTTCTGATTTTCCCGTGAAACATATGGACGTTGATATGTCAGTGTTAGAAAATGGTCCGCCGGGGATTTTTCAACCAGATACGACCATTTTTTAAAAACCCCATGAGGATAGTACAGTTTTTGGAATATGTCGCAGACAATATTTTCTAAACGAGAATTTTCTAACCGAAGATTTGTTTTGGCGTCTTCACCATCTAGTCGCTAAAATGCGATAAACTACCTTTTGATTCTCACACGAAAATTACTGGATCCGTCGGATCTGACGTCAAACTCAGCGCCTAAATTTTTGCATCTTTGTAGTAAGGGTCGCAGAATGACGGCTTTGGAACAGCTGGAAATCAATAGGCATCAATTATCACAAAGGATTATTAACGAACAGACTAATATATTCGTATCCCCATTAGTCCAGCCTATTACGGGGAGGTGTATCGATTTGCTTCCGTAATGACCACTTCCGTCCCACATGTAAACTTGTTGTCTTAGCCGCCTTTTGTTTCATTTACAATTTTTTAAATTTAAACAAAATTTAGTTTTATTGTGTGAAAGTAACAAGCTAGGCCGTTAAAACAGGGGAGAAGATGTATTGTGTACCTTTTCTACACAGCTATATATAGATAAGCAAATGTTAGTTTAAGCATAGTTCTGACGATGGCGTGAGCCGAAATAGCTATCAACTATATTTTTAAAAAATAATTTTGTAGAACTAAAATACATTGATATTTTTTCACCATGTTATAATGGAGTTCTACCAAGTGAATGCCAATTCAATCAATAATTTTATTTTATTTAAATTGTTGAAACTTTGTACGGTTCTACATTTATTGTCACTAGCGTCTATGATTTCGCCTTCCGGCGTCCTCAGGTATTATTATATAACATGGCTACTACAGAGCTGACCGTTATATCCGTGTGCGCGACTGTCAGTTTTGTTACATCCGTGTGATAGAATGCCTGAAGATGCCAAATGTCGAAACCAAAATCAAATCAAATAAACAGTTTCAGCAATTCAAATTTGATTTTGAATTTCCATCAAGCACTTTCAGTCAATTTCATAAATTATATTTATTAATAATGTTGCAGTTGCCTCAGTTTGGCACAATAATCCTAAAATTCCCGTTAGCCGGTGGAATAAAACAGAAATATATTATCTGAAAATAAATGAAACTAATTAAATATCATATACATGCTTAGCAAATGATACTAGGCGGGCCTTTGTCAACAGGGCTTGTGAAATTGCTAATACAATTATACTTTTTTTGAAGCATGGAATTTGCAAAAAAGTCCTGCAGCACTACTATTCTCGTCATCATGTTTGCGCGAAAACGTGGTTTAAGTTAAAAAAAATCTTTCACCAGACTTTCAAACATAAAGCGCCTGGCTCTTAAAAATTCCATAAAACTGAGAATAGATTTATCGAAAATAAAAATTCAGGAATAAATTAAATGTATGTTTCCTTTTTATGAATGAATGATATTTTTCATTTATTCATGGATCCTTTATTTAAATATAACTTCATAATTTTAACAAAAAAAATCAAAAACTTAACTGTATTGTTTTAATTCGTAAAAACCTTCCTGCTGACAAAAGTCTACATTTTTTTATATTAATTTGAGTAATTATATATCTATAAGTACATACAGTCGACCTTTTTTCCGTTGCTATATGGCATATAAATCATTTGGATAACTATTTATTCATGAGAAACAAATCTGCCATATAAAATTTAGATAAAATATGAATGATTGAATGAATATTTTATTGTTAGAACTCCATTATAGCACTGTGGAAAAATAGCAATGTATTTTAGTTATACAATTATATATATATAGTTATACATTTACTCTACGATTTTTTTAAATATCACTCTGGGGTATCGAATTAGAGTTGTTTAAATTTTCCACATTTCCACATGTTTTGTTACTGACGACGCGAATTTTGTTTTTTCAGGCATTCTATCACATAGACACTATAAAACTTATACACAGCAAACTGTGTGCATCGGTTAACCACAATATTTCTCAAGATCTCATATATACCCAAAAACTAGAATCTTTATGTATTTTAATGAAATAATTTTAATTATCTGTGCCTCTGTGTGATAGACAATGCAAATTTGAAATTGAGATTGCATCACGTACGTGTAGTCCACTGCATTTATAACAGCATACGAAAAAAAAATTGAAAAAAATGTCAAATGATAGTAATCGTGCTATCAACTAATTCTTGCGATAACCGAAACCGGTCCTGACCTTAAGAAATAGTGTAGAAATATTAAAAATTTTTTTTGGTGTATCATTTAAAGTATTATGACTTTCCATCAAGAAGAGACAGTGTTAAAAAGTCATGTTTATGTGCGTATTATACGTTATACGATCAAATTATAAATGGCTCGCATGTATCAAAATCGCATGGAAATGTATTCGCATAAAAATGAATTTATATTCGCGATTATCATATATAACTAAACAATTCACAACTAATACTTCTTACGCTATCCAAGTATGAGATAAGCATTCGTTTGTTTGCATGTTTAAAGCCTTTTGATTGATGATAGCTTTATATTGTGTAGGTGTGCTTTTTTCCCATTCATAACAAAATTGTTGGCAGCGGGCAAGTACATTTCACAATGTAAGGTATCGCTCTCGAAGGTTCTATTGCACACTTAAGGTTTTATTGCACATTTTTTCTCTCACCTATGTGTATATGAAAAAAGCTTTAAGCCGTCGTCTTGCAAAGACTCTATTGCCTCCTGAATTATTCAAGAAAATTAGTTTACACCAGTGCTACTCAATCTTTTATTTTGAAGATTCACTTTTCATTTATGTAATACCATGAGACAGGTTTTTATTAAAAAAAAATATTTACTAACGAATATGAAGTACGTCAGACAACCAAGAATTGCTTAAATTAATTAATTTACGTTTGGTTCAATTCTTGAATTAATATTGTCGAAACGTGTACAATTCCACATGTTTTGTCACTTACGACCCGGGACACACCCTTCATCATCTTCATTCACACACAATAAGCAGTTCGCATCGATTATTCGCCAGAAAAATTCATTACAAAGGAAAAGCATAAGCAATACGGCTAGAGTCCAAACATATATCTGAAATAACTTTCAAAACTATTGATTTGATGATAATGACAACCAATTGCATATTATAAGTTTATGAACACTAAATACGGTTAATGAGTCTGGTGAAAGGATTTTACAACAAATAATAATCAACTATCATTAAGATGCATTTGTTGTTTTTTTTATTTAGAGATACCTACGTATTTCAATTTGATAATATGAATATTTTTTTTTTTTGTTTGTCTCAAGTGATATCTTTTTATACATTCTCAATTTATCTTCAATGACCTATTTTTAATAACATAAACTAACATATCTTAATTACTGTATTTTTTTTTCTATTATTATTTAAGCACTATGTGAAAAATTTTGAATGTTCTTTAGTTCTACAATTTTTTTAAGATATTCAGTTAATAGCTATTTCGACTTTCGCTCTTACCAGAACTATTTTGAAGCGTACATTTACTTATCTTTATATAGCTGTGTAGAAATTTTATACAATACACTTTCTCCCTTGTTCTAACATCCTCTAGTTTCAAATTGTTTTAATAAGTTCTAAAATTTAGCCAATTGATTTTTTTCTGATGAGATTTAAATCTTTCACCGCTTTACAGATCATGACGTAAGGTTAGTGCATTTTAACACAGCATAAAATTGCTATTTTTCATCGTAGTATAATGGAGTTCTACCAAGTAAATGACAATTCAATATTTTTTTTTAGTTTCTCTTGAGTGACATTTGATACGTTCGTAGTTCATATTCAATGACTTATTTTCAATAATATACACTGGCATAATTTAAGTATACCGTATCGATTATTTTGAATATTTTTTAATCAATTTCAGGCTTTTTTCTCTGTGTTATACTGCGCATATAAAAGTTGAATCAAACTTTGTCTAAAGTTTAGTTGTTTTGTGTTCTGTCTGCACGTTTTCTTTGTCATGTAAATTAACAGGTTTAATGCTTGTAAATTGAGCCATTTTTGTTGTTCAAAAACATCCTTCAAGGATCTACACTTTGGCATCACCGTTAAATTTTTCATCGTTCAAAATTTTCCTACTTACGTCGTGCTCGGTTATCATACGCTTCCCTTTGGAAAGCTTTGAGGCGCCTTTCCTTTGCGAGGCTTTTCAGGTGTCGACCGCCGGAAACTTTGGAATATTTCAAGTTGCATGCGAAAACTCGCATAAGGCTTTTAGAATCAAATATTTGAACTTTACCGTATGATACCCTAAACTCATAAACTACTTAAGAAAGTTGAATTATTATTCTAAGACAAACAATTTGTGACAAAGTATTTACCGTCGCTCCCCAGGCTTTGAGGAACCCTTTAAAAGACTTAACTTGTATGCCAGATTTACAGGGATATAATGGAAAATTATTATTATTTGAACCCAAGGAATTTATGCAACTATTTACTGAACCATTTGTCTAAGTATAATACCTTACCGTGGGAAACACCATTTATTTTAAGATAAATTCACAACAGTACATAGTGAACTAAATTTTCTATTTATTTGATTCTTGAAACATTTTTTTTGATTTACAATACCAACTGAAGATACATAATTTCAATATCAAATTTAATTGTTGAAACTTTACCTAAATTTTCAGACGTTTTTTAACACGGTTAAGTTGTGCAGAAAATATGTATAAAATTTTTGATATTTGATTTTTTTATTTTACGATATCAACTGAAGGAGCTTGATTTAATTTCAAAATCAAATTTAATTGTTAAGTCCTTATTTAAATTTCCAGGCGTTTTTTCATACGGTTAAAGGTAGTACAAATAAAATATAATAAATTTTCATATATGATTTCAACTGAAGGTGCTTGATTTTATTTCAGTATCAAATTTGTATTGTTATTTATTTATTATATGTTTATTTTGTAGAACTAAAATACATTGCTATTTTTTCACCGTGTTAAAATGGAGTTCTACCAAGTAAATGCTAATTCAATCAATAAATTTAAATTAGTAAGTAAACCATTGCACTAGTAGTTATTATAATAAAATTTCTTCAAAAAGTCATTAGCTGTATTGTTTGTAATAAAATCATTTCCGACATTGAATGTCATTATAATTAAATCAGTGATAATTTTTTTTTTAAATTATACATTTAGCTCCTAGGGTTGGGGTCTGTATAATTTTTTTGTATATAAACGATGCAAACTGTTTATATTGTGTCAATTCTCTTCCATTTATGTGATATAGTGCCTTAATATAATTAGTGGTGAAACAAGGGTCATGTTAAAAAAAAAATTTAAAATTTACAAAGTTCCAACAATTTAAATTCAATACTCTAATTTGAGTTTATCATCATTATATACACAAGATTGTTTCCAAATTAGTAACGAATATTTTAAATGACATCTATTTTTTGACATATTTAGCAACTGAAAAAAGCTGGATTGAACTATTTGATTACTCAATATAAACATAAAAGTTTAGAGATTTCTCTCAGAATTGATATTTAAAAAGTACAATCGTTTCCAAAAATCATATTTGAAAATGGAATAACTTTTCAAAATTTTAAATACAAAATACGATTATTCTGAGCTTTAAGCTTTCTGAGAAGTTTTTTTATTTAGTTTGATTTATTTTTATAATTAATTGAAAATTTAATTATTCCGTTGAGAGTTTTTAGATTTCTATACTAATTAAATACTAATTCTCGGAAGGTGGAAAGTTTTAAAAGTAAACTTTGCGAGAGGGGATCTAATGCTACGGAAAAATCGCTTAACATTGTTTTACCCATTTTTCACTCTCGTAAATTACGTGGTAACTACATTTCCACTGGCATATGGAATGTGACTTTTTGGCTTTCACCCTTAATCATAAAAAAAGCATATTAATTTAGAAAAAACCTATCATACATATGTCATTTTGATATTATAATTAATCATAATTCTTTATCGTTAAATTTTTGTAATATTTTTAATTCAACCTTGTAGCTATCAATATATGTTAAAATACTTTGATTATGGAAAAAATAGTTGATACAATTTTATCTGAAAAAATGTCAAATTTGAATTTTAACAACTATGTACGATTCCACATTTTCATTAACGATCTTGTTGATTAGTCATTCTTGAAAGGGTGTTACAGCAAATTATAACCAACTGAAAAATGAGTTTATATTACATTTTATTTTAATTTAATATTATGTAATTAATGGGTTCCATTATTAATTTATGTAACAATTTTGACTTTTATATAAGTTATTTTCCATGAAATGGTCAATTTATTCGATGTTGATCAATGGTATTTTTTATCTAGTCAAGTGTCAAAAGTTTACCCAGTCTTTTTTTTTACGCGAATTCGATTATACGCGATTTTTTTGGACGGCACTCCTACATTTTTTTCTCACTTCACTCGTTTTTACGCATTTTTTCCCCAAATTTGTTTTAAAGAAGACATTTATATATGATGCTAGGCATGTACGTTTCACTATTTTTTTAAACAAAAACAATATGTTTGTTTTTAAAACTCAATTTTGTAAAGCATTGCATTTTTTTAAATACACATACAATTGCCAAATGTTGACAAGTGTATCGGATATTATGCGAATTTATGTTTTAGGGTATGAAAAGAAATATAATGCAATTGCGTGAAATCATTTTTTTACGCGATTTTTTTTACGCGCCTTTTTCTGGAATCAATGTATCGCGTAAAAAAAGGACTGGGTGTACATATAGTTTAGGAAAGAAAATTTGCAGTAGAAAATAATCATTCAACTTTTGATTAAAAAATACATTGGTTCACTTAAAGTATTCAAAAATTATCATTTGCTGAAAAATGTAATGAAATTATTATGTGTATCTAATTTAAAATATCACAAAATTGAAAAGTAAAATTTCTTTATTAAAAACAAAGAAAAAAAATTCAGTGACCATTCTTCTCAATTACAAGCAGCAATTTTTCATTAAAAACTCATATTTTTCCTGCATTTGACAAAGGGCCGTCACATGTTACGTGGCTATTATATTTAAAATTCCACCGCAGGAGTGCAGTGTCGTACCGGCGTAGCAGCGCTCAGGATATGCGACAGCTTTTTAAAAATTCCGGCGTAGCGTTTCCGCTCGGTCACGTGCTAATGATAAGCACTGTAGATAGTCGTTTTAGCACTAAGGGTGTATTACAGCGGCGTGTATTGTAAATGAGTTTAAAGATTCTAATTTTAGAACATATACCGTAATATTAACAGTTTTGTATGAATATATATTTATACAATATAAATTTATAAGCCCACTCGATTAATTTTATCAGAAGGCGAAATTCGAAGAATATTTCTGTTATTTGTAAATATGGAGTTTCTGTATCAGAGTTTTAATTTTTAACTTTCTCGATAATACTTTAACAGCAGTATTTGTTTTTAAACTTTTGGTTTTGTATACCTACTAAGTATTAACTCATTTTTTTTTACAAATAGGCTCTATTTTTTAAATAAACAGAAATCAATTGTCACGTGAACCTTTATACGAACAGACAAATACCAGTATCTTGCCGCTTCTCAGACCATTGCGAAAGGCTTATGCATTTCACCACGTCCAGGAATTCAAAAATCAAAGTATCGCTTTTTATTGAACACAATATGAAGCTATGGTGTTAAAACAGAAGAGAATATGTACTGTGTACCTTTTCTACACAGCTATATATAGATAGGTAAATGTACATTTAAACATTGTTCTCACAAAGGCGTGAGCCGAAATAGCTATCAACTATATTTAAAAAAATAATTTTGTAGAACTAAAATACATTGCTATTTTTTTCACCGTATTTTTATGGAGTTCTACCAAGGGAATGCCAATTCAATCAATAAGTAATTATTAGTAGTAGTTTTTTCACTTCTCATGCAGTGGTTAAGTTTATTGGTAAAAAGTTTTTTTTATAAATTTGACTGTTTACATTGGTATCAGATCAATGACTATTAAATTTATTTCAGAGTCATAGAGTTTATATTTTATCTTTTGTATGTAAGCGATGCCAACTGTTGACTGATTGTCGGTTATATTGTATGCGTGATGTAAAGAATGCCTGAAGTCTTCGAAAACAAATCCTGTATGATGAGTGACAAATTTTTTGGAAGTGAACATAGTTTGAACGATTCAAATTTGAAATCGAAATTTCTTAACGCCCTTTCAGTGGATTCTAATATTTAACCATAATTTTTTCCTTCTTTATAACATGGAATAATATTTAAAACAATATGTATTCTAGATCGACAAAGTTTATACAAGTAAAATAATTATTAGTTTTTTGATGATGAAACCAATCCTCAATAACATCATGTTAATAATATAAAACTACCCACTGTTATGCAAGATTTTACTATTTGTTTGTATGAAAAAATCTTTAGTGTTTATCTGTAAACGAAAGCTTTTTTTTAATGCTTATTGTCTTATTGTAATGTATTCACAAGCCCACATATTCAAATATCTAATGTTGTAAATATTATTATACAAATATATTAGACCCAAAATAATCTTCGAGAAATTCGTAAAGAACACCATTTAAATAGCATATCGTTTTTTCTCTTCTTATATTTATTATTTATGCATTGCCAATATAATAATTTTAAATAATATTTTTTCAGAAATTAAAATGTTTTCATTCTTCTTCTAATGCCTAAATTTGACGATTGTAATATTTAAATAAGCATTTATTTTTTGAAATAATACTTTATTGCACACAATAAGCTTCAGAGAGCCGATCTATGACCGAAAACATTGATGTATTATGTAAAACAGTAACAAAAGCTTCGTGTGTTTATTACATAATTCACAATTATTTAATGTATATGCGTCTTTACGCCGATAGATTGGATCTTTGACGTTCTTCAGCGATGTCTATTCAAGGTATTTATCGACTCTCAAAAGATAACATGGCCGGGGATCTTAATTTTGCTGTAAATTAATAAACAATTTTTAGTAATGGGCTTTTTTACAACTAAAAATCCAATAAAGTGATTTTCAATAAAGATTAGTTATTGCCTTTGACTATCTTTAGTAGCCATCTAAATACCGATTAAATTGTATTTTTATCAGGTAAATTAATCATCAATTTAACTTCGCTCAAATTTTTTAGTGAAAATTGTTGATTGATATTAAAAAGTTATATTAGTCTAATGTCTTTTGAGTAATCCAAATTCATTTTAGTTTTAAATCACGGCCACGTTACTGATGAACGTTAAACTTAATGATTTGTTTGTATATTTTTTGATTGGCGGCACTCTAATTAATACGAATTTAATCAACTACAAAGAGTTCATTGTGTAAATACTTTCTTATTTACGTCGATATAATTCTAATCAAATAAACACGATTCCTTATCCGGAACAATCAACAAAGAAACAGTTTTACTTTTGTTCAACATTGCCGCCAACAGTTTAAACCACATCTCGAAGAATCGGATTTCAGCACATTTTCTAAAATCAATATTGACATCCAAAATTGTTTTCACGAGACCGCACTGTGTCAACCCTATCGTGCACGCCCCCTTATCGGGTAACCCTTTGAAGCAACGGGGTGCGTTGGACATTTTTTCCACTCTTTCAGTTGTGAAAAACTTTTTTCTTTCATACCTTATTTATTGAAATAATATTCTGAATAATTCGATTTCGTTTCGATATGTAGTTAGATAGACATTATTCCCTTTAAATACCAGGGGAAAAGGAAATGAAAAGGTTTATTGACATATTTTTTAAAATGAAACCTTGCTTAACGTTTTTGGAACACTTTCAGACATTAACTATTAACAAACTATTTTATTTTAAATAATGATTTTTGATCAGTTGGTTTTACTTGCCAGTGCATAACCGGTTCTGATCATAAACATATAATTTCTTAGAAAAATAATATCAATAAATTGTGTTTTCACTATTTCATTTATTTGTGAAAAGTTTTGTTTCAAATTTTATATTGAAATTCCATCTTGCACCCCCCTCAGTACAACATATATTAAAGCACGGTGAAAAAATAGCTATGTATTTTAGTCCTATATTTTTTTTTATAAGATATAGTTGATAGCTTATATTTGTTTTCCAACAAATATAAGTCGGTCGCCGCTCCTCAGACCATTGCGAGAGGCTATTTCATTTCCGTAATAAACCATCTCCGTCCAATATTTAAGCTTATTAAAATTGCCGCCTGGTTAGTTTCATTTACATTTGAATTTTTTTTTAATTTATTGCTAGCAGGAAATTAGCTATGTCGTTAAAACAGAAGAGAATATGTATTGTATACTTTTTCTACACAGCTATATATAGATGGTTAAATATACGTTTAAGCATAGTTCCGACGATGGCGTGAGCCGAATTAGGTATTAAGTATATATTATATAAAAAATGTAGAACTAAAATTCGTTGCTATTTTTTCACCGTGTTATAATGGAGTATACAATATATAAAATATGATAAATTATTTTTATTAGTATTAATTTTTTTTTATACTGTTTATATATTATGTTTTAATTGTGTATGAAATTGATATTTGCACATTACATATCTTTAGATTTACTTTCTTTCATTTCATATTATTTAATATACTAGGCAATATAATAGTTCTGCAGTTTGTCCAATTAACTGCTTATATTTGCAAAGTTGTATTTTCTTCATATTTTCTATTTCAGAAAAGCTTTATCAAGAATGTTGATTATTTATTTGGTAAGTTAAAGCTATGTTATTCTTCTGAAAACTTTCATCACTTTATGTCATAAAATTATGGCACACTGATCAATGTAAAATGTTGACCACAGCTGTATTTCCCGAATGTTTTCCGTTGTGGCAGTGCTGCGACATGGAAAATGCGTTTGCTTCTGTTAACACTTCCGCTGCGAGGTTGTTATTTACCGTTTATTTTAATTTTATTATATTTTGCATCTTGTATACAACCGGCATGTATTATTTTTAAAAATAGCATCGCAGATTTATTAACAGGCAATTTACATTCACCCATGGAGTTATTTGGGGATATTATCGCCATTATTTATTGCTTGATTTTATGAATATTCTCTATTGCAAGTATTTTTGACAATTTATTGATTGAATTGGCATTCACTTGGTAGAACTCCATTATAACACGGTGAAAAAATAGCAATGTATTTTAGTTCTACAAAATTATTTTTAACAAATATAGTTGATAGCTATTTCGGCTCACGCCATCGTCAGAACTATGCTTAAACTAACATTTGCTTATCTATATATAGCTGTGCAGAAAAGGCACACAACACATCCTCTCTCCTTTTCCAACGGCCTACTTGTTACTTTAACACAATGACACAAAATTTTCAAAATTCTAAATGAATTAAGAGAATGTAAGTATAAAGTATCCATTTTTTATAAAGAAAATATATTTCATTCTTATTGAAACATAAATAAAAAAATAACCGGTCTTATACATAGACGTTCCACGCGTGATTAGAATTTTTGAGTGTCCTAATACGAGAAAGAATGTGTGTAATGTAATCGCGTTTAATCGAGCTCGTTTAAAACATAATAAATATTCAACCGTGTAGGAAAGCTCCTGTATACAAAGCTGGTTTTTAGGCTTTTAATCAATCGATTTACAGCGTGATATAGTTCAACATGGAAATGAGGGCATAATCAATGTGCATCTATTTTTTTAATAGCATATTCAGAAATTTTGTATTTTAATATGTGTGACATGATATTGACACATTAAATAAATAAGAATGTACAATGCCTCAATCGTTTTAATTCAACACGTTTGTCAAATTTCAACTCTCGAAAGATTTTCTTTGCTGTTTGATATTGTTTAAATATGCATATTTTTATAATGCCAAATATTTAATTTAAAATTTAAATTACTTTGTATAACTCGAATATCACAGGTTTTTATATGTTCCTTAAGCTTCCATACTATTGTGTATACGAAATCATTTATAATTTGTCATTCCTGCCAGCCTTTTTATGTACTCGGGAGATTTTTTTTCCATCTCTTACATTCGACGGATTTAAATTTGCATATTAAACATTAAGAGACGCTTAGGAACGCAACCGTTTCCTGTTATTCAAAAACATTTTCACAAGGTACATACGAAAACAGATAGATCCCTTTCAAGTTTGTAAATTTATTCAACTTGCGAATTCCCGAAAGCTCACCTGCTACGCCCGTTCTGATATCAGCTGCCAATACACGCTGGGATCTTTATCGTAGAACATGCAGTGATAACAGACTTTTTGATGTACCCGATATTTTACGTATCCCAGAAAAGCACTATATTTTGCATGAGTAATAGAAATAAAAACGAAAGCTTCGTCTACATATTTATTTTCCACAATTGGGCTTCCTGAAGCACTACATATTTTTCAATTTAAATATTTTCATTAATTTTACACATCTTGACATTCTTCTTTATTGACATGTAACTTTCAATTTATAATTTTTAAATAATTGAAACCTTAATCATAAAAATATTTTTTTTAAGTGTTTACTGTCACGTCATGGTGAAAAGTCACTATATTTAAATAATCAAACAAAATATTTCCATAATTGTCAAGATCAAAACTGGGTTCCCTTATTTCGAGCATTATAATCTGATTCAATAAAAAATACATCAACGATATATTTCTACAACATTTTGAGTAAATTTACTAATTATGTTTAATTAAAATTGTTTCAAACCGTACCGTATTAATTGATTATACTTGTGATAAGCGAAACCGGTCCTGATATTATTACAAACAAAAGTTAGAAATCTTTTCTTTTATTAATTCAAAATATTAATTTCACCAATCCATTTAGTATTTTATTATATTATTATTTTATAAAATCTTTCTGCTTCAAGTCGTAACACTATTTAAAAATACCATTCATTTTATCGAATCGTTGTTTGCTTGAACTTCAAAAATCAAATATTCCATAACATTTAATGATGGAAAGAACAACATAAGGTCATAATATTTTAGTCGTATTCAGAAATTAATGATTTCAATAATAAATGTAAGTAAACATATTATATAATATTTTGCCTTAAAAAAGCACTACATTTTATGTTGCTATTAAATTTGACGTTTACATTTCTTTCCCGTGAATACATAATGTTATTCATAATTTATTCCAGAGAGGAAACGTTTCCTAATCGAATATGAAGGAGTTTTCGTGGAATAATATAATACCAAATAACCTTTTTAAAACTAATTCATTGTAAAAAAAGATGCATGCTTCATTTTAGTAGTAGAAATAAACCACTTGAACATAACGACGTATCAAAGAGTCAGATACCAAAACTCGTTTTAACACAGTATAGTTATTTAGAAGAGTCAGATTAGTGAAGTAATTTGATACGAATAAGGCATTCTTCTAATGTCGTTAATGCGGGACACGAAAGGATTTTAACAGCAGAAAAAAATATAAAAACCACTTTTTCCACATATTGAACACCATCTTATAATACAAAAAGAAAATATTAACTAGTTTCGTTAAGGTTTTTTCGAAAAATTTCAGTCTTTTTAACTATAAACATAAAATTAATAAATTACTTTATTACTTTGATATTGAATAATTTAAATATTTAAATTGTAAAAACTGTGTGCAATTTTTAATATTTTTTCACTCATGACTCAGGTTATAGCTTTTAGCATCTTCAGACATTATACATCGAGGATGCAGTATAACTGCCAAATATCTATCCCTTATAACCAGCCCTATTGTGTTAAAATTTGCTTGAGCATCTAGGTGGCAAAGAGTTTTTATGTATTAAAAAAATTCTTTAAGCTTCCATTTATGTTTCATTTGATATCAAAATTGTATATAAAAACCATCATAATTTAAAAATGTCATGTGTTTAGTGAAGTGAATCACAACCTGTAGTTACTGACTCCCAGTAATGCATCCGTATATTAGAATGCCTGAAGATGCCTACAGGTAAATCCCTGGTCGAAAAACAACTTGAACTGAACTTATTATCTGTGTTTTTCCTTTTTAATTAATTCCTTTGTGCATAGTCAATACAAACTGTTTATTGTGTTTCAGTTCCGTTGCATCCGTGTGATAGAATGCCTAAAAATCCCGCGTCGTTCGTGACAACACATGTAGAATCGTGCAAAGTTTAAATAATTCGAATTTAAATTTCATTTTTTAATTTATATAAAATAAAACCATTTGATATCACAGTGTTGAACATGTTCATTACCAGTATTGAAAACAATCAAACTCCAAGATCCCGATTAAAGCGACTTTGTCATTATAATTTTTAATTGAGCCGTTTATTCGTCACGAAAATTAAATACAGACAATACATATCAATTTTTCATTGCTTAATTTAGTGAAAACATGTGATGCCAAGTGTTTTTCATTCATACGCAGTTTTTTACTCCTGTATTAAATTCTATGGCCTACCTTTTACGTTGTATCTACTGTATATAATAACAGTATTGAATAAACATTTTCGTTCACCAGTTGCGGACAATCGGATTGACTTGCTATCTCAGCCAACCCCTTTCAAATCTTCAGGATATCCTTTGAATCCTGAAATTTATGGCAGATTAGGAATTGTATATCCTTTTGAGAGCCTAGACTGAATTTTGCAGTGGTTTAAAACATACTCGAGCGCGTTAAAAGTTTCAAATGAAGGCTTTCTTACATGTAACACAAAAGTATTCAAATATGTTTCGCCCATGCTTTCTTTACACTCTGTCATGTCTAAATGAATATCCAACGGTTTTCGTTCATTTTTTTTTAGTTTTTATATATCACTCTTTGATAACCGTGTGTGATATTATGAATGATTTAAAAAAAAGGGTATTGATTGAATAAGAATTTATTTAGTAAAACTCTATTTAAACACGACAGAAATATGGTAACGCATTTTATTTCTGCAAAATTTATAAGGTTTATATTTTATGACATGTTGTGATGAAGGCGTAAGCCGAAATAGCTATCAACTTTTGATTGATGATGAACAAAAAAAAAAGTTGTGTAACTAAAAAAACATTGCTATTTTTTTACCGCGTTATAATGGAGTTCTACCAAATAAATTCCAATTCAATTAATTTTTATTTTATAGCTATATCGAGTTAACGCCTCATCAGAACTAGTTATGCGTTAAAACAAATGACAATTATTATTACACATACGAATTTCCTTTTACCAATGAAAAATCACATACTTTTCAAATAACTTCAACGTTTTTTACTCGAAACAAAATAAAAATACATTGACAGCAAAGTCGTAGACGTAAAAGAATTTTATATTTTTTCAAATAAAAAACACACGTTCTCTACTCTTTACTTTTAAGCTAAGAATTGGTTTCACTGGTTACCTTAGTAAAACAAAATCTTAAACAATAAAGATTGCCCGAAAATTTATCTCAAAGACGACAAACAAACGTCTAATCAAGTAACACAACAAGTGGAATAACAAAGCAATCAATGATAATTTATGTTAATAATGAACTATCACAAATAAATATTGAATCTCTTAACTTCTTTGCTTATAATAGTTATGAATTAAATTATAAATCGAACTTCATGCATAATGTATGTCATATTAATTAAATTGCCGTCAGGTTTATTTATGGAAAATATCTCAATTTGTTTGCAAACCCTTCTTGTTCAAGACAAACCAATATAGTATAAGACCGTTGGTAGGATGTGTTTCTAATTTACATTTCCCCAAGTAATGATTTCAAAATTGAATACAATAATAATTTTATGCTGAAACCTGAATTCTTGAGTTTGCTTTCTTCTCATATGATATTTAAATATTTAGCCTTCAAAATCCCATGATATAATAAATATAACTATTTGCCATTATACTTCGATAAAAGCTCAGGAAATATTTTCATTTAAGCTTTCGTCGAACTTTTCTTAGTTCTTAAACTTCGATAATTTACTATGGCATTCTTTTGATTACTTGATAATATTACTTCCTTAACAAAATACCTTTGCTTGAAGCATTTTGTTGAGTTTACCAATCTTTATTTTTGATAGATATTTGAAAACTTATATAATTTAATTTTTCAAAGGGTAAAGTTTATTGTGTTATTTTATTTGATGCTGCTTAGTATTTGAATGATTTATTTTGCTGTTTGATTCAGAATATGTATTACAAGCGAACTCTTCTGTCGTATAACTATTTAACCAAATACCATCTTTATGTCAGGTTATAATATATTGTTGTTTACTTCCGAGACTGGCCTTACGGGTTTGTATCGCACCACAAACAGCGTTTTCTTAGGAGGGATGAATGTGTATAATATCTCGAAATATCCTCCGTTTTATCGTATCCTTAAAAACGGGATTGAGAGAGATAAAGTGGTTACCTCTCCTCTGGATCTATCCTAGCACTATCCTTTCTATCTCTATTCTAAAAATAAAAATACCCCTGGAGTGATTAACTAACATCGAATTTTCTATGAAAAACCATTATTTTAAACATACTCTATTATGAGGACATATGTTCTAAATTTGCAGCGCAAATTAAAAACTATCATTAATTTGAATCGTCCAAGTTTTCTACACAAATGTTAAGTCGCTCACGAACCGAGCTTACCGAGTACATTCGTGTTGAATGCATGAAGATATCGAAAGGCAAAACGTCGCGAGTGACAAAACGTATTGAAGGGTGCAGTATTTGAATGATTGATATAACATCAGATACTGTCTATACTTTAAATTACAACAGTATATTTGCGATACGGTATATTACCTCTTAACAATTGAAGTAATCAAGTAATTTGAAATACTTTGTCAAATGAACAAACCAAGTTTCAATAATTCCACACAATTTATTTAATGCCATTCGATTCAAGCTCATCAAAATGATATTTAAATTTTATTACCAAACTCTTCCATCTAATCGCAAACCAAAATGTAGCTATCCATTAAAACATAACGATAATTCTTTTTTGTTCCTTTTCGCTCAACTAAGCGAAAAAGCCTTCGATCGATTTTCTAATTTTGGATCAGAGTGATACGAAGTCTATACGAGACAGGCTTGTCTCTATGGCTCATTGGTATTTATGTTGCTATCATTCCATCAAAATTGAGCCTACAATTAAACGTTTGTTTGCTCACGAAAACATTATGCTAGCTTGAACAATGCTGTGTTTAACATTGAAAATGAGCCAAAGGACAATGGTTGGGGAAATATTTACCCTTCGTCGCAACATAAATAGTATAAACGTAACGCTATTTATGAACATGAATGTCTACAAAAGTATATTATTCCACATTTGATAAATGTATATTTGAATTAACCCAATATACCACACTTATTGTGAAACATTACTTAGAAGAAAAAAGAAATGTGTATATAAAATTTTCCAGTTAAATATTCATCTTTCAATGCATAACGTTTCATGTCATATAAAAAATGGTTAATTTTATCGCTACGATCAAAAATATTTTGATTATATGCGATACTAATTTACTTTTTATTTTTAAATAAACAAATTATAAATTTAAAAGTAGAACCTATCACTCCTTGGTAAAAAGACATTATATTTATTTAATAAAACAAAATTTCATATACTATTAACACATTTTTATATCACAAGAAAAGGACCGGTTTCGCTCAATCACATATTTAATTTAGTTTCATTTTTGAAAATAAAAAAAAAACAAGTCGTAATTTATGATATTGACCGAAGGTTATTGAAAGAACTTCAATATCAAATTTAAGTTGTTAAAAATTTGTGCGATTCCACATGTTTTATCACTATTAAATTTATTATTATTACACAAAATTATACATTGCTTTTAGTTAATTTTGAATAATAATCCCTTCAATTTCAACAAAAATCTCTTTTCAGCACTGTCACGTTACAAAATTCAAAAGGCAACTCTTGGTCACCCCACCGAATTCCCAAGGGTAAGCTAACGAGTTTCCAGAATATTTACGGTCAGACGTGTGGTCACCACCTTTGTTTCAGCCGTAAATGGGATAAGATCAAATCGTGTGCTTTTGGGGAGGAAAAGTGTGAAAGGCTGGGCATAAAAGAAATCGAAAACTTTTTATCTTCAGTATCTTTGTATTGTCTTTTTAAAATAAATATTTTGAGATAAAAAAATCGGATCCATTTTTTTTTTAATGAGAAACGAATGCAAGCTGTACAGGTTTCAGCAAAAGGTACAACAATTGTATGTATAACATGTATATTTTCAATTCACATACTATTCAGCATATATTATATTATACAATTTATTAAATTCTCAAAACACCTTGATAATATCACAAAAATCAAAGAAATATAATAAAAATTTTATAAATTTCTTCAAGCCAAGATTTTGAAATACGTTCATGTCATATCCACATATTTATTTTAATTTGCTGAACTATAATTATCAAAATATTAAGGTGTGCAAATTTAAACACGTGTTTGCCTATAGGTATTAAGGCTTCAGCCATCATAAGAACTTTCATTAAGCTTAACTTTATATACTGCTTAAAAAGTGATAAAACAATTTATTATCTTATTTATTCTAGCACATGTTATTGTGTTAAAGATTTATTTAATGAAATTAAATAGTATTATATTAATTCTTTTAAAAAAGTTTACTGAAATTTAATGATTATACGAAATTACATTTCTACATTTAAAATTTTGGCGTGTAGGAATAATGTTAATTAATATTCTTTTAGTCAGTTAATAGTTAAATAATAAGAAAAATTCGTTTTTACATAATATTATAAATTAAATACTCAATATTTAAATAATAAATTTATGAGATATTTATCAACGTACATTTCTTTCAAAAAGGCGAAATATGCGTCCAATTTGAATGCATAAACAGATACATTATAGTCGCTAGCTTACAAAATTTTTGATCACGATTTATATCGTAGACCAAAAGTTACTTTGTGTATCGTCAGAAACTTACATCGTCATTTCAGCACGTGTTTCAAAGTTTCATTACTCCTGGGTATAAGGATCGAATCCTCGATGAAAGCTTTTTAAATTAGATTTTTGTGAAAGCTCAATGTTCGAAGGCTTTTGCGGTGACCTCTTGCAGAAGAAACAATATTAGTACTCAATATTAATCGGAAAAGGTCAGCTTATTTTAAGTTCTAAAGTATTTCGAAAATGCTTATTTACAATTTCAAAAGAGTTTTATGAATTATTAAATAAAAACGTTCAAAGATAAAAGAAAGACGATAGACTTAAATGTAATAAAAAACAGACTATATTCAAAAACATGTAAATCACTTTTAAAGTCATAACTGACATTTCTTGGTGGGAAAGTTTTATATGATATTTCCATACATTCGATGGATTTGGCGGTAACTTTGAGGATGTTAATTTCAATAAAATATTCAAAATAGCTTTGACCATTCCACGTATTGACATACAATACGTGAAATAATAAAATTTGTTTTAAATTTTCAAAGGTACAACCGTTTTTTTTTATTTTTTCCGATTTAACCGATTTCGCTCATCTCGATCATTATTGACTGATACAATATAAGTTTCAAACAATTATTTTCAAAAAAAATTGAAGAGCCGAGGAACTACTTTACGAATACTCATACAATATATAATATATATATATAATATAAAATAAAATTGTCAACAAATACACCATTAAGGGCCTATTATTAATATTTTTTATTCAAAGTTAATATCAATCAAAAATCTATTTTGTTCTTAAATTTGAGAAACAATCATGAAACACTCATTACCAAAAATAGTGAGAGAAATATTAACAATCACATGTAAGAATGTTAACAACGTAAGAATTATCAAAAAATTCTGTGTATAAAATTTTTAAGTTATTCATTTTTCAACTACACATTGCCAACTGCTTAAAATGTAGAATTTCATCTCGCTCACCGAAGCAAATAATTTTTCAATACATCGAAAGATTTCATTGATAAGATAGCCGTTCTGACGCAGCTTTATGTAAATTTAAAATTAAGCGGTGAGAGCTGTTTATCTTCTCTGCAAGACCCTTTCTATCCTTTGAATGAATCTATTTTCTTTATAAGAGGAGTCAAAATTATTAACCATGTTCTTAACAGCTTCCGGTCCTTTTGTGAGCTTTTCTCAATGACATGAGATAATTAATTTATGTCATAATATATGTACAGTGGGTGGTCAGTTAACAAACATTTTGAAGAAAAAACTCTCACGAAAGATTTTTGAGTTCGGACAACAAATACGTATTCGGATAACGAGCTAAAACAACATTTGTTTACCACGTTTATATCTTTGATATAATAATGATCGGTTAACCATCAGTTCGGAATGTTCGGAACAATTCGGATAACATACACCCATGAAAGTTTGTTTGTTCAAACAACAAATGCATATTCGGATAACGAAATAAAACGATCCATTCGAAGTGCGAAAAAATCGGACAATGAACCCTCGCGAAAGATTTTTGTGTTTGGACAACAAACACGTATTCGGATTACGAGATAAAACGATCTTTGTAATCCACTTATTCTCTCTGTAATATAAAAATGATCGGTTAGCGAACGGTTCGAACTGCGAACAAATCGTACAAAGAACAGATTACATTCGTTAACCAATCAAACACTGTATTTAATGTCAACAAAGGAAAACCTCTATAAATAATCGTATGTATATGAAATTCAATCTAACAAGTATTCTTTAAAATCGGAACGGCAATGCATTTACAAAAATGCACAATAAATGATTGCAAATCTTCAATGAAAATTAAAAACTATTTCAAATTATTCCGAATAAGTACTATTGTACAATTTGCGATCAAATTTGGATAGCAAAAGACAGTTTTAATTGTCTTAAACATTGTATTTATTGAAACACGTACACATTAATTTAAAGGCATTAATATTCACTGGTGGAAAGGCATTATATTAAAATAAATATATTTTTATGATTTATGATATCGGAATACTGTGTTTGATAAAATTCAATATCAATTTGGAATTGTTGAAACTTTATACATTTTAATGATAGTTGATTATTGTTTACTGGAAAAACCTTTCATCAAATGATATTAGCCGTGTTTATTGTTTAGTAAATTATCATATCTACAATTGAATGGTATATAATCAAATCAGTAAAAATAAAAAATATTGTAGACATGTTTTTAGCTCCTAGCCTAGTATTATAATTTTTCCTGTGCAATTGCCATAGCATATATGTCATATATAATTGTAAGTATCAACAATTCAAAAAAAAAATATTTTATTCTAATTTAGATATGTCAAAATAAAAAGATCTTTGTATTTTTTCAACCACATCTTGTCTTTACCCTTTTAAAAAGGAGAAATTTTGTTTTTGACTTAAAATAATTTTCTACTTAACACAGTATCTGTTTTAATAATCCATCGGAAGTGCATTAAATGGGAAAGAACATTATAAATTTAATGTGACATCTTCTTGATTTTTAAAACTAAAGATTAAAGAATTGTCAGTGGGCAATACTCGCTTAAGACGAAGCAGGTCCTGATGATAAAATATAATATGTAAATAGTACTTTCACGCGTGTTTTTATTGTTTAAATATAACACCTTTCCAATAGTGACAGTTAAGGCCTTAAGAGTGAATAATATTTATTTTTGTCTTTTGTAATCAAACAGATATTGATTATTGGCAACATGAAATATTACGTTTTTGGAACACGTAACGCAACGTTTTTTCTTTTTCGTTTTTCAAATGCTCATTCACTATACTCGGAAGTTGAATCTTTAATGTTTTTAAGTGAACTGTTATGTTGTATACATTAGGTACTTTTTTTCTTAAGACTTGAAAGCTTTTCTTATAAATTTCAAACTTTGTAATTTTGCAACCCGAGTAAAGATCAAGTTCTTTAGTGTAGTAATTACTCTTTGAAATATGTTCAGTGCTTGTTATAATAACTATGAAACTATCATTATAAAAGAAAAAAAGTACGACTCGAGAAAAGTTTGAGGCAACTATTTGGAGGCACCTTCATTAAAGTACACTTTAAAGTATTCAGTTGTCACTGATCTTTTATCATAATTATAATATATTACTGAAATAACAGATGAAATGTTACTTTTGAGTACTTTTTCAACTAATCTTGTATATAAAAATGAACGTTTATTCGTATGCGTCCATATGCCGTTACTCCGATTGCAATGACACTTTGGTGGGTTATTCTGCACATGCCCACAAAAGTTAGTGAATTTGTAAAACCATTAGATCAGTACCAGTTTCGCATATCGTGAGCAGTATCAACTGATACACTGTACTATGTGGACATGACACGGTAAAAAAATAGCAATGTATTTTAGTTCTACAAACAATTTCATTTAAAATTTTGAAAATTTAGTGTCATTGTGTTAAAGTAACATGCTAGGCCGTTGGAAAAGGAGAGAGGATGTGTTGTGTGCCTTTTCTGCACAGCTATATATAGATAAGCAAATGTTAGTTTAAGCATAGTTCTGACGATAGCGTGAGCCGAAATAGCTATCAACTATATTTGTTAAATATAATTTTGTAGAACTAAAATACATTGCTATTTTTTCACCGAGTTATAATGGAGTTCTACCAAGTGAATGCCAATTCAATCAATATGTGGATATGCTTCTCACATGGGCAGTTTTATGTGGCCTGCTCACGTGTTGTAAAACCTTCTTATTTATTCCTGTACGCAACAGACGGAAAAACAAATATATTGTGTATCCAAATCACATCAGTGAATTGAAATACAAACTCTTTCTTCGTTTCACGTTAATTCCTTTATTGTTTACTCGATAGAGCATTTGGTTGACAAAATTATAATGAGTTATAAAAAGCCTGAAAAATATTCATATTATAATACATCTTATTGCTTCTTCTATTTCTATATGAAAAAATCTACCATTCTCTCATAATCAATAAGTGTGAACAGGAACAGATAAATGATCTAGACATAGATTCACTTTACAACAAAGTTAACCCAGTCATTCGTAAATTATTCAACTAATCATTTATGTTGCATAATGCGTAGTTGAAACAGGTGGAGCAAAAAATTACAACATGTAATTTTTATTTTTATTTACAAACTTTAATACCAAATTGAAATTTTTCAAAGCTTTTCCATTGCACAAAACTTTCTGCATTAAAATATGCTTTGCATGTTATATTTCATCGTTATAATACGCAGTAAACCTACATGAAAATCAAAATAGAATTTAATTTTTAAAATATTCATTGTATAAATTTTTCAAATATAATTCATGTTTCTTTCTCGAAACAGATCACTTACTTTGGCTTTACTCCAGAATTAAATCAGTCCTGAGTTGTATATCGCTGCACCGCATTATCTTAGAAACACTTTTCTGTAACCACTTTGGCATGCTCCCGCTAATGGTTTATAAATCTCTACGAAATCGTAGCATTTTCGTAGACCCCAGCCAAGCTCTACGCAATGTTATAATCCACAATCTGAATGTTCTATTCGTAACTTTTTAGCAGAGTCTTTATGGTTGACACTAAGGAGGATTATCCTATGACATCGCAGAGAGTCTAAACTATTAAATAAATGTTTCATTTTTAGTTTTTCAGAATTTTGTTTTAAGTGACTGTTTTATCGTACTTTAATAATTAAGTCCTCTACTTAAAACAATATGATCTTTTCAGCGCGAGCGATTTTGATTACTACGCATTATCGTAGCTCACGATCGAAATGTGAAAGATTGTGCTTTAATAATATTACAGTACTTTAGAGTACATTAGAAAATTTCAAGAATATCGGCAAAAACTGAATCATTTTGCTCCATTTTATATTCACATTATATATATATGTGAATTAATTTAATTTACGATATATTTTCAGGGAACTTGATGGCATTTCAATATCGAAATTTAATTGTTATTTTTTTTTAATTGCCACAACTCTGTACAATTCCACATGTTTTTTCACTAATAACCTGGGTTTCGCCTTTCGGAATCTTCAGGCATTTAGTGACAAAACATGTGGAATCGTAAAAGTCGTAACAATTCAAATTTGATTTTGAAATTCCATCAAGCACCCTTAGTCTATATCATAAATTAACTGTTAAAAATTTCACAAAGTAAGTCATTCACGACGCGGTATTCACCTTTAATAGTGCTTGGTGCTTTGCTTAGTAAACGTTTTGCATAAGATATTTAAGTATCAAATAACTGTATCAAATTTTAATAGGGGTTGATTATTTTTAAAATACCTCAATACAAATTCATTGGGCTGTACTGGTTGTGAGATTACGTTTTTATATCATAAAAATCAATAGAGTAATTATGAAAATTATTTCGGATACATATTTAGCTTCTATTCATAAGACATTCACATATTATTTCATCTAATTCTTTTTGTATATAAATAATGCAAAATTTTTACTTATTGTCAATTCAATTGAATCCGTGTGATTGGATTATTAAACATACTAAAAGGTGCATTCCAAGACTTAGCAGGCAGTAACAAAACATGTAAAATTATAAGATGTTTTATCAATTCAAATTTGTATTTTTATTATTCTTCGTTGATTTTTCAAAGACAATATCTCTTCGGTTATAAATAAAATCAAACAAAAAACAAAATAATAATTTTATCGCAATAAATAGTCTTATTTCTCAATTAATATAATAGGACAATTTTTTAATCTAAATGTCTATATTGTGTGCAAATATTTAGGAAAAAAATCTGAATAAAATATTTTGAAATAACTTCGTAACATTTGATAATTATTTTAGCTTTACATTTGTGCATCTAACGTATACGCATGAACTTTCATTCTTCATTTACAAAATGAAAAATGGTCTGTTCTATAATGTATTATATTAATTTTGCTTCAAAATCTGGCAAGCAAGAATTTAAGTACCCGTTAATTCGTTTAAAGCATTGCTATTGCCTGCAAAATCCAACCTTGATTCCTAAATGCAACTCTTAAATATCTCTAATGAACTATTATTTTTCACAGCGTACTAATGATGCCTTTGTGCATTTCATTACTTTCCCATTAAATACTTAATAGTTCACCATTAATGCAATATTCGTTTACCCCTTTACTTAATATACAACTTTGCTCGTGCAAATTATTTCGTTTCAATTTATTGTATGTTCAGTTTTAATAACTTGGATCATAAATCTTGCAGTATATTCTAATGAAACTGTATGATTCGTGTACTGAAATGATGTTTTTCGTGATTGCTTTAAATATACGGATCTTTTTTTAATTTACGCTACCAATAAACAGTCATCTATATATGTTAAAAACACCATTTTCTTTTGAATACACACATTTTATAATAAATCTGTTAGGCATTTTCATATTTTGAATATCAGTTTTTGAATTATTTATTTTAAAGAAGTCATCAATAAATGAAGACATTTTCAGTCAAGATCAACCAAAAATATTCTGAATACAAATATTATGCTATGTATTTTTAGTAAAATTTGTTTGATAGAACAATTTTGCCGCTGTACACGTTATCTTTTATTTAATTAAATAAATGGGTATCCATTAATAAATGAAAACAGCACATAAAAAGCGACTGTTATATATATCGATTAAGGAAAATTTTTGATGTTGTATGTGTATATGCTTTATTTTTTTATTATCTATAAGACGAATGAAAAAGCTTAACAGAACGCCATATATTACAACGAGAGTGAATGTATTTATGTATTGATTGAATTGGCATTTACCATTATAACACGGTGAAAAAATAGCAGTGCAAATTATATTTTATTTCAAAAAAAAATTTTTTTTTTGATAGATATTTCGGCTCACGCCATCTTCGGAACTAAATTTATGTACGTTTATTTAGTTGATCTAGCTATACTTAACTAGGTCTAGTTCAAATCAGGACTGTGTAGTCATTAAAAATAACTCGACTGCGACGTCTACCCGACATTGACTAAAACCATGATTCCAACAAAAAAGTTCAATTTTGCCAGGTTTTTTCCTTCCTTTTCTACTTATGTGCATTGGAGTAAAGATTAACCAACCCAACAGGCAAATAGCCAGATTTTTTATATGAGGATTTAAACAAGGAAGATTTAGTCTTCTTATTCATTGAGGTATTTTTCGAAATCGTGTTTTTCCGATCCGATTGACTCAAAACTTCGCGATTCAATATTCCCATCTGTACGATTCCACAACCCTGGTTTGATACAATTATTCTTTATTTATTATACATACTTTAGAAAAAAGCGCGGTATTTCAAAAAAAATCTGAGCATAATTATAAACTATACTACTACAGATGATTATAGTAAATCGTTAATTGAAGTCGAAAATTCTAAAGCTTTTAAGTCATTCGATAAAGTTCGTTTTAAGCATTTTTTTTATATATATATACGATCTCTTCCACGTTACAAATATGTATTTTAAACATAGACTAAAGATAGATAATTAACTCTTCTGAGAAATGCTGTATAAACAACAGTAAACTGTAAATCCAGTTAAGTTTACACTTTTCTTTTTTTTACAAGTTTACACTCGCCGAACACGAAATATATACATTGATAATAAT
This sequence comes from Himalopsyche japonica, assembly GCA_028555115.1. Lineage (NCBI taxonomy): Eukaryota > Metazoa > Arthropoda > Insecta > Trichoptera > Rhyacophilidae > Himalopsyche > Himalopsyche japonica. The sequence goes on along the minus strand of JAHFWJ010000455.1, from coordinate 1,411,143 downwards.
AATCAGGTGTTTTCCGTTGTTTGTTTTAATAAATATGTGCATAAATTTGTAAAATTCATGTTTTTATTGCGTCTTATCTCGAACTTTACTGACTAATGTCTACATTTTACTGCCAAAAACACAACGCGATGATTTATTAACAATCGTTTCACAAATCTCGTTACAATAATTTTTATTGCCCCGTAAAAAACATCTGTTTATTTTATTATTTTGGCAATAATTTTACGCAGGGCTTTATAAAAGACACGAAGTATCGACAATAAAACCAAAGCATTTACTAGACTTAGAATTTTGTGAGACTGTACATAGTAAAGTTGAAAGATAAAAACATAACAAAGCACCCAATCATAATTATCGTAAAATGCTTTCGTAAGGTCGACTCCTCTACCTCAAAGCTTTCTCGCAGGCGTCGCCGAGGCGAGAACAAAATGCTGTACTAAAAATAAAAGCTTCGCGAAGCCATAATTGTTACATAATAAAATTTACGCTCTTACGATACGCAACGGACCGTCTTTGGACAAATAATGGTTCATAGTGCCAAAAATTACTCTCTTGAACCTAATCACAGCTATAACTACAAATATTCTCCCATACTTAATAAGTATCTAAAAGATTTTTTCCTAGACGGTTATTATTATGAAAGCTATATACAACATCATAATTTTTCCTTAATCGATTTATATAATAATCGCTTTTCGGCTCTTTATCACTTATTAACGGGAAAACATTTATTTAATTAAATAAAGCATAACTTGTGTAACGGTACAATTGTTGAATCAATAAACTTTAATAAGAACACATAGTATAATATTTCCATTCAGAATAGTTTTGAATGATTTTGACTGAAAATTTTTTCGTTTATTGTTTATTTTTTTAAATCTACTAATTCAAAAACTTTTATTGAATATTTTAAAACGCCTGACAGATTTATTATAAAATGTGTGTATTTCAAAACACAGTGTTTTTTGCTCACCGAGAGCATTATCAACTGATAGAATAATGTTTTTTTATGAGCGAAATCGGTTGTGTTCATAAATTATTTTGTGAAAATGAAATTTATATATTTTTTTTATTATTTATATTTGATTTCCTATCTACCAAGAAACGACACTTCACTCATTAAAAATCTGTATATAATTATTTGCTAGAGGTCCATAACATTTATATATATAGCAAATATACAATTCCACCTTAGTCAATATTAAATGCAACATCACGTGTATTTTACAGACGTTATTTTTTTGTTTGTTGTAGTGAACAATTGCTTTAAGCACAATTGTACATTTATAATCATTACGTCATGTTACAAGCCAACATTTTATTCCAATACATTTATTGTTTCAAAAATATTATCGCATGAAACCTTAAATGTTGACCTAATTGATTCGCTTCAGTTAATACCCAATACTAAATTGCCTGAATATACGAGATAAAAAGTTTCGAAGACAAATATTTTCTTGAAAAAATTTGCTACAGTGTCTAAGTTTATAGCATTTTTCCTGCTGTTTTTTCTGACAAAAAAGCTTGCAGAACTCTTAACTGCAAAAGTTATGTTAAGTAGTTTCGGGGTAATTTCTTAATGGTTCTGCAAACAACCCTTAGTTAAAGTAAAAATTGCTAGCGGCTCGATAAGAAGTTAGTTTTATCGCTGTTACTTCATGCTGCCAAATTTTTGCATTTTAAATAATACTTAATTTTTTAAATTTAACATTCATAGAAAAAAAGCATCTTTTTATACATGAACATATAATGGAAATAGTATCAATGAGTGTGCTTATGTAATCCAAAATAAATGTTTGAAACAAAAATCTTTCACTACCAATCTTTGGAAACTATGTGAGTAGTTTAAGTAACGAAATAATTACTCTTTATTATAATAGGAACTTTTTTTTTTCTTTTATATGCATAAATTATATATCGTTTTGTTCATTTCACAAGAAGATAATTTAAAGCATGTTTTTTGCAGCATCCCTATCTCTTACATGAGCACATATCAGCTGGCAGTCAGCTTTTACATGTAAGGCCATATATTTATGTGTTTTGAAAAGCGTTTTCCGTATCGCGCTATTCTTCTCAACTTTAAGGGAAGATTTTACCTATTACCAATTCTCACACGTCGAGTCTAATTTATTCAGAAATGTTTTCCAACTTCTGGATTTCTTGTTATCAAACTTAATCTGGAATAATTCGATGTCGGGATAAAGCTCGACTATGAAGAATTAACTTGGAGGCTGTATAATTATATAAAACTTTCGATCCCTTGTAAGAGTTCGCGCTCATTGTCTGCCTAGAATTATTAGAAGATTTGAAAGTTTTGATGAATGTTATTTAGAGGAACACAGTTTAGCCTACTCGCATATAAGTAATTTTGCATGTATCATAATATGTATACGGCAAAAATAATTTTGTTTTGGTACATTTTGAGATATTGAAGTTCTTTTAATTCTTATTTCAAATATGTCTCAACCTTTGCAAGCATTATATTATTATAACAGATTAAAATTTCATGTGGTCATTTTCACGATAGAATATGATACAATGTTATGTAAAATATCGTAATTCATCCCCAAAAAGTTGGAGGTATTTTTGGTAAAGTAATAACCACACAATATTTAATACTGTTTTCTTTTTCTCTTCACGAACATTATCAAATATTACAATGTAAATTTTTATCGCTTCTCATTGCTTTTTTCATTTAACTTTTAACTTTATATTTTAACATTTCGTTTGTTAAATATTTCATATTCTACTATTTTTATATTTATTCATTTAAAATTATTTAATGTTTTTTTAGAAAGCTTTATTATTAAATATAATAGAACTAATTCAATTATTCTGTTGTATAGTACAGTACAAGTTTTGGCATAATTTGCCTACATTATATTTTAAACATATATGTTTATATTACACAATCAGTTAGATAGTTTAAAGATATAAGCTCATATTATTGATAAGTTTACAAAATGTGTTATATATGACTTGGTGTGTCACAAAATTCAAAAAGCTCTAACCTCGAAAACTTTCGTTTTTAAAAATACCTTTTCAGTATCCTAGCCTCTTTCTGGCTTCCGTCAAAGATTTCGAGTTTCCAATACACACACCCCCACCCCGTTACCGTGACGCGGCGTAACGGCGCCCTTATCGCCTCCGTAATGGGGTTTGAACCCGGAAAAAAATCCTAGAAGCGCAGAGCTGTGTTAAGATTAAGCTAAACACAAGTATACACACATCAGACTCGGGTGCTTTAACTCTTCGCTGCTAGATGGCGAAAACTTTCTCATTAAATATTTTTCTTTATATTGGTATTTCGAATTTTGCCGGTTAATTTATCAATTTAGATTGATGGTGGTTAGTCATAATGAGAATATGTGTTTATATTCTAGTATATTTAGATTCTAGACGTCTTAGAGTATTGGTTTCTAAATATTGTTTTACATATTTTCCGAATTTTTACAAAAAATATTCTTAGCCACCTTCTCCAAGTCCAAAATTGGCTTAATTAAACATTAATTGTCATTTATAAAAATGGATAAGTGAGAACATAATGTGATCGAAATTTAGCTTTTTTTTTTAATGAATTTTTAATAAAATGATCATGTACACGAATATATGTAAAAGGTAAATTTAAATTGTTGAAATTTTGTATGAATCCTTATGTTTTATTGATTGAATTGGCATTTACTTGGTGGAGCTCCATTAAAACACGGTGAAAAAATAGCAGATTATTTCAGTTCTACATTTTTTTATAAGATATAGTTGATAGCTATTTCGGCTCATGCCATCGTCAGAATGTTTTGTACGCTATATTACTGTGTAACTATATCTTATAAAAAAATTGTAGAACAAAAATACATTGCAATTTGTTCACCGTCTTATGTTTTATCACTCGACCCGGGACCCTTCGACAACTTCATGCATTCTATCACACGGATGCATCGTTAAACATGTATAATCGTAAAAAGCTTCAGCAATAAAAATTTTATATTGAATTTCCATCAAGCACCTTCAGTGAGTTCAAAATCATATCGATTCTCTATTTTTATGTGTAAAATATGCTAATAATATAAACCAGAGCTCATCAAATCGATTCAAAAGTATTTATTTTTTCAAATAAATATTATTTACTAGAGAGAGCTTTGCGGCTTCGCGGGTTTTCTTCTTCTTGTGCCAATTTTTTCTATCGTTATTTCATATACTCGTGTATACAATTTTATTTCCCTTTTATACGTTCAAATCTCCCAAACATGTGTTTTCTGTTTACTTACCCAGTTCGGACTTATGTCATGCCAATACAGTTCGACGGGTCATTTCGCTTTCGGAAAACTAACTTAAAATTTACGCCTTTTTTCTTTTTCTATTTGTTCGCTTACACTTTTTCAAGTCTGACCTTTGAGAGTCTGTTTGCCTTGTTCTTCTCTCTTCGAATATATTATCATAAACTTTGATTTCCATCTCATATTTAATAAGCAAAGAAGTTATTTTTCATACATATTTGAGGTCGTACTCTTGTTTATCTAACTGGAAAAAAGTTTCAACGGATGTTGCAATATTTTACCCATCGGTTTTTATATGTCAATATCATAAATTGCAGTTGCCTTATGCATATTTAACTTTACTAATTAGAGAGATAGAAATGATCCTTAAGCAATACTCACCAGTTCTTAAATTTAAATATTCCTTTTATTGAACGCTAAAATATTACATCGATTTCTGCTTGTTTTCAGCAAATTTAAAAAAAAATACATTTCTTGTTATTTATCTGATTGCATTGCCTCGAAAATATTATTATTCGAACCGATACCAGTCCTGATCATACTGTAAAATTTTCGATTCAATAATAAAAATTGTAATTCATGCATATGTCGTTGTATAAATTGATGATATCGACTGAGGTGCTTGATGGAATTTCACTATCAAATTTAATTTTTTGAAACTTCGTAAGGTCAACTCAGGTCGTAAAAAATATGTGAAATCATGCAAAATTTCAACAATTCAAATTTACCTAAAATATTTTTTTATGATATTGACTGAAAGTGCTTGATCGAATTTGAATTGTAAAACTTCGTACGATTCCACATGTTTTGTCACTAACGACTTGGGTTTCGCCTTTCGGCATCGTCAGGCATCCTCTCACATAGATGCAACAAAACTGACTGAACTTGATCAGTTTTAACAGTTCAAATTTTACCTTGTATTAAATGAAGACTATGAATGTTTCTGTGCAACTATATTGTTTCATTGCATTTTCTATTAAATATTCTATACATATATATCAATTTAATTAATAACTTTTATATAAACGGTGAATTTTTTGTGACTCCCGAAGAGATTTTATTAAGATATCCCTGGCCCTTTTAATATAACCCTAAATACGATGCAGCAGCCTTATAATAATCAGTACAAAAGTAGTAATAAATATTTAAGCTCATGGCTTAACTTTGAGAGCTTTTGAAGAAACTTTGAGCACCGTAGCTATTATCTGATATATAAAAACATAATGCGACCTCACCCAACTGTTTTGTGCTGATATCAAAGATTGCCGCTACGAAAATACTGCTCGGCGCAGAGAACGAAGGTCGCGTAGTTTTCGTGTAAAAATATCACATATATTAAGAAATTCATTTTGCGTAAGCACTCTTTTACTATTTTTATGAATTTAATTAACATTGTTTCAAGGCAATTGAGTTTTAAATGCTTGGTTGTCAGTAAAGGAAATTCTTTTATTTGACATAAAATTTTCATAAACTTACACGAAACTACCACGGTGTACATTACACAATTTTTTAAAGGTCTATCTAGAATCATATAATATCTCGATGATTTTTTTTAAAGCCAAGTTGAACTCAAGAAAAAGAAACACTAAAACCGCACATATCTAAGATAACAAATTCGCATTGAAGACCGTATATCTGTGTGTACAGGTTTTGATGAAGACTTCTCAGTTGTCTTGCGACTTAGTATCGGAAAAATCTAAAGTTAATTCTATATTCATCACAAAACTATAGATCGGTTTCGTCGAAGCAATAGCGAAACTTCTAACATCATTTAACTTAGAATACCTGTGAGAGAATTTTCTAACTATAGTTATGAATAGTTATGATGAGGGCGTAAGACGAAAAAGCTATTAACTATATGCCTTATAATTTTTTTTAAACTAAAATACTTTTTTCTTTTTCGCCGTGTTATAATGGTGTCTACTAAATAAATTTCAATTCAATCAATACATATATTACTAGCAAATTGCTGTGTTCCCTGTCAAGATATGACAGCATCTTTCAGAACTACCGAGTTCATGAATGTCGTCCATAACGATTATTGATAACAGATTATTTGTATCGAAAAACTCACTTTTACAACCGTCGATTGACTTCCAAATGTATTTCACTTCACAAATATACATGTTCTTTTCACTCAATAATTGTATTTTTGGTCAAGTCTTTTTGTAGCCTTTGTTGTTAAAAATTGGTCGCCTTATCTCATGCCACCATTTACAAAACACGAAAGCTTATTCTTCACAACTTAAAATATCCGAATCAAACTTAAAATCATCGGCTTAAGGCTACCCTAAAATGATAATATAACATTATAAGTAAAGGACACGAGTGTGTGAAGTGTTGCGTAAAATCTGACCGATTGATCCTTGCGAAGGACAATGAAAGGGTCCAACGGAAGAGAGTGGAGGCTCTACCCGCAAAACAGAAAACGGTTTGTGTCCGTCACAGCCTGTCGCGCTCTGATTATATTTCTCGGCTTAATTCCAAATACAGTAAGGTCGTACGATAAGTTAATACTATATAAGTTAATATTATATATAGCTTGATTATTAAATAACGAAATTGATTATAGTATTGTTTTACTAGCTAGTCATGTCTCGCTGTCACCACATGACTGAAATCTTAAATAAGTGTGTATATTTGATTGGAAAGGAAAACCTTCAATATGAAACAAAATTTCAACGTTGTTAACATAATCATTTTCTTATCAATATACAACGTATTAACCTGATTTAAGGACTCAGATAAATTCAAAAGCTCTAACGATTAACATGGTGAAAAAAATAGCAATGTATTTTAGTACTACAAAATTATTTTTTTAAATATAGTTGATAGCTATTACGGCTCACGCATCGTCAGAACTATGCTTAAACTAACATTTGCTTATCTATATATAGCTATGTAGAAAAAGTACACTATATATATTTTTAACGACCTAGCTTGTTTCCTGCTCGCAATAAAACTAACAATTGTAAATGAAACTAAAAAGGCGACTATATCAATAAGTTCACATATGACACGGAAATGGTTCATTACAGAAACAAAGAAACGTACTTAATGTAATTAAATCACTTAGAATTTTTCATGAGGTATAAATACAATAATAAATCAAACGTCGAGGCTGATAATCTCTTTAATAAAGGAAAATATAACATATTTCCATTTTAATAATAATTATCTAATATTTCTCCGTAAAATGAATAAAAAGTTATAGTTATCATGCTACTATACGTGTAGCCTATAAGGTATAAGCATAGAAATATTATAATATTTGATGTAACTTAAACTTTACTATTTATGCAGTTTCACATATCTGTGTCTTTAGGTATTATATCACACGGATGCAATAGAAAACTGACACACAAGTAATGTTTGCATCTCCTCTATACAAAAGAAATTACACAATAAATATATTGGCTAGGTTTTATATAAATATCTGAAATAATTTTTATAACTACTGATTTAATTATGAAGACATTCAGTTTTGGAAATGATATTTTTATACAAAATACAGCTAATGCTTTTATGAGGAAACGTTATTACTGAAATAACTGCCGATAAAAATACTTATTTTATGGATCGCTGGTGACTATTTAAATTGTGTTAAGCTTTATGTAATGTTGTAACCGCACAAAAATTCTAACATATAATTTAAATGAGATATTTTAAGAAATGATGTTACTAATTATTCGATGAAAAGAATGCATTGGAAATAAATGATTATGTGCAAGTACGTGAAAACGACTTATGAAAATATTTACGTTCATTTTCAGATTTTTACAAAACAACATTTATAAGATATATTTTTTACGTAAAAATTATAGTAAATGAATAAGTTAGGCGATTAGGTGTGTTGATTGAATTGGCATTTACTTTTACTCTCCATTTTAACACGGTGAAAAATATCAATGTATATTAGTTCTACATTTTTTTATAAGGATTTGATAGCTAACTGTGCAGAATATGTAATTATAATAGTTCTGACGATGGCGTGAGCCGAAATAGGTATCAACTATACCTTATAAAAAAAATGTAGAACTTAAATACATAACTATTTTTATCACCGTGTGATTATGTGTATATTTTTTCTCAAACAAAAAACCATATATAAAAAAATCTTAACTTTCATTCCTTTATAACAGGCTTCACCAAGTGAATTTCAATTTAATAAATAATGTAAATCGAAAAGTAGCTCTTTCAAACCACTGATTATTATTAGCTTTTTAATATCAAAACTATTTTTAAAATTTCGATTGAAAATAGTTTTAAAACTACAAAAAAGCCAAAGAGATTACGTTTATCCATTATACCTTGATAAAGTTTTTGTTCTGTTTTTAGCTTTGTTAAAAATTCTTTGTTTCTTGTTGAGTGAAACTTTTACTTTAATTTTAATCTTTACTAAGAAACAAGTCATGTTTTTCTATTAACAATTAACTTAAGAACATCACAATCATGCTCTTTCATCTTCGCTGTAGTGTTAACTTACTAAACATACACTAGAAAATGTAATTCAACAAACAGTTTTCTATATTGCATACTTCATTTATTTTATTTAGTTTTGTATTTCTTAGACGTTATCATTACTGGCGTCATTATCAAAGACATTGTTATACTCAAGTATTTTTCAGTAGTTTGTATTTAATTTATATCAAAACATATTCAAAGCAAAACGTAGTAAAATCTCTTGTTTATGATATCGACTGAAGGCGCTTGATGAAACTTCAATATCAAAATTGAATTGTTAAAACTTTTACGATTCCAAATCTTTTGTCACTAACGACCCAAGTTTCGCCTAGTTAGTGACAAAACATGTGGATTCGTACAAAGTTGTAAAAATTCAAATTTAAAATTACTTGTATAAAAATATATTTATATAAAAATATATTTATATATTTTTACAAATGAAATTACAACTTCATTTTAATAATGTTGTTTTAATTAACTAAGCACATCTTAGTCAAAATATATCATTTAATACTGTCAAATACTAACAACTGTTTATTATATACACAATCAAGCACATACTGCAGTTAAGGAACTACTTAAAAACTACAACTTAAACGTTTAATGCTCTCAAAATTAATAATTATTTTCAATATTTTTAACTAAAATTGCCCATAAAAATTTACACATTACCTAATACAATACAGCGTAACTAACACACTTTTTTAACCGACTGTGTATCTAAGTTATTGAAATGATTTTATTTTCATATATGCTACTCAATGTTAGTAAATCAAATAAAAAAATCATTCATCTTGGCTGTTTTTTGTAATCGAATACTGATGAAATAAATAATTGAGCACACAACATATATAAATATGTTCAAATTAACATTAACTGACAGTTCTGTTGCATCCGTGTGATTCCTGAAGATGCCGAAACGCGAAACCCGGGTCGTTAGTGACAAAACATGTAGAATCGTAAAAATTTATAACAATTCAAATTTGATATTGAAATTCTATCAAGCTCCTTCAGTCAATATCTTAAATTATAAAACAATGTTTGTTGATAATTATCTCCGTGAATTTACACATTTTTTTTTCTTTAAAAGAAATTTATCAGATCAGACGACTTGTACTTTCTGCATAAAATTATTGATTTCATAATAGATCAATTGCTTTACCATCATCTTAACATCAAAACATTTTCATAAAACCATTTAAGTAAAAGCTTAAATGTCCTCAGAAAATCTGATTAACTTAATCACCTTTTTCGCAATAACGAATAGATTTTGATTTTGTTTAATGTAACATAGGCTAAGAAGTAGCTGGCGTTATGATAGAATTATTTTCTTTTAGCATTCCTGTGCATTCTTTTTAGTATTATAGAATAATCAAATTATAAATTCAAAATGAACGACGGACCGCGCAGGTATGATACCGTTTATATGATTGAAAAAAAGTAATTAATTATTGAATAAGTAATTTTCTCCTTTTATCGTTTAAGTGTTTTATCAAACACAAAACATAAATAAATGTTAACAAAGATAACATTGAAAATATCAGTCAAATTCATTTTAAAAGTCATGCATATCAGCAAGTGCACCCAATATTGATATGAATATGAAATCAAAAAATCATACAAGGGTCTCGATAAGTATTATAATATTGAATGAGGCACAAAGTTTTTCACATCTAACTTTTAATATGTTAATGGCCATCTCTAGGTAGAAAAGGATTTTATTAAAATAAATGATGAGTATTTTTTCCACAATTTTAAAATATAATGATCGTATCAGTTTCGCTTTTTTTGATAATGCTCACGATGAGCATAACGATTTATGGTCTTTGAATCATATATTTTTTTAAAAATGCAGAAAAAGTGTTTTTTTTTTTTTTTTAATTTTGCATCGCTTATTATATAATATTTTCCAATATTAATTTTAGAATTTGACATTTTTTGTAATTATTTTCAGATTGATGATGGTCAATCTTTGGAATTAAATGTGGTTAATTTTTGTTCAAACAATTTTAACATTTTACTAATTGAGAGATGATAAAACGATTACTAATTGGACATTATTTTTACCGCTCAAGTATATGACATACTATAACTTAGTAATATTTCATGAAAATCACAAACCGCTCAACAATTCATATCAGACCAAACGTGATTTTCCTCAGTCGTGAGGGTTACTTTCCATCTGACCTATGCTTGAAAGATATCATTGAATAAAGATATACTTTTCAAAAATTCTTCAATTTATAATAAACTATTATTGTCTTTCCAAACCTACCTCACATTTCAACAATAGTAAGTGACATCGGTAAGCAGAGTGGCGTAGGCGTCGCAGCGTTACTAGTTTTGATATGTGGATAGTGTCGCGTCAGTTATATTTTTTGGGACCGCCATTACAGCCCTAACACTTTTAAGGTATGGACTTTCACATAATATATCCATGAGCCTACGCTCTGCTTCGTATATCTGGTTTTTATAATATGAATTCTGCATTTTTTTCCAGAAAATAAATAGTCTAAGAAAATACACTTAAATAAGTATAATATTTGTCTCTACACATCGACTTGAATTTATTTACAACATGTTTTGCTTCAGTGGGTTAAATTAAAATTGTCATCAGAAATAATTTCGTTCTAGAAGATTCTTCGCTTTTGAGACTCTCTTCATTCTTGATCTTTTTATGAAAAAAAACTTTCTCAATGATCAATTTCAACATATTATATAATTATAGAACAATATCATATCATGTGTTATAATGGAGTTCTACCAAGTGAATGCCAATTCAATCAATAGAAAAATATATAATTTTCAAGCGAACGTTAAGGGACTAAAATGCTTAGGTTTTTCTCTAAAATACTTGGTAAATTTTTGAACCGGTGAAAGCTTTTTGAGAACAAAACTTAATCTAAAGAGCTTCACCATTATTTCTATATGTCAAAAACAGAACATCCCTTTTAATAGAAATAATTGGAGTTACCCAATATATTATTTTCTAAATCTTGATTGTTATCACATCATTGTCAATTTTGGTTTGACTTAATTTTAAACTCGTTTAATTTAGCATTAAATGCAACATGTCCATTGATAAATTGGGATGTCTAGAGATGTGGAAAGAACCAGATGGTATTCTAACGAAAGAGAACATCTGGGAAAATTAGAAATGTAGTTCTACCTATAGAAAACATTGACCGCTTTGTTTGCCAAGCTCGCGGAACAGTTAGTGAACAGAGTTTTTCACTTTTACTTTGTGAAACTCCAGCAAGTGAATTATTGTATATTATAGATAGTTCTGACGATGGCGTGAGCCGAAATAGCTATCAACTATATTTGTTAAAAATAATTTTGTAGAACTAAAATACATTGCTATTTTTTCACCGTGTTATTGTATATCATATATGATCTAGTTGTAAAAAATGTTAAATATAATTATTTTTTCAGGTATGACTGTTGACCTCTTCATTCTACATATTTCGCAACGTACTATAAGGTGAACACTTATATATTTTTTATATTATAATAATCGTGGATGAGTAAGTTTTATTGAATTTGTCTAAATTAAATTGCGGAATCTCCGTCAAAATAATATTTCAAAATTACTAAAAATTTATCCTCAAAAAAAATTGTGGTAACACGGTTGTCAATTAAAACGGCTTACCATTGATCAAACAGTAATTTTTCTTACACAATTCGTATCCGTCTTAATATTTTGTTTTATTTGATCTTACATAGTGAAATTAGTTAAAACTAAAAATAAAAATATTTATTACTCAGTTTGAATAAATTAGTAACAAAATTATTTAGCCATGTTATATATAAATTTAAATGCAGCATTAAAAGAAACTCTCCTACAATGTATACGTTTGTACGAAGAAATTTATTATGAAAAGAGAAATGGTGGGTAACCTACAATATGAAAAACTTTACAAAGCTTAGAAAAAAGCTTGTTTATGGTTTATACACGTGAGCGAATAAACTTATTCAAATTAGTTAATTTCTCGGAATATAGCGCACTTGCTTTTAAATTAGTTAACTCATAAAAAGTTTATATTTGCTTTTTTATTAAGGTTAAGTATGAGTTAGCTTTATTTGTTTATTTGTCATAAGAAAAGTATAATTAAAGCAAATATTGCTTACTTTTAATTCTTGGCGAAGAAAAAATTCAAGAAAACATAAATGAAACTATATATAATATATTTATTTTCTCTTATTCTACCTTTTTATAAAGGAATAATACCATTTTCGTATATTTTTTACATATTTATTGTATTAAAGAATTTTCCTCAACGTTTTTTTAGACAAAGTTGCTGATTGCTATATCAACTTGCGCCATCGTCAGAGCAATCAGCAGTATATGATAAAATAAATTTAAGCTTTAATTTATATACTGTTCGAGAAAAGACAGACGATTTATCGTCTGATTTATCAAAATGATGAATTAAATATCACAAATGTTTTGTGAAGAGTTAACCTAATAAATTAAATAAATCCTTTTTTTGATATTACTAAGTCATCTAAATGAGTGCCTTAGCAATGCTGATGATTAAATATTTAATAAATAAAACTTGTTGTAAAAAAATTATACCTTGATTGTTTCCATTAATTTCTAATTGTCCGGTTAAATTAAGCAAAATATAATAAAGCTTTTATTAATATTATAACGGCATGAAATTTTAGCATAATTACAAATTATATATTCATTCATAATTATTTTATTTCTGAAAACTGAAAACAACTAGCTTTCACTATTTACTAGCAATATTACAGAGCTTTAAGCGAGGTTTAGTTATTTCCATACACCAAATAGACTGTGGGAAGAAGCTTTTAAGCATCTCTCGCAAGATTACGGCGGTCACGTGTTGTGCCATTTGAAATCGTGTTAATTGAAAGCTCTAGTGTAATTATGAAAATTTCTGCTCCGTACTAAGGTCACCACATCTGCTCAATTAATATTAAGAAACGTATTTGTAAGTTTCCGCGCGAAATGTACTGAGAGCTTTTTACTGTGCTTACACTAACCGACCGCTGTAAACTTTGTATATTTGAAGCGTTAACTTTGCTTTATGAATTGATAAAACATGTTTAACGATATCATTACGTTAGAGAGTAATTAATATGATATTTAATGTCGAACGACTAACTGGTATTTATGTCTGGATATCTAGATATTGAAACATTATTTATTATAGCTTCTCACTTCTTCGTAGAAAGACATTTAGGGTGTAAACGATAGTAATTCTAGTAAAACAAAAAAAAAAACAAAATAAATGGCCAAAGACATAATACAAGAATTAAAAGGTTATTGTAAAACATATACACAATACGTACACATATAAATGACTCCTTACCAAAATCCAGTCCTTTTTTTACGCGAATTTGATTATACGCGATTCTTTAGGACGGCACGATTACATTTTTTTCACTCGTTTTTACGCGATTTTTTCCCCAAATTTTAAGAAATTTATATATGATGCTAGGCATGTACGTTTCATTATTTTTTTTAATAAAAAAATATGTGTATTATTAAAACTTATTTTTTTTTACAAAACTTAAACTTGATTTATGCAAAATTCAATACATTCGTTCAAAAAATCGCAAACGATTACATTTCGCAACCGATAGTGACAGCAGCGAATAATTCGTATAAGTGACAAAAATTATATTCTTATAGTCTCATTATATTTTTATAAGCAATAAAAACATGAATATATATTGTATATTGCACCGATCTTAAAGAGCAAATTTTGGTTTATCATACGCTTCTGGTACTTTTTTACGCGATATTTTAATTTTTGAAACCAATTTATAAAATTATATGAAAGTTGTGATTTTTTTACGCGCCTTTTTCTGGATCCAATGTATCGCGTAAAAGAGGACTGGGTGTATATAAACAACTCCTTGTTAATGCAAATTTAATTTCAAATAGTGTGTGACATGTAACAGCACTTCAAGTAAATTATCCAGGGGTGTGGAGTTGACTCTGCCATTGACCAACAACACGACTTAAACAAAAAAAAACTTTTTTTTTTCAAGTTTAGTTTTTTTCCTACCTTTCCTATTAATGTGCATTGAATTAAATATCAACCGAGCAATTCTTCAAATTTTTTTATTGAGATATTTTTAAAAATTGTCTTTCAAAAATCAAAAATGTAGTCAGAGACTCCGATTCCAAAGCTCTAAATTTAACAAAGCTATCAAAACATATTTTTTAGTACTTATTTTCACAAAATATAGAATTATTAACTGATGCTTGCCATGAGCTAACCGATCCTGTTCATAAAATATAGTGTGGAAATAATTACTAAAAAGTTTTGTTTTTTTAATTTAAAATATCATATCTTTCCACCAAGAAGTGATAGTTAACACATTAAAAGTGATCAATAGACTCCTAGTTTTTAACTTGTGATTTTTTTAAACTATCTTGTATGAAATCATATTCCGTTTTGAAGGTTGACAGCACATAAACATTTTATGGGCATTATTAATATTCTATAGAAGTAACTTTTACTTTTTGCATGCATAAATAAAGTCAGCAAACATTCCGACATCTCTTAAGCGCCATAAAACGCCTAGATTGGTCACAAATTTCCACTTGCCCTAAATGAAAATACGGCTCAACATTTACGCTGTTTACTGTCCAAAACATACTTGTAAATATATCAATCCAAGGACGAGTGTCGCGTCGTGAAAAACAAATATTTAAATTTAGTCCAAATGAGTGTGTTGGGAAAAGTTAGCCTTAGATCTAATCTCGCAATGCACTGAAAATATTCAAAAAGAAAAGCAAACTCGGTTATAAAGAAAACGTTTTTTCGGGCGACCGTTTCCACCTAAGCGGTTTGCGAAAACAATTTTCTCACACTCTCACGAGAATTTGTTGACCCCATTTGTAGATTTGATTGCTTTCTTTTAAAATCGCTTGCTTTTTCTTTAATTATATCATTTACAAATGGTTCTTGGGAAAAATATTCGTATTTATTTTGCTTTATGTTTATTTACGTTGAATTTGGGAAGAAAATTACATTTATTAACTGAGAGCTTTTAATATTTATACAAGCAATAAACCCAAGCTTTTGAATTAATCTTGAAATCTTTTTAAATGAATTAAAATCATTTTATACCTCATAACAAAAATCCAACAATTATCTTTTATTAAATTATCGCTGTTATCTTAAAATACTACCAAGAATTTTAAATCTTTTTTCTATTTATGCACTTTAACATAATTTTCATTTCAAACCTGAAGTGAAAAATATTTTATTTATTTGAGGATTTACTGTGCTTTAAGTGTTTGATAAAATTTCAATGTTAAATTTGAATTCCTGAAACTTTATACAATTCCTCACAGCGTCGATAACGACAGTCAGGCCGGAAAAGCTCTTTTGCATCAGTGTGATAGAATACCCTGAAATATCAATAAACTAAATCCTAGACGTTAGTTCGTGACAGAACATGTGAAATCGTGTAAAATTTCAACAATAAAAATTTTTAGCAATCAATTATTTGATTCTTGAAATTTTATAATCTCTAGCTGCCGAAAGACTTTCAGCTACATTTTGTAAACCGCATATAGAAGGTATTCAAGCATGATACCTAAATGCAATCAATAGGAGAGATGTTGATTACATTATTAAGTGTGACCGTTTTCTTCTCATTTATGTAGAAATGATATAATCTAGTCGTTATTTTATACACATAAAATCATCGACGTTATGGATAGCTCCATCAATAAATTTTCTACTTATAGTACAAGGAAAAAATATATTGTATTTATTTTATAACTAAAAATTGTTTTGCTTATAGTGGTATGCCAGTGGGTATTAATCCAAGAAGTGATGAAAGAAAACAGATTCGGCTGCAATTTGCTGAAGCGTACAGATAAGATTTTCCCAAAATAGAGTTGTTTTGAGAATACATTTGCCACGTGGTTTACAAGGCGCGAAATAGCGGTTTCACTCTGACTTCCAATTAGGAATAATTCTACACGACATTTACAACATGTTTATTTAATAACGCTAGATCAAAGCTTATGTCTGTTCTGAAAATAACAAAGCAGGTCTAATTTCTGCAGCAATTTCGTATTTTTAAATCCATTCAAAAGAAGACCAAAAACTCAATTACTTTACTAAATTAGAATAAATGACGAATCAAACATAGTGTAACTTATAATTTAATATCAAAGTGTTGATAAATATTTAAGCCATGTCACACCATCACATCATATTCAAAAATTATTGTTCAAAAAAGCTCCGACGCTCGCATTAAGACGATTGAAAATATTTTTTGAAAAAAAACCTTTGAACCTAATATTATACTTTTATTCTAATATAATGTCTATATATACAGCAAAACCCTCGTTTAAAATAATTTCGGGACCGTGTAATTTGTAGTAGTATAATTGAGGGAGTATTTTTGAATCTCATACAGAATTAAACACGTTGTATTTTTATCGGGGAAAAGTGCAAGATTTTTCTTTTACTAGATATTTACAAGGTAATAAAATGCATAGCGTTCGCAAAATCTAGCACACAGACAGTCACCCGAATGTGCGTGTATAGCCAGGCACGTGTTGAATACACAAACGCTTACCAACATTTGACTTTATACACCGCACCGACGGCCGTCAGGCTGTGTGTGTGCAGCCGAGCGCTCGTGCAATTGGGGGATTTAGGGTGAATATTTCAAACCAGCGTGTAATTCGGAGTAGTGTAATTGGTGGCTCCACTGTATATATATTAAACTAAATGCTTGTTATACTCATAATTATAAATACAATCGATTTTCCTCAGCCAATCCACGGTGAAATATATTTGTTTAAATTGTGCAATGAAATGGCACTTGAATATTTATATGCCTTAATATTTTAATACTAAGATTATATCTTGAAATAACTTATAATGTATGAATTAATATATATACCTTAAATGCTGACGTCTAAAATGTCATGTTACGCATAAATCCTTACTCTCATTATTTCAATAAAATTTTCCATTTAATTACCTGTATAATCACCTTTCCCGATATACTCATATATGAATACATTAAGCTCACTTACACGTTTTCGTGTAATCAAACTACAGAGTGTACGAAATGCAACAGCGATTCCGGAAACGTCGAATATTAACAGTCCTATCCAGGGGGCGGTAACTGAGATAGCCAAGTTCGTTCTGCGTTTTTTTTTTCAATATGCATATAAAAAATATATGTTTACAGAAAATAGTCCCGCGGAGTAATTAGGAGAGGAAATGACGTTTGGAATTTCACCATAGACTAAATACAAAATATCATTGAAAATATATAGTAGAAACCTGATTTTTTTGCATAATACGTTTTCCCAGATGGATCGTTCATTTTTTATAGTCCCGTTAAACACCCACAAAAACAATGTTTTATAATCCTGCATTATTCGTTCCCCAATTTATCGATTTTCTCGATCTATCGTTAAAATATTATGCTCCCGTCTCAAATATTATCCCGATTGAACGGTTTGTTGAATATTTCTCCGCATTAAATAAGCCACAAGCAATTATTTTCATAGAATATCTTAAATAGTAAATCTCGATCATGGATCCTGGATAGTGTAATGTCAGAAGATAAAGAATATTTTAATTCACATCAAAAGCACATTAAATCTAATAAATTAACCAAAGAAATTAATGATGAAATATATAGTTGACTCAAATGCTTATTATTTTCTTCTGCTGCAAAAGTATTTAAAATTTTCCCGCCATTTGTCGAGTTATTTGTCGAATCGAGTAAAGGAAGTCGGAAGTAGTTCTAGTTAGTGATGGGCTGATTCTAAAAACGCGGAACACAATATTTCTATTGAGTGAGAAGGGGCTGGTCCTATCAGTCAACACACATTTCGATATATAGTATTACCATCTAGTTTTAATACTTTAAATTTTTTCGCCAATTGATAGGTCGCGATTAGTATTATTATAGTGAAATCCTATAAGTCACCCTTAGTCAATATTTTTGATTATATATAAATATATTTTTCTTTGATAAGTTCCTGCCTTTATTTACCTCCGTGCATCACTCTGTACACACAACCCTGCCTTTAAAGGCTTCTCTTAGAAACCACATATACGTATATGAAAATGGGCAAAGGGTGACACGGTAGAGGCCAAACTTGTTTCCCATTCAATGGATAGATTCAAACAGTCTGAATCCGTCACACAAAAAAATTCAACTTTTCGTAGCACATACACGATCATGATATATGCTTTTCTTACCTATATCGCAGGCAAAGGACGGTTTATCAACAGTATAGAGGAAATAATTAATTCGAGACATTTGTATCAGCATTTCACGTATTTATCCGTAAGTGTTTTACTACTAACAAGGCACTAGTTTTATTCATCAAAATGACTAATCGGAGTCGTTGTAAATGATATATATTGATTAGTGTGCAAGCATTTGATTCCAAATCTTCGTCTAGCTTTATTCATAACGACCATAACTGATTGTTTTTTTTTAAATAATAAAAACACATTTTTTAGTACTTTTTTCCACGATATATTTTTTGATCAGGACCGGTTTCGCTCATCGGTCCTAATCAAAAAATATATTGTGGAAATAAGTACTAAAAAATGTGTTTTTATTATTTAAAATATCATGCCTTTCCATCAAGAAGTGACAGTTAACACCTTAAAAGTGATAACTGATTGTGTTTACGACTTGTTTGTCAAGCAAAAAATATTTTTAATTACACCTAAAATATGATTTTTTTTCATTTCCTTTACAATATATACATATTTTTCTCTTATTCTTATCATCAATTGCTTAATTTTGGTGTCAGTAAGGTAGAGTTAGAAGTTTTTCAAAAAAAACCATGAACTATCTGTATTTTAAATTAAATAAAATGGCAAATATCATGACTTCCTAGCAAAAAGTGATAGTATAGACCTTAAAAATGATACTGTGTGTATAGTGAGAATAATGCCCGGCATGCTTTACAATTCCACTCAAACGAAGTGTACTATTTAATCTGTACTACTCGCTACAATTGATGGATTGCAAAATGTCATTAGAAATTCTTAACCTTAAAGTGTGACAACTTCGCATAGATATTATCTATTTAAAATACTATTAGATCTTGATATGATTCAAAGCAATCGAATTAAGTAATAACTTAAAAAAAGTTTTCGTCAAGTGAAAAGATTATTCCAAAGTCAAATTTAGTTTATTAACAATTGATAGTATGCATAATGTCTTGCTCAAAGTGTGACATGGTTGAAAGTTTTTTTTGGTTAGGAGTTTTTTGTATTGGGTAAAAACTTTTCAGATGTGTTGTCATGTGGTTGTAATAATCCAGAAACTTTTGCAAGTGTAGAAAGAAGATATTTTTTTTGAAAGTTTCAAACATTTCCTATTCTTAATATAGCAATACATACATACAAACAAACAAACATTCATTTTTATGTGTATAGATATATTCAAACTTTTCCATGTTCTTTGATGATATATTCGAATCAAATAGAAAAGAAACCACATCCCCTTGAAGCATTGTTGCTGATACATATACGGCATAAACCAATAATCATGTCAATGTTCTGTTAGATAATACCTTTATTCGCATTTCCGTATCCAGCACGTGTACGACAATTCGGTATTGCATAATTATTTGAGAACATCTCATATACAAACCGTCAACCACAGACGGCGGGTAGTTTATCAGGAGCCTGAATATTAAAATGCCATAATACGCTCCAGGTTCGATGAACGGGTTACCGATTTAATCATTAAATAACGCTTTTATTACTAAATACTTTCACTATATAAAGTCAAATTATATATATTTTATACATATAACACTCATTCTTCCTTTGCTATATCCCTCACGCGAGATTATTTCAAATAGTCTACAATCTAAAAAAATAAATAAAAACGTTTTATGAGTAAACAATCTAGAAAACTCAACACGGTGAAAAAATAACAATTTATTTCAGTTCTACAAAATTTTCAAAATCTACAGATGAGAGCTATTTCGGCTTACACTCTCATCAGAACTATTTCGCATATTAAATCATCAATTTGTATGAACGCCCTAATTCCAAAGATGTGTAGTGAAACTGTTATATTCTTACAAATTTAAACTTTTAATGTGTTAACTGCCACTTCTTGATGGAAACGCATGATATACTATAGAAATAGCTATACTGTAAGAAATTTTTGACTATTTCTAATCTTTTTAATGAACAAACAATTTTTGTGTCGTCACCATTTTTGTATTTATTACATCTATACATCCGTTTTTTATTTATATAATAAAGTATTTTTTTATACGTAACGGACAGAAAAAATATATTGTCTATCCAAAATCACTTCAGTGAAATGAATCAAAACACAAACACTTTCTTTCTTAAAGTAGAATTGCAAAGCATGCCGCTACTCGCTAGTAAAATACATAAAGAAATTGATCCTGATCAATGAAAACGTTTTTTTCTCTAGTACATTACCGACATCAATGAATGTAAATTATTCGAAGATAATTTATAAATGTCCTCAATTCAAATGTGCAAATTGAATAGATCGCGATGTTTCATTTATTTTCCTCGTGTCATCCGGAAAACACCTTTGCTTGAGCGTACATTGGAGGAAACTAATTTATTCCCCACACCAACGCATCAACCGAGTTGTATTGGCTCCGTGACGTCATTTGTCACTATCTCTAATCAAATCCACAAATCAATTTGTCACGTCTCCGAAATCTCTCTACGGTTGTCAAATTGTCACAGAACTATAAATAATTAATAAAACCAATAAGGCACCACCGGAGTACTTACACAGGAACATCATAAGTCATTATATTCCGAGAAATTTTCTCCCCACACTTCTCAAGTCGAGTCTGCTTTCATTCTAGTTAATATCACTCACAATGTTTTAAATGCCGTATTTTGACACAATTCACGTTAATAAATATTTATTATTCACATTTTAAATTTATTTGTTGTTAACTTTACTTCTTCGTGGAAAAGCATTATATTTTAATTAATAAAACCACGATAAGGGCCTGTTTCACTTATAACGAGCATTATCAATTGATGCAATAAAAAATACAAACACAGTTATATACAAAGCAAAAAAATTAAAAATTAACAGGTTTATTGAACTAGAACTATAAGGTCTGTTAAAACAATTTACAGACAATCGTATAATATCTTATAGAAATCACATAAAGTAAATTTAAAAACTTTTTTCCATAAATAACGAGTGAAAATTTTAAGTTAGTTTTTAATGATTCTTTCTATTAATAGATTTTTTTTTTTTTATTTTATTTTGATTCCAAATTATTACTTAGAGGTCGTTAAAATTTATTTGCAAACCATTTTATTTCATAGCCCTGATAAAGGCGTAAGCCGAAATAGCTTTAATCTGCATATCTTATAAATTTTGAAGAACTGAAACACATTGGCTTTTTTCACCGTGTTATTTAATTTCACTTAGATTATTTGTTTGTATTTTAATCGTTTTCATTTAGATTTGTATACCTGTTAATTATTAAATCAAAATTGTGCATAAATAGCAATGTTTGTTATGTGTATTGTATCAATTGATAATGCTCGCAATAAGTGAACCTGTCCTAATCATAAACACTTTAAATTATGGAAATAGTACTAAAATTGTGTTTTCATCTCTTATATATTTGATCTATGTCATTTTGCTGACCAATAACATTATCAGTTGGTAATACTCGTAATGAGCAAACAGCTCTGATCATAAAATATACAGTGCTTAATATTTAAAATATATAACATCTTCTTAAAATATTATTTGTCAAAAGTTGTTGGCGAAATAAATTTACGATGAAATTCCAGAAGTTCACGCTTCGTAGCTTTTATATAATACTTGAAATTTACAGACAAATGTATTTCTGGAAGCAAAACTTACTTCATCAAAATATTACGTCAAAGTGACCTAACAGTGTCATTATTTTTTCAATGTATATTTAAAACGCTCTATATAAATTTACTGTCTTTATAATTATCTCTCCGTTTAAATTTGATTTCTTATTATAGAACATGGATTAAAAACAAAAATAAATCAGTGCTGTTCGGTTCCCAGACACGTTTCCTTTTATTTAAAGATATTTTAAATTTTATATAATAAATGATAAAACTCTACATCAATTAATAAAAAAACGTTCCCTAAAACTAATGGACAAAACAATACAAAAAATGCCATTTATTAATTGGCATACATCGTTTGTTTATTTTGAATAAAAAATACTCAATACAAACACTGATCAGTTATGTGAAAATTCAGTTAGCATTTCGAAATATTTCTATCAATCAAAATTGTATGTGAGATATCATTTGTTGGTACATCGAAAGCTCCGGTAAACGAACTATCCATCATAGTCGCCAATGAATTGAAATACGTTTGAAAGCATTCGATCCAACCTACAAAGGTATATTTACAGACTCACAACATGCATCATGCATCGCGATTCGAGTTGCGACACAACCGGAAACTATATCGAGCTTTATGGTTGTTGAAAACAGTCCATTCGGAGGCGTCTGGTAAAAGCTGTGGTTTTTTGTGTTACGGATAGGATACAAACATCGTGTAGTGTCGCCATAGCGGTTAATTATTGTGAGTTTATGCCTGTTTTCTACGTACTGCTTCAATAAAGTTGTACAACAAAATATTTTTATAAAGGAGTATATTCACAACGGATTGATTGAACACTTTATTATTAAGAAACTATTTATTTTTATTAAAAAACACGGTGAAAAAAGCTACACAAAATATACAAAGCAATATATTGATAGTCTTAAAATTAATTGAATAACGTCATACTTTAGGCGTAAATTCTTTTAAGGTGTAAACTCACTTTTCTCATGATCAGAACCGGTTTTGTTCATCGCGAGCAAAGGTATAAACTGATACAATATAAATTAAATCAAAACTTTATATACACAAATTTTGAGATGTCGTCGTGGGTAAAAAAAACGTATAGAATTGAACTAAGTTTCAACAACTCAAATTGGACCATTTATTTTTTCAATAGAGTCTTATGATTCTATCATAAAATGCTATGTGCTTTAAATATTTATTTTAAAGACATTAATCCACTATTTATATACAATTGAAACAAAATAAATTAAATTAAAGCAAATTTTCCTATATAATCTTCAGAAAAAGTTTAACTGAAAAAATAACAATTTCATGTTGACGTATTTATTCAATATAACAAAAGATTTACTTACTAAAATTCTCAATAAAAGTTGAATAAAGAATAAATATAAAAATATTTGACATTTTCCTCTTAGGTTCTTTAAATTCACTTTACTGTCGTATCCCTCCGTACCGTAAAATAATTATAAGCTCAACCCAAGCTGCTGTAGATTACATTTTAAGCTTTATTGCTGCCATATTATTTGTGGCTTCGTGAAAACATCTCATTAATAATAGGATGAACTGCTTATTGATACATAATTGCTCATCATTGCACCTTTAGAAATACCTGATTAATTTACGACAATTATTCGATACCATGAAGTGAAAAGTTGAAAAATGTTAGTTTAGCGTTGACTTATACATGCGTATGAAATAAATCGTTAGTTCATCGACGGCTTCATAGGTTCATTCTATCAATCATTATTGGGATTTGTATTTACGAATGTTCGTTGCTTAGCTAGCAAGATGTGATTTCATTACAAGTCTAAAGACGTGCTTTCTTAAGGAGAATCTTCATCTCTAAAAAATTAGGAGTGTTTCTCAAGTTCTAACCACGCCCCGGGAGTGGTTCAGTAGAAACTAAGGGTTATATATTTACCAAATTCCAAATGATTTTCGACACGAAAATTAGAAGATCTTGAATTTACCTTTCAGTTTATTTTAATCACAAAACACAATATTTTAAATAATAAAAACACATTTTAAGTACTTATACTCTCGGGGGAGTCTGTAACCCCTAGAGAGCGTGTCACCAGGTGGCGGATAGAGGAACACTCTTCAGGCATTGAAGGGTGGGAGAGAAATTATTTATCTCCCGTGGACCAATAGATCTGGCCCTCCAGGTTGGGCGTTGGGCAAAGAGCTAACCACCCTCTCCCATAAAAACACAAACTTGTTACGAACACCGTACAACGCCTCGGACGCAGGATAACCAAACGTCGACGACCCGGAACGAAAAATGGACTACGAATCGGATTTTGGAATGTGCTCAGTCTCTATCGAGCAGGAGCAGCTCAAAACCTTGTGGACGAACTGTCAAAATATAAAGTTCAAATCACCGCCATCCAGGAAATCCGTTGGCCGGATAGCGGAGAAATGACAGTTGGACAACATGTTATCTACTACAGCGGAAACACAGATGGAAAACATGTATTCGGGATAGGTTTTGTTGTTGCTAGGGAAGTAGCTGATGCTATACTTTCCTTTGAACCCGTAAGCGAGCGCATATGTGTTCTCAGAATCAAAGGAAGATGGTTCAATATATCACTTGTGAATGTACATGCCCCGACAGAGGCCTCAGAGGAGGCCGAAAAGGACGATTTTTACGATCTCCTTGAGGCAACCTTTGATAGACTGCCGCGACACGATATCAAATGTGTGCTGGGAGACTTCAACGCGAAAGTAGGAAAGGAAGCTGTGTTCAGACCCTTTATTAGAAAAAAGAGCTTACATGATCATACCAATTAAAATGGTAAAAAGATGGCTCTCTTCTTCAGCGCCAAAAACCTGATCGCTAGAAGTACTACTTTTCCTCATTAAAACATTCACAAAGTGACTTGGAACTCAAGGTATGGAAAGACATTCAACCAGATTGACCATTTTCTAATTGATAGAAGACACCAGCAAGCTATCGAAGATATTCGAAGCTACAGAGGCGCTGACTGTGATACGGGCCACAATTTATCGATAGCAACCTTTAGGGAAAAACTCAAAAAGACAGTCCGCAAAAACGCGAAGACGAGAGTGAAGTACCATTTGGAAAAGCAAAAAACTCCAAAAGGAAGAGAAAACTACAGAAGTGAATTGAACAGTCAAATTCAAAATATGGTAGAACCCACCGAAGGAGAAGCTTTTAATATCGATGAGAGATGGAAAACATTAAAGGAAGGTATAGTCAAAGCTGCGGAAGCCTCGATAGGATTGGCACCCAAGAATGTGAAGTGCCCATCAGATCTTTACACTGCGCCAAATATTTGAAAAGAAATGGGGATACGCCCAAGATGTTCACTGTCTCTTTGTGGATTTTAAAACTGCATATGACTCTATAGATAGAGAAGCTCTCTGGAATATATTGAAGGAATTCCAAATACCATCAAAACTTATAAATATAATAAAAGTATGTATGGATGGATCCAAGAGCAGAATTCATATGCAGGGTAGTCTATCAGAATCTTTCGAGGTGACAGCAGGACTAAAACAAGGAGACTACTTATCACCTATGCTATTCAACCTAGCTTTAGAGAAAGCCGTAAGAGAGGCAATGAAAGCAGAAGGTGGAGTTATAGTGAATGGGTCCCACAAAATATTGGGCTACGCGGATGATCTAGTGGTGCTCAGAGAATCTGAAGACGAGATAGAAGATATTTTCACTCCTTTGGAGGACACAGCAAATAGGTCAAATCTACGAGTAAATGTGGGAAAGACTAAGTATTTGAAAATTACAAGAGGCAACAAACCCTCTGGAGACATTGTAATAAGAAACTCCTCGTTCGAGAGAACCTCTCTTTTCAAGTACTCGGGCTCTAACATTTCCTCTAGGAATGAGATGACTTTGGAGCTTGCTTACCGACTGAAAAGTGGAAATGCTGCGTACATCGCGCTAAATAGTCTGTTTAGGTCCAAAATGCTGTCCATCAAAACCAAGTGCCGGGTGTACAGCGTGATCATTAAACCGATAGTCATGTATGGATGTGAAACCTGGAGCTTAACAGAAAAACAAGAAAAAGCCCTCCAAGTATTTTAAAACAGAAACCTCCGGAGAATACTTGTACCCGTTAATGAGAACCACCGGTGGCGCATTCGTACGAACGCTTAGCTCTTTGACCGATACAAACCAAGAATCATTAATGTCTTGAGATCGAGAAGGCTCAGGTGGGCGGGTCACGCGGTACGATCTGAGAAGTCTAGAGCTCTCCATAAGACTTATGAAGGAACACCAGCTGGCACCTGACCTCTCGGTCGCCCTCGACGGAGATGGGCGGATAACATTCAAAAGGATGTTGAGAGGCTCGGAATAGTCAACTGGAGATAACGAGTGCTCGACAGAGATGCCTGGAGAGAGGTTGTGCAGTCGGCCATGGACCTAGACACCCAGAGACCTAGACCCGGACAGCCCCTAGCGCCATTTAATAATAATAATTATAATAATTTCCACAATATATACAAAATTATAACTGCTAGCTCTAACTCAAATATTTTATATAAATGGATTTACTTGTAATCTGTATTCTATCAGCTAATAATTCTCGTGATAAGCGAAACCGGTCCTGATCAAGCAGTATATTGTTGAAATAAGTACTAAAAGAATGTGTTTTTTTTTATTGAAAATATCATGTCTTTCCATCAAGAAATGACAGTTGACACCTTAAAAGTGACAAAACACAATGTCTATTATCATTTAAACAATTTCATATTGTCATGTTATTGTATTTCGCTCATCAAGAAGAGCCTTGCAAATATATATTATACAATATACAGTCATTTTTATCCAAAACTTTAATCCGAAGTTAACAATTACCATTTATGCTACAAAATGGCCAAGGAAGGAATAAAATAACTTATTAGTAATATATACAATATTTCTTAAGAAAAAGCATATTAGATACATTTGGAAACATTTTATTTGAGCTTTGAAGTGCAATAGATATGTATGTGTATATTTATATATATGTATAATGAAAACTTTTTTACTTGTAGTTATTTGAGCTACATTGTCGAACAAAAAAAGCTTTTGTTATTAATTTTGTCTCTTTGACATCATAAATTGTTTGATTTCGAATTTGTTTTTAGAAGAAACAAAAGTTCAATAATATCATACGTATTTTTATCTGTCTACTATGTCAACAATATAAATTATTTATTAAGTCTCAACTCAAATTCATCCATGTACTTGAATGTCGTAAGACAAAACTTATGGAATAGTAAATGAAATAAATGACTTTCAATTTATTGTATTTGTTATTGTGTACAAGAATATATATAAAAAAAAGCTTTCATGCCGAATATATTGTATTGAAGTGCAATAGAATTACGATGGAATGTTTTTACATGTTTAAAAGCAAAATAACACAACTCTATTGCAAACGAAAAATAATTAAATGAAATTATTTATTCCTGACACGTTGGAAAGGAGCGTTCTCCGCCGCTGCAATTTCTATGAACAAACCGATCCCACGATGTTGCGCACCACCTTTCGTATTATGAATTATAATTATCAACACAACGCTTTTAATTAAATGTTCCATTTTTAAATATCTTCTTTTTTTTACATGCTTGAATATATGGATCAACAATCGTAGACATGCAAAAGCTCTTCATTCACCACGACTTATTTTCAATATCATTAATTACAGAGCTTTTTTTTATTTTGGCTAAAACAAATTAAAACAAAATTTAGCTTTATTTTTCGATTTCAGAGACATTTTTAACACACATGTAGCACTTTAATTATACTTTTACTATATAAAACATAATGCCTTTCCACCAAGACGTGACAGTTAATACCTTTATAGTGATTTTTACATAATCTTTCAATTAAAAAAAATATGTAAAAAGTTTTCTCTGAATGACAGAATGAATTTTAAAATTCCGTTTGTATCCTCTTACTTTTAAGTTATATAACAAAATTATCACGATGATTTTTTTTGTAGCTTTCAATCTGACTGCATTAAAAATCGATTAATTAATCAATAATATAGACAGCAATTATGTGGTATGTCATCGTCAAGACTATTCAAAAAAAATGGATTTAATTTCTTACGTTATCTACAAATAAAGTTAAAATAATCCACGCAGACTTAGAATTACGTAGAGTGGCAAATATGTCAAACAAAAGCTGCGATACAAATAAAAAAACACATTATTTTTAGTGCCACCTATTTATTAGCAAATGTCTCCGAAATGGAAAAATAAATCTGCATTTTGTTCCACATTTCTAGAAATGAAACAAGAAAGTTAAATTATTTTTTCACGTTTATTATAACATAATGGTAATAGAAGAAAATTCGGAACAGTCTATTCCGCATAGAAATGAGGAGAAATTTTATTTATTGCTTTCCTCTCACAGGGTACACGCTAAATAATTATCAATTTAATATTAAATTAAGCTCAACACTGTTTTGTGTTTTTTTGCGGCTTAGATTTAAATTAGTGATCGTTGCATTAAGAAAGCTTAGTAACGCAGTAGTAAATCACTACACTAAAGTTATATCTATAATACTTTCCTACGGAGAAAGCTTTGGTTTCTAGCTATTACATAAAAATACACAGAATATAAAAAATAATAATTGACAAAATTATGTTAATGATAAGTTAATCAATTTATGAAATTGTCCATAGTGAGTATCCAGAATAATAATACGTAGCATGTCATCATTGAACTAATTATTGTGACCTTTTTTCCACAATGTGATGTAACAAAATTCAAGACCGTTAAATAAAGCATACAGCACATAAACGTTAATTTATAGATTATAAATAATGAAAATTCGGTTTCTAAGCCATCTACCTTTTCAGTCCTTTATAAGTGTTCACTTAGTGCCTCGTAATTACGATGAATGTCCCTTTCATGAGCTTATAACTACTGCTATACAATCCATTAATTGATTTAAAAATCCTTTTTTTGCCCATAAAAATTACTAGTCCATTAAAGCTACCTGACTAATTTATTTTAATGCCTTTCTTTTGATCAGAGAAAAAACTTAGTTATATATACTTTCTTTAAATAATGATTATTACTTTATAGATAAATACGTGATTAGATTAGACAAATTATTTCTTCATAGTTTTTTTTTTGTATATTTCAGAGGTTAAAGAATCCGAATTTTATCAATTATATTATCAACTAAGCACAGGCTGGTATTGGACACGTATAGTATTTATTGTACCATATGTTTGAGTGTTACGAAATATATAAACAAAAAATAAATATCAAAATTTATCCCAAACAGTGGAGATATATAAAAAAATTACTACGTGATATTTTATAGTTTTTCCCTAGACTTTTTTTATAATTAAAATATCATTACAAACGTTTGCAACACTTAATTCACCAATTCATTAACAAATATTGTCACACTGACAATTTTCTTGTTGTTTTAATAAAATACGCATTGAAGTTCATTGTTAGTACGCGAAATCAGATTTGTAAAAAATATCATTAAACTTTTCTATCATGTCATTAAATAAGCAAAAAAAATCAGTATATCAAAAGTTTTTCGTTACATTTTAAGTGTCTTGATAGTTTTGTCAGTGTGAGAATTATATGCAGAAAGATTAGAAAATACAATACTATTTCCACAATATATTTTATGATTAAGACTTGATGATTGAAACAGATCCTCGTCATAAAATATATTTATTATTTGAGTTATTGAATTTTTGTACGATTCCACGTGTTTTTTAACTAACGTCCCGGGTTTCGCGCTTTTGCATCTTCAGACATTTATCATAGTGATTGAATGTTTAGTGACAAAAATGTGGAATCGTATAAAGTTTCTTCAATTCATATTTGATATTGAAATTCCATCGAATACCTTCAGTCGATATCAG
Source organism: Himalopsyche japonica (assembly GCA_028555115.1). Taxonomy (NCBI): domain Eukaryota; kingdom Metazoa; phylum Arthropoda; class Insecta; order Trichoptera; family Rhyacophilidae; genus Himalopsyche; species Himalopsyche japonica. The sequence goes on along the minus strand of JAHFWJ010000455.1, from coordinate 1,380,673 downwards.
AAATTACATTAAATATTGTAGAAATAGTTCTTAGAAATGTATGTTTTTTTACTATTTTAAATACAATGTATCAATAAGTGACCGTTAACACATCAAAAGTAACAATTCTATACTTGATTTGTCGTATATTTTTTTGTAATAACACGATTTATAACGATGCTATACGTAAACTTTCGATAAAAGCTCTACATAATAACAACGTGCAATATTCTCTCGAAAATAACCTTTAAAAACGTTTATTTCTTTATCGAAACAAAACGAATAAATATCATTCGAATTGAAAACTATTTAAATCGAACTTACCATTGAATGCATATTTTATCACATTGATTGTTTGAAAAGAGCTTTTCGTGCAATCACAGGTTGTTTATCTGTGCTTAAAAATGTACGTAAAATGTTTAATACAGAAAAAATCTACATAAACTGATTTATCCGTACTGGATTTATTTCTATTTGTATTGCTGTTATGTAGAGAAGTGGACTTTTAGTTGCCTTCCAGGTGAGAGACCAGAGGTAATGAATCGCGACACGGCGCAGTCAGGTCACGTTCCCAAGAAAAGATTTATAGACGAGCGAGTTCGCCTAAAAATCGCGAAGGAATTCACGATCCCGTACTATTTACACCGAAACTCGTCTCGAATCGCCTGCAATGGCAATCGAACGGAGTACGTTTTACCTGTTCAAAACGAAGTTATTTTACTTTCAAGAACACTGAGTTCAAACGGGATTTACACTAAAGAAAATATACATTTATTTCACTTTGCAGCTCGAAATTCGAATTCTTGAATGGATTAATTATTTGACAAGAAGATTCATGCGGAACTTTCAAACATAAGCGCACTTACGTATAGGTCATTTCTGCGAACGTGAATTTTGCTTAAAGATCCTACAACTCCTATTAATATCACTGTGGATCACGCTACCGCCATGACAACTGCATTCATATTTTAGTGTTCCAATATTACTCATTTTAAATACGTTCATACTTTTCAACAGTATAAATTTATAAGAAAATATTTTTTTTGTGAATTAAGGCAGTACTATGCAGAAAAATAATTAAAATTAAATTCGAGCTAACACGCGAATTGCGAAATTAATCATAAAAAACCCTTAATTTTATAAGCTATTTTTGTGATTTTATTTTCTTTAAAACAAAAGTAAATGAAGAAATATCCTTTCATGTTTTATCTTACTGATTTGTAGAGAAATTGGCGATTGTGGTGGAATATGGCAACGTTATTTATACGACGATGACGCCACTGCCAACTATTTAGTACATACGTAAATTTCACAAAACTGTCTATTTAATAAAACTCATAAAATGAAGAAAAAATACAATTACGACGATGTTTTAATAATGTTTATCTTGTGTACCAGAGTCAAAGGGATAAGGCAATTAGTAACGCATAAAGCTGACTAAAATATCATAGGTTAATTGATTAAGTGTTATACTCATGCACCTGAAGCAGTATTTTATTTCGAGAAAGATTTTCTTGCGCAGAGCGTGGTCAACATTCTAACTAAATAATAGCTCTGTCTAAGGTCTAGGGATATCCCGTACACCAGTTTTTCAACAAATAAATTTGCTAGAATTTATTTATGCGCTTATTTTGCTAATTTTTGTTCTAATCCTTAGGGAGCGAAGTAAGCGTCCCATAATTTATGAATAAATACTTATTTTTACTAATATATTATTATAATGTTATTTTCAGAGGGGATAGTTAATATTTTTATGCATTTTATTGCTGCTCAATAAAACGCCCATATAATTTATATTATCCATAAAAAACTTTGACATGAAAATTTGTTTAAAATCATTCATACATATACAGATATTTGCTTAATTTAATTTTTAGCGTATGCAATACTGGTGGAATTTTGTTATCTTTTGAAAATTGTTTCAATTACGCACGCATACATTTTTCGAAATCTAGAAGCATCTTCTTGACAAAGCTTATTTTAAAATACAAATTAATATATTTAAATAATTAAACACAATCTTTAGCACTATTTTGATAATTTTATATTATTGTATAATTTTTTTTTTTTTTTAAATAATTAAAAACACATTTTTTTTTAGTACTTATTTCCACAATATATTTTTTGATCAGGACCGGTTTCGCTCATCGCGAGCATAATCAACTGATAGAATACAATTTACAAACAAGTCTATTTATACAAAACAAAAAAATAATTTTAGTTAAACGTAGCAGGTGCACAAAACCATGGGTTCAAGAATTAAGGGTAAACAATTTACATTAAATCATACAATATTGATACAAATAAAGTAAATTAGTATAAAAATTAAATGTTCACAATCGCTTATTAAGAATTACAAATACCATTATGGTAAATCAATAATCCATTAGGAGCTCTGAACAATCAATAAGGAAGTAAGGAGTGGGAAATTTTAATGTCGAAAATAACCCATACTTACTACTTAATGGAACAAAATAAATTAATACATGAGAATTTTAATGATAGTCAATTAAAGATGAATCGATGAGATGGGAAGATATGGTCAGTCAGGGGCGTTTCAATATTTTCTGTAAAAAAATAAAGTAAAAGGAGACAATATCATTTTTCAAAAAAAAAAAAAAATTATATTTATATGAAATATATATTTATTAATCTAATTTAATGAGTATAACAATGGTGACGACACAAAAGTAGTTTGTTCATTTATAAGGTTAGAATTAGGCAAAAATTTGTATCTATTAATTTCAAGGATTTCTTGTTTATCTAATTTCAGTGATTTGTTGTTGAAATGTAGGATTTTGTAGTTTATAGTAATATCACATGAATGTTTATTTTGAAACAAATGGTTTCCAAAAGTAGAAATCTCATCGCCTTTTTTGGCACAAGCTAAATGTTCCTTAAATCTAGTATGAAACGATCTTCCTGTTTGACCAATATACCATGCCTCACAGAAATCACATTTTAGAAGATAAATACCACTTTGGCTTCATATATTAATGTTGTCTTTCGTGTTAACTAATTATTATATAATAACTATTATAAAAATAACTATTATATAATTATAAAAAAAAAAAAAACGTAGAACTAAAATACATTGCTATTTTTTCACCGTGTTATTATATAAATGCTCATAATGAGCGTAATCGGTCAAGATATTAATAATTTAAAATTGTAGAAATGGTACAAATTATGTTGTATTGCTTGGATAATATTTCTTTCCACCATAAAGTACAGTCAACACATTAAAAGCGAGAACCTCAATATTAAAAGGCGAAATCAACTATGAAAAACTTACAAAATTTGATGTAAAGAAAACAGTCAGCTTACTGAAATATCTGCCCTAAGAACATCCTTCCTATCTCTATTTTTTGTTCAAAAAACGAAACGTTGAGATGGGAAAACTGTGAGATAAATATTTCACGTAAAAAAACTTCCGATGAGATACCTCCGTTAAGGGGCAATATTTCTCAAATAATAAAAACACATATTTTAGTAAAAAATGATGCGAAGAAAATGTCAAATAGAAACATCCCAATAATTTCTGAAACCGAAAAAAGGCAATAAAAATAAAATAAAACATATACAAATCGATTTATCAAATGCATTTAACAATTCTATGTGTTGACAATCCTCGCGATGAACAAAACCAGTCAGGATCATAAATTTATTGTGATAATATTCGTCGAAGTATTTTTTATTATTCAAAATATAATGCTTTTCGTTTTTTTGTATATCTGTTACCATTTCTCCAAAAAAATCAGTTGACAATGCTCGCGTTGAGCGAAACCGTTCCTGATCATGAAATACACTATAGAAAAAAGTTATAAAAAAAGTCAAATTTGAATTATTACAGTTTTATACGATTAGATATGTTTTGTCACTAACGACCCGGGTTTTGCCTTTCGGCATCTTCAGTTAGTAGTTGATTAATATTTATTGTAAAACCCTTTCAAGAATGACTCATTTATAAGACAATTGTTGATGAAATTTGTCACAGGCAAATATTTTTTAGCTACTATTTACTGCTTGCCTTGGGGTGTGTTTGGATTATAGACGATTCTATCTGTTTATTGTGCGTCAGTTCTGTTGCATCCGTGTGATAGAATGCCTGAAGATGCTGAAAGGTGAAACTCGGGTCGTTCGTGACAAAACATGTGGAATCATACAAAGTTGAAAAGTTCAAATTTGGTATTGAAATTTCATCAAGTACCTTCGACACAGTCGATATAACTTGTAATAAAAAAAAGTGTTTAAATGATTTAAAATATCATGTCTTTCTATCAAGAAGTGACACTTAACACCTTAAAAGTAGATAATGTCTTTCCACCAAGAAGTTACAGTTGATACCTTAAAAGTGAAGAGGCAATTTGTTACATTAGAAATGGACATGGTAAAACAATGCTCAAAATAATTCACTTGCGCACATCTTCTAGTTGAGATGTCAATGCCACTTTCTCTCTTAATTTAAGCATCTCGGTATGTTGACATCATTTAAGAACTGAACTTTCAAGGTAAAGCTATGAAACATCACTTCTTGTCGTGTACTATCTTCCCGTACGTGCTTGCGACATGTGAATGCACTCAGCGACCTCGAAACACGTAACACGTATGCAAACACGTACAGAATACTACAAAGACTTCGTATTATGTGAAATGTCACGATTTTATCGATCGTGTCTTGAATATAATAATTATTTTTGCGGGAATAAACAATTGTGATGACTAGAAAATGTTGATTTTACTTGCAGAGTCAACAATGGACGTAAGCACGTGTTGAGGGTAGCCAAAAGCTTTCAGGATCCATAGTTATATTAACCCCCTAATATTTTTTTATACAATAAAAACATTTTATTTTTGAAATATTTTCACAATCAAATATACTTCTGATATCGACCGGTTTTGCTCATTGCAAGTATTATCAACTGATACAGTAAAAATTCAAAAAAACATCACTTATAAGGCGTCACTAATTGGTGGAAAATCATTATAATTTAAATAATAAAAACACGTTTAATAGTGCTATTTTCAATATACATTTCATGTTTGAGACCGCTTTGGCTCATCGCCAGCATTATCAACTGATGAAACAACTGACAGGTCAATTAATAATGCTCGCGATAAATGAAACCGGTCCTGATCATATATGCTGTCGACTCGGGAATGCATGAAGATTCTGAAAGGCGAAACCCGAGTCCTTAGTGACAAAATATGTGGAATCTTGCAAATTTTTAACAATTCAAATTCGATTACGGAAATAGTTATAATATATAAAATTTCTTTTGATTATAAGAAAAATATTATTTGCAAGCGATTTATACAAAGTCAAAGGATTAATAACTGAGAAAATAATATACGTACATAAAGTTTTACTATGTAGTATACATCATATAAATGACGTTAAATAGTTACAAATAAAATGTTAATGCCCTCTAAAAAAAAATGTATTGTATTGTATTTTTTTGTATATATTTGAAAAATACAATGAAATATTCTATTTACGTTTTAAATTGAATTTTTATAATTAAAAAATAGTAACACGGTGAAAAAATAGCAATGTATTTAAGTTCTACAAAATTATTTTTAACAAATATAGTTGATATCTATTTCGGCTCACGCCATCGTCAGAACTTGTTCTGTTTGCTATTTTTTCACCGTGTTATAATGGAGTTCTACAAAGTGAATCCCAATTCAATCAATAAAAAATAATAATATATTATATATATTCGCTTCTCGATATAATATGTAATATTCTTTCCAGAGCTATAACAGAAGATAATCTTTTATTATTATTGTTCTCAATAAAAATCCAGCTCAGTAATCAAATGCTAAACGATGTATAATATATATTTTTCAGCGCGTTTAAAAACATCAGCAAATGAAGCAAATTTTTGAAGTAAAGTAGAGATAGCTAACATTACTTGTAAACAATATTTTTGCTATAGAAAAGCAAATTAAGCAAAATTTTATCTGTGCTCAACAGTAGAGTCTTTGTATACTTTTAATAAAAGTTAAGCCAATAACCGTATCATTTATGCATTCAAAGCAAAGAGCGATCGTTTTGAGTTAATTTAATATACAATTTGCATGATTTCGACTGGGGAAATACCAACCCCTCTTATAAAATAATACTGTAACATCTTCGCCACGCCCAGTCATTTAAATAATAGGAGAGGGATTTCACCGTCATAATATATCGTTGTTGCTTTTTGATAAATTAATTTGATATTTGTAATATATGTCAAACACAAGGCTCCGGCACATTCTGAGTGCAGAGAGTTAATGATGATTAAGATTTTAATAAAATTCCTTAAAGTGATGACATGTGTCACCTTGCGATATTTGAAAATCAAATTATAATCGGATATGTAAATGCTATTGAACATATGCATTGTAAACTTATATATATAGGGCTGTCCAATTTTCTGTGAAGATTTCAGGATAAATCTAAAATATATAGATAAAAATAAATATTTAAAAAATATTATCTTACAATTTGCTCTGCTGAAAAACCACTTATTACAATATACAAAGATTTTCATGAATATGTTATTATGCAGACAACTGAATGTTGAGCTATGAACATTTGACAATTTGTACATTTTCCCTTGTTTTGTCACTCACGTTACAGGTTTCCACTTTTCGGCATCATGGAGCATTCAATCAGACACATTAACACTTTTCAGTTGTGAACTGTCACTTACTAGTGGAAAAGTATTACATTTTTCGTAATGAAAACAGACAATTGCGAGCAATAGATGTACTAGGCTTCAATAATTGAAGTTTAATATAGAAATTCAATCGAACTCCCTCAGTCAAAATTCTAGTCAAACATTTTTTTTATTCATTTAATCACACGTAGTGTCTAAATGTGACTTTGTACCCTTATTATATTCACAGTTACAGTAACTATTCTTTCACTCAAACCTAGCATTGATAAATCTTAATTTATAATTACTTTCCTGCACGAATTTTGTTTACAATATAAGTAATATTAATCGATAGTTTCTCTAAAGTACCGGTAAAGATGATATTCGATGGAATTCTAGACAGCGATTTCAATTCCGGGATGGCTGGCAACCCTAGGTGCATATTTTTTTTTCTAAACGACCCTATTATCAAAAATACAAATAAATTATTTATTTATATTTATATAATCATCTTCAAACTGAAGTTATCAGTTGATAATACTCGCAATAGGCGAAACCAGCTGTAATCATTAAACTATAAAATAGTACTGAAAATTGAGTTTTTATTATTGTAATATCTTTTCTACAAGATTTCAAAATTAGCACATAAAAAGTATTTATAAAAACTTCCTCTGATGAAAGATTCGCCACAGTTTAATTGTGGAGTCTATATATTTTGACCCATACTCTGATTCAAATAAAATTATTGCCGCAGTGGAAGTATTCTATTGATTTCTTGATTGTCAGTTCTGTTGCGTTCGTGTGATGGAATGCCTGAAGTTGCCGAAAGACGAAACCCGGGTCGTTAGTGACAAAACATGTGGAATCGTTCAAAATTGTAACAATTCAAATTTGATTTCTTGAAGTTTCATAAACTAGTACATCTACTTCATCTTTTCAATCAAATTAGCAGCGTGATGAACTATAGAGCAAAAATCACTTTCAAAATCAACCTGCATAGAAGTAATGCACAGAAAGAAGCTATTTTAACTCAAGAAAGCAGAACAGTGTTTTCTTCTTAAGTAAAGGTATGTGCTTAATACAGTATCTTGAACTTATTTCTTAGTTAGTTTTGCACATCATTGTAACATGTTGATTATATCGCTTCACATGAATAGGCTAAAAATCTTTTGATAGGGTACTGTATTTATAAACGTAAATAGAAATCTAAAAATACCAATGTTCATAAGAGCAAATACTATATAAATTTATTTATAAAATACGCAGGGTTGCCATATTGAAATGTCTCGAGAACTCAATAATCACAAGCTATGCTTTATTTCTACAAATCATGCTTTAATTAAAATATGTATGTGATTAAAAAATGTTCGCTTTGTTTTAAGGTACAATTGTTCTATACCATGTTTAACATATAAACACATTCAATTTTAGTAAATATTGTATATGAATTCAATAGGCATCACAATATATATTCAATTATGAGGCTGACTCAAACAAAAAAGTCTTTTAAAAATAATAATAAAAACACATTTTATAGCATTATCAAATTATGGAATACAGATTAAAAACAAGGTTGTCGATACGGAATTTATATAAGTTTATAGTTAGCAGGTACATTTTATTATTTAAAATATAATGCTTTTCCACCAAGGTATGACTGACAGCATCTTTTAAAAGTGAAAAAATCATAGTTTTTTTTCGTAAATCATACATCATCTCTCCTTTTTTCTAAATTACTACTTATTTTATAAGGTCCTTAAAATTTAATTTTTAGCCTATTTTACATCATTTAAATATATTTTAAAAGATAACCTGTAAATTATTTTTCAATTCTTGAACGAACTTTTTGTATGTGTGGTTATACCTTATGATTGTTATAAATATACATATTTTGTTTTATATTGTATCAGTTGATAATGCTCGAGATGAGAGAATCAGGTTCTTATCTTTATAGTGTAAAACCGCGGAAGCAGTACTAAATATCATGTTGTTTTATAATTTTACTATACTATATTTCAGAGAATTTTAACAGCATTAATATGAGTAATTAAACCCAAAATAATTCTTCATTCGTATCTTCTATATCTCGATCAATAAATGTGAGAAGGTTACCGCAAATTAAATTACTTTCGTGATTTTTTTAATTCGCCATGATTTCTTCTTCATTTAACAATTTGGCAACAAATTCTTTTAGATTTTCTCTCTGTGTAGTAAACATTCGAGGTTATTTCTCAGAGGTTTATCAGAGAATCGTGAACGGTAAAAAAAGATACATGAAATAAGTAACGAATTACGAAGTTACTTTGACAGCTGACCGTTATGTTGATTCTTATTTCTTTTTCGTTTCTGCAACTTGGAAATCGACGTCTTTCAATACACCAGACAGATGTGAGCTATAGATTTTTTTGCTCAGAAGTAATGTAGCTACTTCGTGTATCCAAATGGAAATATATTGTGTATACAGTAATAGAAAATACATGAAAATATCGACATGCTGTAAATATATATTTTGAAATAATTGATTTATCGTCTTGATCTTTTATCACATGTGCATACAACTTCAAATATATAAAATTAAACGAGGAAACTGTGTAGCACCATTTTCGTACTTCAACTACGTAACCAAAAGACATAGAAAACAAGTATTCTTGCTTTGAAGGTTATGCCGGTTGTTTTGTTGTACAGTACAATCCCCATTTACAACAAAGTCTGGACCGTGTCATTTGGAGTAGTGTAATTGGGGGAGGGGATTTCATACAAAATAAGGGAATTTAATTTATCCCGCGACAAATATATGGACGAAATAGTTAGTTACTATGAGATTAAATGCATAACGCTCGAAAAATCCCACATACATCCAGTCGCTTGGCTGTGCGTGTATAGTCTGATACGTGTTGAATACACAAACGCTATCCAACAGACCGTATGCTCCGCACATATAACCGTGTGATTGTGTGTGTGAAGCCAAGTGATCGTGCAATTTGGGGATTGTCGGCTAACATTTCAAGCAAGCTCGTAAGTTACAGTAGTGTAATTTGAAGTTCCGCTGTACCGAGGAAATCTTTTTCAATGGAATATTGAGATATAAAAAACTGATTTTGCATGTACAGATAAGCCCTAATTTTCTAGTAAGAGCTATGCACCCATAAGGGCAATGTTAAATAATCCCCCATTAAAAATTTTCTCTATCAATAGTTTAACTATTTTGATCTTTAATTGTTTTTGTTGAATAATTATGATTTTAGTAACGTTATTAGCTTTCGAAAAAAACAAAATCATTTATTTTTCTCCAAATATATAGGAACTGTTATCAGAATAATAAGCGAGTGTAAGGTTTCTTTTCTAATTCAAGTGGCAACTGCTGGAAAACTGGTTGTTAAGTGATGTAATATATAAAAAATAAATCTGAAAATATAACGTATAAAATTGTTCTCGGTATCTTATAACTTTGTATACATTATTTGTCTCACGAGTCAGTAATATTTCTTTACCAACAAACAACAAATCAATCAGATGAGTCAATATTTGAATCCCGTTCTTGGTAATGATGGTAAGTGAATCATGTTTGGTGAGCGAATGACTGATAGCTGTGATGAATCACATTATCCATCAGATCACGAGTCTTTTGTCTTCATCAGCCATATTGACATGGATTTTGAGCTGCTGTATTTAGTTACACGGTCCATTAAGCTGATTCTCATATCACAATATCCACCGATAATCTTATACTTTTTGCGAGATATTCGTCATTTTCCAAGGCTTGTTTTATTTTTATATAAAGAATATTATATGAACACACTGTGTTTTGATTGACGGCTCTATCGGGCTTCTAGAAATCGTTTCATTTTTCAATCTCAGGGGTTATAATCAAATAACAACATAATTGTATTTTACATGATTTATTTGATATCTTCTAATTCTTTTTATAAAAAATATTAAATTGAACTGATGAAATATAATTTTCCTTCTATGTACATTAGAGATACTATTTCAAGTGTAAAATAATGTCCATTATTAAGAAGCAGTTTCGTACGAATTTTCCATTTAGTTTGATTTGGGATTTAATTTTTTTCTCCAATATCAAAATGTGTCCAAATACACATTTACACATACACGTACAAGAAAAGACATCCACAGGCAGCTACAGTAAAAAAACGACTGACTTTTATACATTTATTTTTGAGAATTACAACACATTATGTGATGATTTTTTTAATTAAGAATCGATCAAATTATAATATTAATACCAAGTAGTAATATAACAAGAAATGCTTAAGAAATAATTGTGAAATGCTCTAAAAATGCACACGATCAATTTTCTATGAAAATATTAATCTTTATAGCCGAACAAATAAAATACCAAACATACTCCTACACAAAAGAATTCTTGTATGCCTCTATCCAATAAGGAATTAATCTTATACAATCCAAGCTGGGGCAATCCAAGCATTTTCACTTTGCACTCACACACCCACGTAAAGAAAATCTGTGAAAATCGCGAAAAGCCCCTCAAGTGGGGAAAAATTCCTTCACGCGACGATCGGGAAATTCTCTGTGAAAATGCGCACGTTTTCTTACCGTCAAATATAACAGAACAGACAAACTACGTAACATTCGAATCGTTCAAATTGTGTTCAATTCCTCAAGTTTTGTCACTTGCGAGTTTCGCCTTCTGGCGTCTTCAGGCATTATATCATGCGGAGGAAATAAAACTGATAGTTTACAGTTTGTATCGCTTATAAATAAAAGCAATTCAAAACAATATAATTTATGATATCGACTGAAGGTGTTTGAAGGTATTTCAATATCAAATTTGAATGTTACAACTTTGTACGATTCCACATGTTTTGTCACTAACGATCTGGGTTTCGGCTCTGGGCATCTTCATGCATTCTATTACACCGGTGTTACAGAACTGACGTACAATAAATAGTTAGCATCTTCTATATACCAAAGGTACTAATTACAGAAAAACACAGACCCCAAAGCAAGTACCAAATGGCAGCTAAAAAAAATTATATTACTAATCTAATAATAACTTACACAAAACATGTGAAATCGTACAAAGTTGTAGCAATTCAAATTTAAAACAATATACATAGACACTCGTCCTATGAAATAATTAATGATGTGGACTGAAATTATTTGAAGGAATTTCAATATCATAGATGAATTCTTGAAACTTTGTACGATTCCACATGCTTTGTCACTTACGACCCGGGTTTCGCCTTTTGGCATCTTAAGACATTCTATCACACAGATGCTTTATTAAACTTAAACTGTACTTGTCAGTTCTGTTATATTGTTAAAAATTTCCGAATTGTCAAGTGTACCGTTGCTAAAAATATTTGGGAAACCCTGTTTTTACTTTTAAGGTGTTAACTGTGACTTCTTGATGGGAAGGCATGATATTTTAAATAATACAAACAATTTTCTTTATACTTATTTACACATTATATTTATTGATCAGGACCGATTTTGTTCATCGCGAGCATTATCAACTGATAGAATACAAGCAAGTCTATTTATACAAAATATTAGGGTTAAAGGTATCTGTTATACAACCACGAACGCATGGTTTTGTAACTAGTGTTGATCAAAAAGTTTAATCAAAATTAGTTACTATTTAATATGAAATATAAAAATATTATTAAAAGTATATTTATGACAATGCACTGTCAAAAACCGCCATTATTTTTATACAATGTCATTCCTCCATACGTCAAATAGTTCCATTTTTCGCCGTCAAATGCTTTCTTTGTTCCGCGCCTTTATTCCTTTTCTTCTTGTAATAATAATGCTTCAATAATATGTATTCCGTATCGTTTATCGAATTAGGGGAAACGCTAGGGCGCTAGGCTGTGCGTGATGGTAAATAATTAGCCTTGGACATGTGACCTGCTTACTATGAACTGACATAAGACGTCACGTAGCGGATTATAAGAAATCAAGTGTCGTACCGGCACTTTCGGGGAAAAAATACACAAAAGAAAAAAGGCACGAAAGAATACCTACGGATAACGATAAACAGACCAATCTTTTTTATTTATTTCTACAAAATTTTAAAGCTATTTGTTGATTGACATAGTTGATACACGTTCATCAGAAATATTTTCAAACGTACATTACAAGATAAGTAAATGTACGTTTAAACATAGTTCTAATGAAGGCATAAGCCGAAATATTATATATATCAAATATGACTAATAAATTTTGTACAACTAAAATACATTGCTATTTTTTCATCATGTTATGATGAAATTCTATGGAGTAAATGCCAATTGAATCAAAATATAACCCATAACTTTGCTATAAAACATCAACTGTGATGCCAGCAATACTATGATATATTTTCTGTACGAAATTCTACGGTTGATTATTTTTAATATTTCATTAGCATACTTTTTGTAAATCAAATATAATCATATATATATATATTGTAATATGGAACTAAAAAAAACTTTTTTTTATTAATTTATAATAACGACTGAGGGTCCTTGATAGAATTTCAATACCACATTTGAATTGTTGAACTTTTTTGTGATTTTTAATAATTCGAAACTTTGCACGAACATCAATGTAAATATAGGCAAAAATTAACATCCTTAGACTAATATTAGGAAAACAAAAAAAGTCTTCACATTCTTATGTAACTGAGTGTAAATATGTCTCCAACATCAAATATTGACAAATAAACTCGCCGGGAGAAATTCCACCCGAAATCATCATTGACTTGACAATTCAATAAGTAAGTCTTTATTCATATGCAGGGTTTACAAAAACGTAAAAATCATTTCGGACTCGGCAGTCTGTCACCATAGCGAAAAGTGAACAATCATCGATTTATAAACGGAGAGTTAACGCGAAGACTCACATATTTATTGATTGAATTGGCATTTACTTGGTAGAACTCCATTATAACACGGTGAAAAAATAGCAATGTATTTTAGTTCTACACATTTTTTTACAAGATATGGTTGATATCTATTTCGGCTCACGCCATCGTCAGAACTATACAGATGTTTTTTGCAAAAATTTTAGTACTAAGATACATTGTTATTTTTTCACCGTGACTCGCATGTTTTTTCACTAATGACCCGAGTTTCGCATTTCGGCATCTTCAGGCATTTTATCACACGGACCCAACACAACTGACTTATTTTAATTATCTAAAAATAGTGCCTTCCCACCAAGATGTGACAGCATGAAATGAAATAGTATAAATGACGTGACTTTGCAAGAATCTTTTTGCAAGAATCTTTTCTTACCTTTATTTCAAATAATATAAATTATTTCGCTGTTGCAGTCAATGAAATAACGTCGTGCAAGACAGCTATCAGGTGTCACATGTCAACCGAGATTATCGGATTGCCGTAATATTGCGGGCCAGCTTTCATACATGTCAAAATTAATCCTGGCATTTGTTTGGGAATCTCAAAATCAGCTTATGCACCTCTACCCTTTGTAAATTGAACAAATTTTGGTTTGCTGCGCTTAAATTATTCGCACGTAAGCTATGGAGAGTTTGGTTGTTATATAATATATGAAGATCAAAAACAGGAACAGTAAAGCCGCTTTACATCTTTGTTTTCATCGTGAATTAAATTTACATCGTTATTTAATTTTAAACAGATTTTTTAAGCAGTTCTCATTAAAAAGTCGGGATACCATGTACTCAATTTTGGGAACTGATATAGATGAAATATACATCAATACTTCTTTTATAAGTTAACATTAAAGACACAATCCGTTTTTGCATTTTTTAATTGCTGTGCAATGATTGCCAACATTTTTACGTGGGTAAAACTACACGTCGGATATACATTAATTTATTAGAACACGTAGCTGCTTTTATATTAAACAAATACCTCGACATTTGTCAAATATCTGCTGTCGGAAAACCATTCATTTAGCGCAGAAGAAGGTTTAAATTTAACCATGGGGGATCATAAGTATATATTTTTTTTAATATTAGAAATAAACAGAGATCAACTAAATTCAAGTTAAATTCTTCACTATCAACTTGATCTTCCCAAAAACCCTTGATATATCCCTTACTTTAGATCAATTCAATGAGCTGACAAGCTCTTGAATTAAATTTCTTTATTACGTCATATGATGTTTAATCCCATTGTCATCCACTAATTTTAAATAAATAAGTGTATCTAGGCTTAAAATTACCCAATTGAATTTGAATGATAGTTGATTATTATTTGTTGAAGTACACTTTGATCACAAACACATTAACAGTGTTTAGTATTAAATTACTCATTATAGGCAATTGATCGTCACTATCATCAAAAAAATACCCTTGAAAGATATATTATTTGGATCCTAGCCTTAGGGTGTGTGTTTTTCCTTTGTAATTTATTCTTTTTGTATATAACCGATGCAAACTGTTCATTATGTGTCAGTTCTGTTCTATCTGTGTGATAGAATGTCTGAAAATGTTGAAAAGCGAAACCCATGTGGATAGTGACAAAACATGTAGAATCGTACTAAGTTTCAAAAAATTTAATTTAAATTATATATATTTAACATATAATGATTGTTCGTTGTGCATACTTTTGAATCATTTAAATACATTTTGTTTTGGTTTTTCTTTTTGTGTGTTTTTTCTATCACTTCGTTCATCACGTTTAAAAATTATTGTCATATACTTCAACACAAAATAACAATCCTATATATTTTTGACGTCAAGTTTTATATTACACTTTTTAGAATTTATTACAAGCGTCAGTCACGTTAATAGGGTTAGCACAATTGCCAGGTGCCTAAATTTCGTTTTCTAGTGACAAATGTGAATAATTTATCATATATTATTGCTTTGAAATGTTATTTGGGATTTTGTCCACATTCGTGCGAAACTAAGTTTGAATCGCGCCGTCCTGAATGTCAAATCTGGGGTAGACAGTCCCACTGTACTCCGCTGACATATGTGGTCACACCACTCATTGTTTTATCCAAGTTTGCGGCATAAGCCCGAGTCGAGCGCAAAGTTTGGTCACGCATAAGATATATTAATTTGTGTTTGGCTAAACAATACCAAATGTGTTATAGCACAGCCGTACAACCCTGATTATTTGTCATAGATAAATGTAGGGGTGAGTTACCAGTAATTTTGAATTTTTACATAGACTAGATATTTTTAAGCCAATTGCATCAATATACATAATTCTAAATACTGCTTCTTTATTATATAAATAAGCATTCCTTCCCTAAAAAATATTCAGTGGATTTCCAGCGTTTGCCCTAAGCGATACCATTGTGGCAACGAAAAACTATTAAGACGTGTGCGTTGGAGGTGCTATCGATTTTTCGAAAGTGTAAACGACGGTTGGCTTGACAATATATCTGCTCCTAATGAAGAGAGAGCGAAGCATCGTTTCATCACCACCGTCGATGTGCCGAAAGTTATAGATATCGCATTCAAACGTATGGGTGCCGCACGACTTGTCTCCCGCAAACCTACTGGAATGAACTCCAGCATGTGGTTCATTGTCTGTACAACGAAAAATCTTGTTCCACCGATTTTTGGCAAGGTAAAAATTAGATTGGCTACCGCAATATATAAAGAAAATGACGCTTTATTTAGTCGAGATCTTAAGCTGAACATAACAAAAAATAATACTCTTTGTTTGGTGGCATGATGAAAAGAAAGATTTATCCGAATAAATATTGTAAAGAGAAGCATAATTAAACTTAGCACTTCTTATAAAACATCCCTAACTGACCGATCGCTAGGGTGTTGTTTTTCATCACAACGCGGGGCACCATTCTGTGATGTTTAAAAATATCCATCATGTTTTTTTGAATTGAATTCATCGATTGATTACAAAATTATTTTAAAAAATTTGGGGAATTGCCATTACATCCATTCTATGTGTCTAAATTGGAATATTTTTAATTCGATTGAATATAAAAAATAAAAACCCGAAAGATGCAAGACAGTCAATACTAATAACAATGTTTGTATGACAAAAATTTCTTGTTATTTAAGAAAAAAAATACAAAATTTCTTAAATGAAATAATCACCTCTATTCAACTTGTGAAAACATTTCTGACCAACGATCCCAACACTGGCAGTAGAGGCATCTGAAAAAAATACATTATACGTTTGTTCATTATCAAAAAATAACCATAGAAAAAATTGTATACGTGTTAATCTGTCATTATGTTTTTGTATATGTGTATGGATGTATTTTATCTGATTTTACAATAAATTATGATTGATCTATACCGACATATGAACTCAAACAGTATAAGAGATGTACTTTTGATCATAAGGTATATTTACTGATTAGCATTTATTTGGGTACAAGACCGTTATAGCATATTAAAAATAAGTAAACATTTAGCTGTTGGTACATTTTGTAACAATTGTGTGGTTGGTAAAAGTTTTTTCAGTATCCATCACCGTCAGAGCTATAATCGAACTAAAAATAAATTATTCTTGCACTGCTTACGATGAAATATAAAATATATCGTCTTAAAATTTCTCGAAACTAAATAAACCTTTATTGTCGTATGAATAAATTGTTTCAATAAATACATTGTAATAGTATTAATCTACGTAATTACCAGGGTTCTATGTTGTAGCTTAAGTAGCGGTGATGATTAATGTTCGTTTTGGTCATGAATTTTTGGAAATTTGTACATTTCTACGTGTTTTGTCTCTCGCGACTGGGATTCTCTTTTGAATATCTTCATGCATTCATGACACGGATACAATATAACTAACTCACAATGAATGACTTGAGAATTCAAATAGGTATGTACCCCCAGTCGATATAGTAATTTAAAAGATACATTGTATATTTAAAAAAATTGCATAAAAAAACCAATTTTTGTTCATCGTGATAACAATGTCGCGAAATTCAGTTCCCTTTGTCCAAAAAAATCAAAAGCCCTATTTATTTTACTGATAAATTTGCCGCAATGTTTCTTTTAATTAAAAAGCATCCCTTCCAAAGTAAATCTTATATGTTCTTTTTAGAACCGACGTTCACTTTTTCCCTACAAACGGGATTAATAAAATTCCAGACAGGTGCTAAAACCCCGTCGGACGACACCGAAATAAGTTTCAAAAGCTGAAAAAAGCCTTAAAAATATCCCTCAAAAGAGAATGCCCGGAAGCCTGGTTTTCCCCGGCCTCCCCGCTTTCTTCGGCGTATGAACACGACCGGGTCTCTTTTTTATTTAACTTTTTCGCTATGTTTTGTTAGATATGTGGTGTACTTTGTGACCATGAGTTGGGTACGCGGGGATAAATAGGATTTTTTTCACAAATACCTTTTGTGTAGAGATATTATTTTCGTCCTCTTTCCTACATGCATGAAATGATTTAATTCCGCGTATTCAAACGTAGACGCTCATAAGTTTTTTTATATCATATTTCCGTACACACTAAATTGTGGGCGAAATGGTATTTTTTTATCCTTATTGAAATAACAATAGATTGTGGCCAACTCTGTTGAAATCAATTTAAATGATTTTTACTATTTTATTTCAAAGACCAAATATTATGTAACCACTGTTTTATAACCATGGCCTACATTACTTTACACTATAAATGAATGAACAAAAATTTGCTGGTTATACTTTGACTATTTATTTATGCTTATATAGTATTAGAATCATGCCATTTTAAATTTTTACAATTTTGTACGATTCCACATGTTTTGTCAGTAACGACCCGGGTTTCGCCTTTCGGGATCTTCAGGCATTATATCACAGGGATGCAACAGAACTGACTGAAACCCGGGTCGTTAGTGACAAAACATGTGGAAACGTACAAAATTGTAACAGTTCAAATTTTATATTGAAATTCCTTCAAGCACCTTCAGTCAATATCATAAATCATGTCATTTTTATTGGGGCACGAATGAATTTCTTAAATAACTAATAAGTTTTTTATATTTATTTAGTTTATTGTGTGTTTCCATTTCCATTGTCACTTAAAATTCGCTCTTTCCTTTTGGCTTCTTCAGTCATTAATACGAATAACCAAATCATATCACTTGACTGAAAGAAAATCAATCAAACAATATACCGTCGTACTTATTCTTACGCAATAACCTGAATTATTTAAATTTTAAAAACATTATTTTTATAGAGTGATCCAAAAATATTTTTGTCCTCTACCAACTTTATAAACAATATTTTCACTTTATAAACAATATTAATTCATCGGGAGATTAAAAACTTAACAAACATAGCTTTCAAGGTCAACAATAACTTAAAAATAGTAAAGATAAAATCATTAAACTGGACAGAAGCGGTATTTATAAAATGTCCTGTGGCTCATGTTTATCCGTTTATATCGGACAGACACGTAGAAGTATATCTACTCGAGCCAAGGAACATCTAAGATCATTCAACAGTAAAAAAACAGATTCACAATTCGCTAATCACGTTATTAATGAATCACATAAATAATATAAATTCAAACTCTAATGTGTTATAATGTGGTTCTACCAAGTAAATGCCGATTCAATCAATAGCCCATTGCGTTTGAGCTGCTCATAATAAAAATCCTTTGTTATAAATTTTTCTGAATCCATTTTTTTTTGTTTTTTTTTTCTCAGATAAACTGGAGCTTCATGAATTATCCGAATAAATCTCACAATATTTGAGGTAAGCAGGCGACTTGGTATTTTAAATAAATTCCACCATAATCCCATTGTGCGCACGAAAGGGGCCACTAAAAATAAAAGTTTTTACATAATTATTCCGCACTCAAATTGAAATAAGCTGTGGCTCGCGAAAGTTTTCCGTTTTCCCGCGTTTTGCGAATCGCTGCTGCTTCAACTACTGTCAGCTGTGATAAACGTGTGGCAAATGAGCTGGTTTATTTGTTTTCAAACTACAATTAACAATAAGTTATTACGCTTCGTTTTGTCATTGATTTGTAAAACTTTTTATTTATACAGTGTCTTTCAATAGGAACGCTTAAAATATGTTAAATGTTATAACAGCCTTGTTATTTAAGTGACATCTGTCAAATATCTTCGTTAATTATTCAATGTAATACAGAAAATCAATATGGAAGTTAACCTGTTCCCTGCTGAGCCGTTTAAAGGATATTCTAACTCCGAAACGTCAATAAATAATCATATAATGTGAGTCTGAAATAATCTTATTCAGTTTATCGGGACAAATCAAGCAATTCATTAACTCAAAAAATAGCGTGTACAATACAGGTATAACACCGTTATTTCATATATTTTCGAGTATCAACTATCAACACAATACAGCCATCTCAATTGTTGAGACGTTAGCAGTCAGAGGGTTCATAGCATTGAACAATGTTTGCGAATTATCAAATTCGGATGGACATTCTACACGAGCTTTGACGCCTTTAAACCTCTTACTTTGTAGCTATCTCAAATTGTAAGTCTTTGCAAATAAGCCACAAACAATTAACGCTTTCAAAGTTGACATGACAAACGACATCTAGCAAATCAGCCAGATTTATAGGACATTCATTGAAAATTGGACTGAATTTGTGCCACGAAGCAAAGCCGCGGTGGATATTTAAACGACCTTATATACCACACTTATTGCCATAAAATTTACTTTCAATTGGAAAATTAATCGAGTGAATATCTCACATATAACGTGTTTAATTTACAGTTACTCAAATTTTATACGTTCATAACAAAAGAACCTTTATTATCGCGTATCGACTAAGAGTTTTTTCATGTCTAAGTCGATTAGTTACAATTTAAACCATTTCAATAGTTTCATCGTTAAGAAGCCGGGATTCTCATTTGACGATAACAGATTTCATTAGCAAATACAAATTCGAAATGACACTTAACAGGTTGTAAACTCCTGGAATGACTTGTTAATGACATAATAAAAAGCCAAGGTTATGTACCTTGCGGGACAGAATTGTTTTTGACAACTTATCGTGTTACCACACCTCTTATATCTACAAGGAAAACTTTCAAACTTGTTGACGACAGCTGACGTGTCTTATCTGTAAGATTCAAACTTAGAATTATTTCAAATTGCCGCCAAAATATGAACACCTGGACTATCTTAAAGTGTCAAAGAAAATATACGACAATTTCCCAAAATTTTGTTCCTGGCTAGAGTGTCTTTATTTATTGCTGCGCTTGAGAAATGCTCTCACATTAATCTGGCCAGTTTTATGTTTGTAAATATTCTCCCAGTGAATATATATTTATTTTACGGAAGATGTTATTTAGAATCAGCATTTTTTAATGGATTATACACAATAAAACTCTGTTTTTCTGCGGAAGTCATTATTCATATCATTTGATCGTCTTCCAAGCACTAATCTTTACGTCATACCGTGAGTGCAAGTCAACTGGTTGTTCATATGTAATAAAAAAATCTTCTATATTCTCAAATTTCATGTCACTTGTTAATAAATTTTAAATACAATACAATGTTCGATTATTGTAATGACAATCAACAATTAATTCAACAATGTATAAAATTCTACCGAAAACACTTTAAAAAGACGATATATCTTATTAACGGTTTCAATGCCACGTATACGGTCTCTACATTACCACTAAATACCTGGTCCATATAAAAAGATAAAGTTTGACCATTTTCAAAATCTAATATTTGAAACGCACAGTGACATCTCTTGGCATATTGGCAATAGTATAATATTATAAAGATACCTTTATATTTACAACCACATCTAAAATGCTGCACAGCTAAAAAATATTTTTTCATCTTATTTCTAACCTTTCTATGCTGAGCCACATACAGAGCATCCCAACACATAATATTTAAAAAAAAATAAAAAATGAGGGCATAAAATTATATTTTAACTAGAAAGTTTACACACTGTTAACTCCTTCGTATTTGAGATTTTCAATTATAAACAAACTGCAATCAGCAGTCTTAACAATTACAACGATGGCCGTCAGAGGGTTAAAGAATATTTATGGCTCCTCTAATTTTCACTTCACAATTTTTCTCTGAGTCTCTTTCCTGGCGCTTATTTCAAAATACAATCCCGATCTTAACACTATTTTTTTGTTTTAAATATTGCATATTTTCAAGAAGTCCACAATAATTTTATGATCTGGACCGGTTTCGCTAATTTCAAGCATAATCAACCAATACAATACAAATAATAAATAAATGTATTTATATAAAAAATAACAGGTATACAAAACCAAAGGGTTATGCACTGGAAAAATAATTAACTGGATCTATATCTTAATTAAATTAAATAATTTTCAAATTAAATGTTCATGGTCCATAAATAAAGTTATAATTTGTTATAATTTAAAAGTGTTAACTATTGAAAAATTAAACTTCAGAAAATAAATTGCAATGTTTATAAATTAATATTATATTAAAAAAAACATATTTTTTTTTGTTATGACACGAAACTTTTTAATACACTTTAAAAGCCGCATTTGTTCTCGTTCAACCTAATTTTAAAGAAGAAAATTTTTATTATATATAAAAGCGTAATTACAAAATTGTCGATCTTTTCCGTCAACAGAAATATATAATATTAAAAACTCAATTTAGAATTTCAGAAAGTTTTTCATATACAGGAAAATTCTTAGAAAACAACTTCTGGCTGGCATATATGTACGGCACCAAATATTTTTTGTAAAGAAGTGGTTAATAATTTTTACGCATAATATTTCTTGTTATAATTTTATTGTGGTATCTTTGATGCCGAAAAAATATGAATAAGGATAAAAATTTAATTTCAAACTAAGTAAGGAAATAATCAAATAATGAAAATATTTTTTTTTTCATTCACGTAAAAATATTCATATTCTATTTATTTTAAATACTGTGATAAATAATTGATTTAACCTTTTTCCCTTCTGAGACGTGTAAAATATATTCTTATACCGAATAAATAGTGTTGATAATACACCACATTATGGATAATGTCAGGACAAAACAAGCCTAAAAATAAGATAAAAAAAATTGAGACGTTAGCATTTAGAAGGTTAAACGTAGTTTTCCAAAATCAAACAGTACAGATTTACTCATTTTCTGCCACCAAAAAGATAGAATATACAAAAAAGTAGCCACGATAATATTTAAGTAAAATAAAAATCAATCATTAATGTCTAAAACATATCAGTTTCTTTTGTGTTTAAAGTAAGAAAGAACGCTGTCATCTTCAACTGTTAAAAATATCTAACGTATCGTGATATATCGCTTGAAATTAAATTAAAAAAAAAATCGAAATAGCGAATAAGGAATTCGCCATTCCTCTTGTATGAACGATACATATATAGTTTTAATACCCACTTAAAAATAATTGGGCACATGTATATTTATACAATATTTCGTGATGAATGTTCATTAATATTTTAACTTCATACCACCAAGTGTACAAAAGCTTAAAATAAAAAATATCTTGTTTTTTTTTTTCATTTTTCACATCTAATTTTCGTATTATTTATTCCTACAGTGTTATACTGAGTACGAAATTTATTTATTCTTGCCGAAATAAGCGACAAAAAAATATACTTGCTCATGAATAATTGTTTTTGTTGTATTACTACGGTTCAAAGAAGTTAAATGTAATTTATATTCGAAGCTTTTTCTTATCTGAGTAAATTTCTTTTTTGTATATATATTAATAATCATAATGTTATATAATATATATGCCTTAGTTCCTATGCGTAGTGTTATATGTTATAAAATCAGTTTTTTTTTTGTTTTTATTCAGGTCAACGATTCAACGGTAATCATGGCGATCATTTTCATTGTTTGACGAAATTTCAATACAAAGTATTTTATTTATTTTTTTAGATTGTAGAATATTTGAAATAATTTCGCGTAAGGGATATAGCACAGGAATAATGAGTGTTATATGTATGAAATAAATAAAATTCGACTTTATGTAGTGAAAATATTTGGTAATAAAAGCGTTATTCAATGATCAAAATCGGTTACCCGTATTGTTGATCGAAGCTGGAGCGTATTATGGCATTTTAATATTCAGGCTCCTGATAAACTACCCGCCGTCTGTGGTTGACGGTTTGTATATGAGATGTTCTCAAATAATTATGCTATACCGAATCGTCGTACACGTGCTAGATACGGAAATGCGAATAAAGGTATTATCTAACAGAACATTGTCATGATTATTGGTTTATGCCGTATATGTATCAGCAACAATGCTTCAAGGGGATGTGGTTTCTTTTCTATTTCATTCGAATATATCATCAAAGAACATGGAAAAGTTTGAATATATCTATACACATAAAAATGAATGTTTGTTTGTTTGTATGTATGTATTGCTATATTAAGAATAGGAAATGTTTGAAACTTTCAAAAAAAATATCTTCTTTCTACACTTGCAAAAGTTTCTGGATTATTACAACCATATGACAACACATCTGAAAAGTTTTTACCCAATACAAAAAACTCCTAACTAAAAAAACTTTCAACGATGTCACACTTTGAGCAAGACATTATGCATAATATCAACTGTAAATAAACTGAATTTGACACGGTGAAAAAAATAGCAATGTATTTTAGTTCTAAAAATTATTTTTAAAAAATATAGTTGATAGCTATCTCACGCCATTGTCAAAACTATGCTTAAACTAACATTTGCTTGTAGAAAAGGTACACAATACATCTTCTCTCCTGGTTGAACGACCTAGCTTGTTTCTTGCTCGCAATAAAACTATTTTTTTTCCAAAAATTGTAAATAAAAATAAAATGGCGGCTTTGTCAATAAATTTACATGTGGCACGGAAATGATCTATTGCGGAAGCAAATCGGTATATTAGAAAACAACATATTAGTTTGTTCGTTAAGAATCCTTCGTGATAGTTGATGTATATAGATTTCCAGCTGTTCCAAAGCCGTCATCCTGCGACCCTTACTACAAAGATGCAAACACTTAGGCGCTGAGTTTGAATTAATATTATGTGATTCCTTTATAACATAATTACCGAATTGTGATGAATCTGTTTTTTTTACTGTTGAATGATCTTACATGTTCCTTAGCTCGAGTAGATATACTTCTACCTGTCTGTCCAGTATAAACGGATAAACATGTGCCACAGGACAATTTATAAATAAATTATATTCACACACATATATTTTATACATAAGCGAACTGAATGGATTTAGTGTCATGTAAATCAGTACTATCATGAAGTGAATATTATTGAAAATGCCGGCCTCTATGAAACGTCAAAGTGTTTTATGGCTTAACAATTTTTATTTCATACCGATATTTCAAATTCCAGGGTATACCTAAAAAGGTGCAATTCCCTAGAAACCCACACGTTTTATGTAGGTATGTATTTCAGTATATTGGAATTCAATAAAATGAACACCATAGTGATGTGTGAGTACAGGATATTCTTAAACAATATTCATTCGTTTGTTCGTGTGTAGTGTACAAAAATAGCATTTTTTTTACGTATCGTGACCGATAAAATTCAAATAGCAAACTAGCATATTTTCACAAAATTTACAGTTAATCAAAAAATATATATGTTTTTATAGCTCTTAAACCTTTGGTTTTGTATAATTGCAAATTATTAACTCCAAACCTAACATCATTGTCATCAATTGATAATGCTGAGGACGAGTAAAACCGGTCCTGATCATCATATATATTGTAGAAATAATACTAAAAAAATGTTTTTTCATTGTTTAAAATACCACTTGTAAATTTGATTTTTCGTATCCATTCAGAACTATTCAATTATTTTATATATTGAAAAACAAATTCTGTATCCACGCGAACTTTTCTAACTAAAACTCTTTGAGAAAAGTATATAAAATATCCATGCATTTATGTTATAATTATTGAAATTTTTGCGACTTCTTTTGTACAATTCAACACCGTACAGTTTTGAAATCACTGGTTAATTACAAAGAAAAGGGCAGCGCGTTAAATAAAGCAATACATTTTATTTTAAATTATCCACAAAAATACATTTTCAACTCCCTACCCACGTTAAAAAAAGAAATCATTCCCTCGACATACTAAATTTTTAAGTCGAAAAAAGAATAGCTATTTACTTATCAATAAAAAAACCTCCTGATATATTTAGTATGAAGAGGTTTTTCAAAGAAGAGACACGTGTCTTATCTAATTATATACTAATTGAAATAATAATGCTTTCAATTTTAATTTTATATTTATCGATGAATTTGTCAATTAAATACATTATAAAAACCAATTTCACTTATTCTTAGTGCGACTGACTTTCAATTTGAGATAGCGTATCGAAATGCCAGGCAATCCATATCTGCACGAAAAATTGATTTATTGTTATCTTTCTATACTTTTAATCGGATATGACGTCATCGATACCGTTACACATACACACATAAATAAAACAGAATGTTTAATTTTCAAGTAAGGCATCACGAACCCTCCCGATAAGTTCATAAATCTTCAACATGCCGAAGCATCCGCGAGCGAATAACTCCCTTAATTAAGAATACCTTAAGGGTTGTTTTCGCGTGGGGAATTAGGTTCACTAAGTAGATTATTTTGTTAGCATCTGATAGCGTCTAGTTTCAGTAACTTTTCCGTTTAACACGTCAAGTCACAATGGAGTTTTTATTTTTATCTTGATAGTTTTTTATAATAATACTTTCACTAAAATATTTTGATCAAACTGAGCAAAACAAAAAAAGCATAAATCAATCTGAACAATTAATTATAATCGTTAAACTTTTGTACACTTCGACATTTTTTTCACTCGTGACCCGGGGTTCGCCTTTTGACATCATTAGACAATCTTGAAAAGTTTTACGTCCATATAAAAAGGAACAGTTCGAATCGTATAAATAAAAGAAAAATTCAAAGAATATTGCTTCTAGGAGCCAAATGTCTATCTGAATTAATTTTAATATTAACTGATTTGGTTAAACATTTTTCATTAAACTTTAAAAATATATTGACATGACCAATTTAACCGAATTTATTTGTTATGTGAAAGTGTTTGTTAACGTGTCTAAAATTAAGTACTTCTTTCTATTTATATGTTATTAGAAAATCTATTTCTCAGTGGTAGAAGACATCTCTTTTTACTGTTTCAAATTGTTGGTCGGGTACAATATCAAATAACGCCCTATTGTAAGAATTAAATTATTCAGTTTTTTGACTGACGTAAAGAATGTCACTAGAAATAGTTTGTGTAGGTTCCATTGTTCATTCAAAATTAGCTGAGAGCATAGTTGTGCTCTATAAATTAACATTTTTTTTTGATATAATACTTTATAATATCCCATGTTTCGATACAATATTTTTTGTAGAACTTTGTTATGACACCATCAAAAAATTTCAATTTATTTTAGTTGTACAAGATTTGTAAGGTTTGTAGTTAAAAGCTATTTCGGCTTACATCACAACTATGTTTAATCGTAGATTTCCTCATCTATATATAGAAGCGTAGAACAAGTATTAAATATATATTGTCTTCTGTTCTTACATCCTAGTTTTATATTGTGATGAAAACTTCATACAAATTTGTAAATTGATTTTATATAGTAAAGCTCTTAGCTAAATGCAATGGAATAATTTAAAATTCATAGATATCAGCAATCCAATGACGTTCTTAACGAATAAACAAATCTATCCCCGCTACTCAGAACATTACAGAAGGTTATGCATTTTATTAAATAAATCATCTTAGCTTTCTTTCCTAATAACAATAGTTATTCAGTTGACGTGTATTCCCACACAATAAAAAATAACCAGATTAACTCTCCCTCCGAAAAAAAATATAATCATTGCTGTTTTCTCACCGTAATTAAAAGCCAATTCAATCAGAAAATATTAGCCTTTTTTATAAGGCTTTAATACTGATATCAATTTATATTGCGTATTTCCTTCGTATGAATTGTATCGACGTGAAACATGTTAGACGTTGAACGATTCTCGTATAGTACATATTTTGAAATCGCGCCGTAATTACTTATTTAGACATACCCCGCTATATCTCATCCTGTATCCGAACGCGCTTTATTTTTCCTGCAAAAAATGTAATAACTGCCAATTTAATAATATATTATGCTATCCAATAAATCGCCAACCATTTTTCTTGCGAAGATTGGCCATCAGTCAAAACTGTAATACCTTCGCCAAAAGAAGCAAACTTTTTTCGCAAAATAAAACTTCTTATGGTTTTCTACCAGTTTTTTTTCTATACACTTACGGGCTTCATTTTGAAATTTAATTAATTCTATATACACTTAATACTCGTTTTTTATGTGAAACAATTTTTCTTTTAATTCAAATAAAAAAAACCTTTCAAATATCAATTGATGCGTATGTATTCTTGTTAAAAATTTCTGCCCAAATGTATCAAATATAATTTGATAATCAAATAAGCAACAAATTACTCTCAAGGTATAATTTACGATATCGACTGAAGTTACTTGATGGAATTCCAATATCGAATTGGAATTGTTACAACTTTGCACGATTCCACATTTTTTGTCATTAACGAATCGAGTTTCACCTTTGCCTGAAGATATATGCCTGAAGATACCGAAAGGCGAAGCCCGGGTCGTTAGTAACAAAACATGTGGAATCGTACAAAGTGGTAACAATTCAAATTTACTTTCAAGGTGTTAATTATCCCTTCTTCGTGGAAAGACATTATATTTTAAATAATTAAACCCATTTTTTTTAGTTTTATCGACGATAATAAAATTAAATTCATACTATTTCCACAATATATTCTATCATCAGGATCGCTAATTGCGAGTATTATCAACTGATACTGAAGAAACCGGTCCTGAACGTAAAACATATTCTAGAAATAGCACTAAAAACTTTGTTTTTAGTATTTAAAATATCATGCCTTTCTATCAAGTAGTGTTAGTTGCGCATTAAAGGTGATGGTTTACTCGTTGAAAATTTTTTGCTCATTTTCACATGTTTTCTCAAGCAGTTAAAATTTAATATGGAAATTCTATCAAACACCCTCAGTTTATACCCAGTTGCTTCAACCGCATAGTTTATCACGAAGTCTGAATGATCCCCTATAGTCCAATGTATAATTTATACGTTTTGCATATTGTTATTTTTCGATTTTATGCTCCGAATAATTTATAATGTTTTGATTTTGGTATCTAAGAAAATTGCTGAACGAATCAATTAGAATTGGTTGATAAATCCAACCTGCGAAATAAGCACTTTTGCTCAAGATATTTCTGGTATATAGTAGGTGATAACGCTTATCGAACAGTTTAGACTACGAACACTATCTCGAAAGAATTTTGTGTTCGACCACACATATTCAGATAACGAACTTAAACGATATATTAATCCACTTATTCTATCTATAAAACTCGGCTGATCGGTTAACGAATAATTCTGATAGTTTTGGTATCTTTTAACTCTTTCATCATGCTTATATCCCCTTGAAAAAAAATTGAGACTTACTGGAAATCCACATTAAATTATCGGTACAGTGTACTCTCGATTATCCGTGTATGGATTATCCGGTTTGCGGATTATTCGTACCTGAAAATAAATATTTTTTAATTCAAATATAATCTGATTGATTTTTTTTCTATAACGATTATGAGACGCATTAATGAATTGGGATCTTAAATATGCGCGTTGTTTGAAAAAAAGGATGAATTTAGCGATGTGTTTGTGTTAACGTAACTAATCGGTGAATTTTTTTAACCATTTGTGTGTTTTGAATGTATGAATGTTCGCATATACCGCAATTAAAATCACAATTTATGGGACTAGAATGAGTCAAGAATTGAAACCCTTTGTACTCTATATGCGTTCCTATTTGCATTTTCAGTAAAGTGCATAAACCGGCGCGAGTGCCCGCAGTAAATTTGTTAATTTCGATATTTATTGCCTATATTTGTCAGCTCTCGGGACTACGTTTGTTATTATGATACAATATTATTATTTTACGTATTTTTTTGTGTTTTCTTGATAAATAATGAATATATAAATAATTTGTTAAACAATTGTATTGTGTATATGATATTATATTCGAAAATAAAATAAAAAATTGATGATTCGCATTATCCGTGTTTTTCAATTATCCGTGACCATCCTGCCCAGCATTAGCCCGGATAATCGAGATTGCACTGTATTTTGTGTTATTTTTCCTACGAATTACTATTTATCTAAAAAATTCACTTGTTCGAGGCTCTACTTAACTAGACAAATTTCTTAAAAAAAAAATTGAATAAAATTTCTTAGAACATTTAAATTAGAAATTTAGGTGCTTATTTTACTGTTACCGGTTTAGAAAAAGCTTTCAATTTTACGCGTTAATTTTTATAATACAAAAGAATCAGTCGTATTTAAAAACCACTTTTTGGACATTTTAATTAACTGGTTTTAATCTTGATTAATATTTACTTACTATATATTTAAGACGCCGGTTCCATTTATTACTGAAATCCCAAAGCTTTTTTGTAAATGTTTGTCTACTATATATTATGAAGACACAATATTGTACCGTACGTTTTCGCTAACTTCTGCCTGGGAATAAAGAGTACTAGAAGGGTTTCGTTCCCATTCAAAAACTGATGATAATGATTATAAATAGTTTTGTTAGTTGAGGTTTGAGTACCTCGTAGCACATTAACCCCGCCTCTGTCGTGCCACAGCACTATTAACCCAGCCTCAGCATTTTGCGGCTCGGTGTTATAAGGGCCAATATCCATTTATCACACGGGATATGAGTCATTTTGTTTGGTGCTCAAAGGGCTAGCCTCCCATACAACGCTCATTCATATGAGCCCTTTCGTGTACAATTACGACAGGTATTGTCCTACCTTTGTTACGAGGGTCAAAACGACCTGTGCAATGCACTAATTAAAAAAACTTATAATAATTCATAGGAATACGTGCGATTCGTGCTTTTTAAGCATAAGTGTTTGTTATTATTTTCTTGCCGTTTTTAATGGATTATTTGCTGCTTAATTTATCTTTATGTTTTATAAGAAAAATTGCTTATTAAAATAAAAATTATAAATAATAAACGATATCGACTGAAGTTGCTTGATGGAATTTCAATATCAAATTTTAGTTTCTGAAACTTTGTACGATTCCACATGTTTTCTCACTAACAATCTGTTATTCACCTTTCGGCATCTTCAGGTGTCTGGGTGATAGAAAGCATTAAAATTCCGAAGTCAAGGCCCGTGTCTTTTTTAGAGAAATGTTATATTTTTAAGTTACTTCTTAATTGAATTGCAATTTGTTTAAAGAATAAAAATAATTTTTAGTTTTTTGATTGAATTGGCATTCACTTGGTATAACTCCATTATAACACGGTGAAAAAAAATCTATCACTTTGTTTATAACCATTGCTTAACTCTCTGCGGGGTGCTTCTTTGTTTCTGTAATATATCATTTCCGTGCCATATGTAAACTTATTGATATAGCCGCCTTTTTAATTTCATTTACAATTGTTAGTTTTATTGCGAACAGGAAACAAGCTAGGTCGTTAAACAGGAGAGAAGATATATTGCGTACCTTGTCTACACAGCTATATATAAATAAGCAAATGTTAGTTTAAGCATAGTTCTGACGATGGCGTGAGCCGAAATAGCTATCAGCTATATTTAAAAAAATAATTTTGTAGAACTAAAATACATTGCCATTTTTTCACTGTGTTATAATGGAGTTCTACCAAGTGAATGCCAATTCAATCAACAAATTAACGTATTAATTTAGAATGGGTGGTATGCTAGAAACATTTAGGAGAGTGTAATCAAGAAATTCGACAAACACACACACACACAAATTGATTTGTATATACATATATATACAGATTTACACATTAATTATCAGTCACAAAAGATTCACACATAAATAAAAAAAAATCGATTTAAATATATTATAATACACCTAGTCCTTTTTTTACGCGATACATTAGTTCCAGAAAAAGGCGCGTAAAAAAAATGATTTCACCCAATTGCATTATATTTCTTTACACACCCTAAAACATAAATTCGCATAATATCCGATACACTTGTCAACATTTGGCAATTGTATGTGTATTTAAAAAAATGGAATGCTTTACAAAATCAATTTTTAAAAATACACATTTTTTTATTTAAAAAAATAATGAAACGTACATGCCTAGCATCGTATATAAATGTCTTTTTTAAAACAAATTTGGTGAAAAAAATGCGGCGCTGCCGTCCAAAAAAATCGCGTATTCGCGAAATCGCGTAAAAAAAAGGACTGGGTTTATAGACGTAGTGTATATTGACCAACTTAAACAATTTGTATACCTAAATTTGCCGAAATTTGCTGTTACTATCGACACTATCTACTGATTACCGACTGTTAACTTTTATATATTGTTAGTCATCGTATGATATAACTTCAGATTACTTATATCCTCTGTGGCTAAAATATGCGTAGAAATATGAAGAATTATTTTGACGTCGTATATTTTTTTTTGATCAATAGTTACTGAAATATATAGTCATACCGAATAAAAGTTGTTTTATATTGTTATCATATTATTATGTAAAAATGACCATAGACAAGTGAAGTGAGTGCATCATTTTTTAATATATTCTCATCTTTGATTTCTGTGGAATTTGTTTTATTTTATTCGTGTAACAGCGTAGATTGAAATAATCTTATACTAAGGACAAAGTGCAGCTAGGACACAAATACGAACGTGAGTCATATAGATAAATCCTTCGTAGTTCGCAAAATAATATAACGAAAATATTAATAAAAAGAGACGGCTTGACCTCAAAAACGCATCCGATGACTGCTTAAGAGAGCAACTCTTTTCAGCTCTGGTTTTACTATACATGAATATTTTTCATGAAATTTTTCGGCTACATGTCATCACCATTATTATTATTAACGTTTGGGTTGCAAATATATTACTTTACCACTAATAAATGTTAACTGTCACTTATTAGTGGAATGATATTGTATTAAAAAACTATATTTTTCAAAAAAATTGTATTATAAATATCAGAACCGGTTTCGCTCTTCATGAGCATTATCAATTGTCCAACCAGCCACATTTATTGTTATAGAGGACTATATATATCGACTCAGTTATTCAAAAACAAAATCATGTATTAAAATTATTTTTTTTTACTCTACGAAATTACAATTGAATTTCCTTGTCTTAATGCATAGGTTCCCAACTTTTTTCGGGTGGCGACACCTTTTCATAAAATCTATGTGACACGCTAAATTCAATCTTTTGGATATAAAAATATTTTTTTTTAGTTGACTGTATAAGTTAGCGACTCCCAGGTTGGGAACCTAGGTTTTAATGTGTATACTTCTTGGATGGGTGATAAATTACCTTATTTGCGGTCGTCGCTATTTTAACCCATTCCTCGATTTACGCGGTACGGAGGTTTTTCATCAAAATTTTATACACAATGTTGGGAAATATTAAAATAGCGATTCTATTGTATTTCTCTTTATTACTAAACAAAAGAAATCGTAAAATTTCATAAACAAACTATATTTAATAATAATTTATTTGCGCTTGTCTTTATTATCACGTATCCTTCGTTAATTAATATAAATGAAATTGTCTTTGTTACGTTTGCACAAAACTATACCATAATATCGTTTCCCAAAATTGTTTCCGAAAAACCCCACGTATGTTTTTCTTAATAACCATCTGGAGAAGTATCGCTCTCCCATTCTAACGCCTTTTAATTTACCGCTTCGTTTCTCGTTCACACTTATTAGCGCAATGCAGATGTAAACACAACTAGCTAACTGCCCGGGCTCACACAGCCGTGGTTCAGTTTTAATTAAACAAGCTTATCGCGTCATATTATTTGCCGTGTTAACAAATTACTCAGTAAGTTTCGCTACGCGGCTCTGTGTCTATTTATCAACGAGTTCGAAATTCAAATCGCGGAGTAACATTTTGAACCTAGGCGCATACACGAAACTAAAACGTTCTATATTTAAACTCACATACAGTGTGTACTAACTCATGCAGGTTTCGAAAATTCATTTGGGAAGCAGGTTAAATTTAAATTTATGCTAAATATGTTGTATTATTTTTGAACATCTTGTAGAATATATTTAGTATAAAATATATTATAAACTAACAATATATTTATTTATAATGTCACATATGTTAGTTGTTCTACGAAATAAACGTTGCAAGTTATAAAATCAATCATATGCATCAATGTGTTCAAAATACGTATGATATTTGCTTTCAGCTTTCAAATCTCCTCGAAGTGGATACCTTCGAAATACAGTAGAACCTCGATTATCCGAATTTTCGATTATCCGGATTGGTAAAAAAAAAAAAACAAAAATATTACAATTCAGGACTACTTATATGTATGAAAAGTATTCGCGATACGGCAGCATCGAAAAGAAAAACTAGCTTTAAGCAGAAATTATTAATCGATTTTTTCAATAGTAATGTATGAACTTTTTATCCGGATTTGTCCTTATCCGAACTATCTTCATACCCAATTAGTCCGGATAATCGAGGTTCTACTCTTTTAAACAAAAATAAACACAGTTCCTAATTTGAAGCTCCAATTTAGAGCTATCAGATTCGAAAAACAAACGAAATAATCTAGTGAAATGTGCGCGATAGAGCAGAAATAGAAATCATTAAAACTTTTAATTATTGTGCACCATTTCTAAAAGTAGCCTAACTGAATAACAATGACTACAAAAATATTTATATATAAACATTTCTTTGGATTAAAAATAAATGTCACATAATTATAAAAAGTATACTATAGAAACATGAATTATTACAACTTTGTACGATTCCACATGTTTTGTCACTAACGGTCCGGGATTCGCCTTTCGGCATCTTCAGGCAGTCTATCACACGGATGCAACAGAACTAACGTACAATAAACAGTAAGCATCGTCTATATACCAATATTAATTACAGGAAAACACAAACCCCTAGGCAAGCAGAAAATGCAACAATTTAAATTTGATATTGAAATTCCATCGAGCACCTTCAGTCGAAATCATAAAGTATTCAGTTCAGACATTTTAGAATTGATAAATGTATTATTCATTTGTTTTATTTGGTACATACACATTTCAAACCTTTTAAACTATAAGATTATTGCTTTTGCAACATCAAAATTATTTAAAAATTAAATGTTGAAAATTAAAGGAATAAATAAAGTGTGTAAAAAAACAGGAATAGCAAGGAAGTCAATCAAGCAAGCTTATATAAAATGTACTTTAATACATTAAAAAATAGTATTCGCCTGAACTCACTCTTGTCCACATAGAATATGTAGATATTCAAAGCAATGCTGTTGACAATTGTTAATACTCTCGTTTAAAAATGAAGATATTTGACGTAGTTTCAATTTTAATGTTAATGTTTCAATTATCACATCTTGTTGAAAATGAATTAAATATACATATAATACATATAAGCCGCTACTGGTAATAATAATGAAAAATCGTAGAAATAGTACTTAATATTCCATTTTTTTCATTTTTTAAGGTGTTAACTTAGATTTAATAAAGATATGACTGATAAATGATAAAATAATTAAACACTAAATAACTTTTTAAGTGTTGAATGTCACTTGTCTTGATGGAAAGGCATATTTTAAATAATAAAAACACACTTTACAGTACTATTTTCACGATTTATTTTATGATCAAGATCAACTGCTCACGACGGACGAAACCGGTTGTGATCATAAAATATATTGTGAAAATTAATTCTAAAAATTGGATTTTGTTATTAAATAAAAGACGATAAATTATTCATTCAATTCAATTCATTAATTAATCTATGACACATTTACAAAGCAACATCATTGCTGGTAATAAGATAAAATTGTTCATTTCAACTAATGAGCTCGATTCAAAGGTTTCCGATATGCCACAAAACAAACAATACAACAAATTAAGCATGTATCGAAATTGGTCCCATGTTCCAGCGGGGCTGTAATTATTTTATCAATACACAGCATGATTTTTTTGATTGATTGAGTTTTAATTTACTTACGACCCGGGTTTCGCCTTTCGGCATCTTCAGGCATTCTAAGGATTCTTAGAAGATTGAGCTGATCAGCTCAATCTTCCCAATTCCCCCTTGTTGTATCCTTTACGTGAGATAGGTTCATTTAATCAACAATCTCATGAAGAAAATTCTTATATTTCACCACTAGATTTTGATCGTTACTTGCCAGATTGAAATAAGTAGGTATTGCTATAAAAAAACAAGCCTTATTTTATTTTAATGATAGTTGATTTTTTTTTGTAAAACCCTTTCAAGAATGGCTCATTATGCATGGTATATAGACGATGCTAACTGTTTATTGTACGTCAGTTTTGTTGCATCTGAGTGATAGAATGCCTGAAGATACCGAAAGGCGAAACCCGGGTCGTTAGTGACAAAACATGTGTAATCGTAAACGGTTGCAACGATTCAAATTTGACATTGAAATTCCATAAAGCACCTTCAGTCGATATCATAGATTTTACATTTTATCAATCAGTAAAAAATACACTTTCGTTTTGTATTTTTTTTTTTTTAATTTCGTACACTGGACACTATTTTCTGAATGGTGTTTTTTTTTCGGTAATAGTTAAAAATTTCGTATTTTCTTTGAACCTGATTTAATTAATAAAATTCATTACTGTGCTTATCCACAAACATTATTGTATGAATTCCACAATCAATGACGTATATATTTAATCAGTTTGTAAAAAAAAATCGTTCTTTTTGTAATTTTCTGGATTGATTATAATTTATATTTTACTTTTTGTGCATGTAGCTTACTATTAATCACCCTAAAAAATTCACATTTTCGATGACCGTGGTTGAAATGATTAAAATTTATAACTGTACTTATTCCACAAACTGCACTGCACGGATTACACAATAATTGTTTTTAAATTTAATCATTTTGTAAAATTTACACCTTTGGTATAAATTAATTCGATTGATTAAAATTCTTATCTTATCAATTCTGCATAATCCATATCATCAGTTATTGACTCTAAATATTTTTTTCAATAACTTGAATGGATCAACTTGTTTTCTACGATCAACATATTTCAAAATTTTATGAGCATGCAAATATGCGTAACGACAAATTAAATGCCTCGATGGTCTTCTTTATATTTTGTCCTTTGTCAATACCTTGTTAAATTTTACCTTTTTATATGTTTTTAATATCAATGTATTCATCGAGACGCATTTTTCTTCTCAACGATATTTATGCAAATATTTTTTTTTCTTAAAATATAATAGAAACACACTTTGTATAACCGTTCAAACTCAATCGTTAATCAAAACAATTTCGGTTGTAATCCACTACTATTCGTCGCATCATTCTCTACGCATATTCAAAATGGTGCACGGCGTACAAACATCCAGTGCATGAAATTGAACGCCACTATTTGAATAGTAATTTATTTATCAGAATGAATTATATTTCCCTAATTAGTTGTACATTCACCTGTGGGATCTGTACAAAAATTTTGCATTTAGTTGAAAATAGATTAATTTCAGAAAGCACATAGATGTTTTTATATGCAAATATGTTTGGCCAGATAGTTTGAAAACAATCGCATAAATATGGCTGGATTCGTTGTATGGCTTTTGTTAAATTTACTTTTAAGGGATCAATTGTTTGTGTTTATTCGCAAAAACTTTTAAGAAAGCCTCTAATGAAGAAGTCTTAAGGCATTAAAAAGCAAGTCCTCGGTGGCCAGTTGATGTTACCGTAAAGATAACTCTATAAAGATTCCCTATACGTTTTTCAACGCTGTAACCTTCCATAGTGAATTGCCGCATTTTACTTAACAATTGTCAAAGAATTTGACAGATGCCACTTTAACAAAATGGAAGTCACCACCTGGTAAATTAAGAGCGTCTCTATTGAAAGAACGTTTATATATACGTATATACCAAGGATATAGCTCATTCATCAACAGTAGAAAAACAGATTCACAATTCGCTAATCACGCTATTAAGGAATCACGTAATATAAATTCAAACTCAGCGCCTAAATGTTTGCATCTTTGTAGTAAGGGTCGCAGAATGACGGCTTTGGAACAGCTGGAAATCAATAGACATCAATTATCACAAAGGATATCTTATCGAACAAACTAATATATGTCGGCCACCATTATTGAATACTCTGACTGCTGTGTCTTTGTTTCTGTAAAGGATTCTTAACGAACAAACTAATATCATAGCGTCCCCATTAGTCCAACCTATTCATGGGGGGGGGGGGGTGTGTGGTCTGATTTGCTTCCGTAATGACCACTTCCGTCCCACATGCAAACTTATTGTCATAGCCGCATTTTGTTTCATTTACAATTTTTGAAAATTTAGTTTTATTGCGAGATAAGCAAATGTTAGTTTAAGCATAGTTCTGACGATGGCGTGCGCCTAAATAGCTATGAACTTTATTTTTTTTAAATTATTTTGTAGAACTTAAATACATTGCTATTTTTTTCACCGTGTTATAATGGAGTTCTACTTAGTGAATGCCAATCCAATCAATAAATAGATATAGCTCCACTTGTATTTTATTTATAGAAAGACTTGTTTGGCGCATTTGGGTAACGTGATAAGTAAATGTGTAAGCAGACAATTGTCTTCTTTCCGACATTTTCATTTACCGTTTAATTCATGGTAATTTTACAAATTTTCCTATATTTTAATTATATTCTTTTTATTTGGTTCTAAATATCAATTTTGTGGTATTATTAAGGCCATACTGTGATATTTCAAATACTCAATTGTGTCTAGATCAACAAGACGTTATTTCAAAAAATTTGTAAAAATATCTTGACCTTACTCAAAACCAAAAAATACTAAATGCTAATGGTAAACTAGTATTAAATTAATTAATCAATGGGTCTTTTTTTATTTTTGAATTAAAATCAATAACTAAGAGCACGTCTTCTTCGTTTTTAAATTAAAAATTTGATTCACTGTTTACTTTGCTTATGAATAACCTCCACAAATAAGCGAAACATGTGTCATGTATAAAAGCACACCAGGTGGAATAACAATATCATTCAATTTTATATCGTTTTTTACTGGTATGTAAGCTGCTCAGACGTATTTTCTTCGTTATTTTTCAATTATTTTGAAGAAGTTAAGTATTTAAAACTCATTTCGACGAAATTTCGCACTGTTTCACGTGTGACTCCAATTTTTCTGAGTGGAACAACATCCCTTTTAAACAAGATAATTATATCCATTATGAAAATACAAACGTGTCCTTATTTACCTCATTTGAATTCACCCCTTAATTTCAATCGCCAAATTATGCCGATGTTATTTTGGTTAAGAAATTGTACGTCGGTTTGAATACTAAATAAGGGCACATTCGGATTTAGCGTGTAAAACACTCTCGTTTAGTTGCGTCACCTTCAAAAATGTACCACCCTATAAATTAGCCTACTTTAATATGGAAATGTCACAGTTCATATTAAGCAGTGGCGGCTCGTTCATATACACTGCGGAGCTGCAGCACCCCCAAGAAAATTTGATAGAAATGAATTTTATTTATTTTTATTATATCTATAATATTAACTATTTTAAAGTGTGGCATGTGTTTGCTGAGCGCGCGCCGATCGCTCTTCAGATGCATAATTGTACACGTATTGTGCCGATAGAGTGTACAGTAATATGAGGCGAGCGCTGCGTAGCGACGTTGCTCCTAGAATTTTTTGTGTCCACGGTGTCACTCACTGTATGACGAGAAGTGCGTAGAGTGGAGGGGGGTCTCGCCGTATGGTCAGTGTCACGCTGCAGCTCGGAGCAGCGTCGGAGCAGTGCTTTTTTGCAAATTTTTTATTCTGGTTAAAACTATTTCACAAGTTAATGCCGCATGTTGAAATCCTTTATAACCAAATGCAATCTAGAGAAATCGACATATTTTCAATACAAAAAAATATAAAAAGCTTTAAGAATGCCATATCGAAAATACGAAATTCATATACCGAATTGTCTTCGTCACAGTTTCAGGAAGCTAGAGATATGTGCGACGTATTAAGTTCAGACATGGAACAAAGGTACTCTTTCAATAATCAATTATTGGCTGCTAAATTGTTTGACAGAGTAAACTTTAAAAAATATCTCCAGAAAATGCCAATTGAAGAAGTCAATCAAACTATCGAATCGTATCCAATGCTTGAGAAGGAAAAGCTTCTTACAGAATTTCACGTATTTTACGAAAGAGTGGAAATGCACAACTTTGATAATTTAATATCATTATTGAAAAATATTCATGCTAATAATTTGAGCGATGTTCTTGGAGAATTGACGAAGCTCTTAAAAATTTTAATTACTACTCCAATGACAACTGCAGAACCTGAGCGATGTTTTTCTACATTAAAAAGAATTAAAACTTATCTCAGGAACACAACTAGTCAAGAAAGGCTAACGGCTTTGTCAATGCTTTCAATAGAGAAAGATATGATTACGAAAATACCAAACTTTAACGAAAAAGTCATAGAAAAATTTGTTAATAGCAAAAATAGACGAATGGAATTTATTTTAAAATAGCTTTTTTTAATTGTTATTATTTTTGATATTTCAAATAAAATCTAAGTAATATGGTCTTTTACTGAATTTTAATTTATCCACAGCACCCCCAAATCTCACACCCACGAGCCGCCACTGATATTAAGGCTGTTTGTTCATAGGCTTCCAAAATAAGTGACACATTGTAAGCTTTTTTAATTTTAACCGGGATGATGTTTTGACTTGAAATTTGAAAAAAAACGCATGCGATAAAACGTCAAGCTGCTATTATATTGTTAGTCACATTTCTTCAACAAAGTCACATATCTATCTGTAATACTATACAAATTATTTCAGGTATATATTTAGCTCGTAATCTTAATTGCTACAGCTATGTAATGTTTCTTATGAATAAGAATGGCAAACGTTATCCTGTGTTTCAGTTTTATTGCATCAGTGTAATAGGGTGCCTCTTTATACCGAAAGACCTGTAAACCTGGGTCGTGAGTGACAAAATATGCGGAAATGTATTCATTTTCAACAATTAAAATTTGATATTGAAATTCCATTACTCAATCTTTGTCTAAATCTTAAACATTTTGTATAAATAAAATACATTGCCATTTTTTCACCGTGTTGTAATGGAGTTCTACCAATTAAATGGCAATTCAATCAATAAAAAATAAAAACACAATGTTTGGAAGAAGTGACTAAACTGAGAACACCTGAGAAGTCATTAAGCTACATAGATGAAAGCTCTTATAAAAAGCTGTCTAATTTTTAGTCTTAATATTTTACATTGTTATATACGACCACTTATAAGTGAATTTAATGTTTTCAAACGAAAACCTACATTTGCATAATGCGTAAAGTTGCTAAGTCTTGAAAATAACAGTTTTACTCGTTTTATATAAATTAAAAAATGCTTTAAAACTACGCGTCTGCTTAAAAGGCCAGTCATGTGTTACTTGAGAGACACAAGAGTTTTTTTCTTCCTCTGTTTTAAAATTTACTTAGAAAGATTATTTAATTAAAATTTAATGCCTTTCCACATTTTAATGCGGTGCCGATTTTTTTACATAAATATTTGAAGTACCGAATTATGAATTCTTTTTTTTGTTCATGTAAAAAAAGGCTTTGCTAAACTAGTTCTATATTTTTATGTTATAAGCTTACCACTAGGGAGTACGAAGTCCCATAGCATACAATGAAAATATTGTTTCACCTGTTGAAACCCCCAGTAGTCTGTAAAACAACGCAATATCAAACAATATATCGTCGTTTATGTGACCCTATAACGTATATTTTATACTGTTCCTTCCTTTTTACCGGGTGTTGCAGAAGAAGACTATATTTTTCTGTATATTTCTTCTTATAAAAGCAATATAGGCTCTGCCTGAAAAGGCCTAAAGGTGAAATATGGGTCGTGAGTAACATGATAAGTAAAATTGTACACGGATTCAAATCACATATCGAAATTTCGTCAAGCTCTCGCCCTCACTCGATTTTGACAATGATCTTAAGTGAGCTAAATAAGTCGAAATGACTACCAATACATTTCTGTTTCTAGTAATGCTCTGTGCCTTATTTTCCGTTACTATCACTTTCAATGTATTATCTGTCTTTTTTTGTGGAAAGCCTTTTTAATTATGATATCAACTGAAGGTGATTGATAGAATTTCAATATAAAATTTGAATTGTTGAAACTCGAACTACGACTCTACACGTTGTGTCACTAATGGCACGGGTTTCGCCTTGTGACACCTACATGCATTATATCACACGGATGCAACAGAACTAACCTTAGTGACAACTTATGTGGAATCGTATCAATAAATTGTGGAAGTAATACAAAAAATATATATTTTTAATGTTAAAATAAATCTGTTACTGTTGCTTAATTTATAGTGTTCACTTGGTAGAACTCCATTATAACACGGTGAAAAAATAGCAATGTACTTTAGTTCTACAAAATTATTTTTACAAATATAGTTGATAGCTATTTCGTCTCACGCCATCGTCAACACTATGCTTAAACTAAAATTCGCTTGTCTATATATAGCTGTGCAGAAAAGGCACACAACACATCCTCTCTCCTGTTCCAACGGCCTAGCTTGTTACTTGAACACAATGACACTAAATTTTCAAAATTCTAAATGAAACAATAGGTGTCTATGACTATTGTCATAGAACTAAAATACATTGATATTTTTTCACCGTGTTATAATGTTCCTGGTGTATTTT
Source organism: Himalopsyche japonica (assembly GCA_028555115.1). Classification (NCBI taxonomy): domain Eukaryota; kingdom Metazoa; phylum Arthropoda; class Insecta; order Trichoptera; family Rhyacophilidae; genus Himalopsyche; species Himalopsyche japonica. The sequence goes on along the minus strand of JAHFWJ010000455.1, from coordinate 1,338,356 downwards.
TAAAATATTACATTAAAAAAAAATAGTCCTGATATTTGTACCTGTATATCCGCTTATTTAGTCCAACAAAATCACTTCTCCGAATTTCATTTATCGTTTAAATTATCTGTATTAGTTTACCAACTGATAAAAGAGAAGAATTAATTTTTTCATCGAAAAAATCCCCTATCATATTAATAAAAATGTTATCTTTTTGCGAAAATAATTTACACGATTAATTTTTTTTTGTATATATTGTGGTTTTCCATCGAAGTATTATTTTTTCCAAATGTATCATTTGTGATCTGTTTATCCAGTAGTTTTTGAAATGGACTAAAAAAATCTGCAGTTTTCGGGTTTGCCTGTTCAATAATGCAAGAATCTTTTATGGTAAAAAGCGAGCGCGTTTACTCGTAGAGAATACCTAAAATAAGTGACCCCTTACAGAGTAGAACGGTGCAAAAGTGTCAGCAGATCAGCCGTTTTCAAATATTTTTTTATTTATGATTCCCTTCGTTCTTACCGTATTTTTCAATTCGGTGTTGCAGTGGATCAACTTTGATTCACAATTTAATATAACACTATAGAAAACTTTCTATGTTCAAATTCATTTTATACGACACAGAGTTGGCACTTAAACAGACAGTTACTTAGCTAGCATAGTACCTCACCCGCACCTGTGCGTTAATAGAGTTTTCGACTTTTAGGCCTCGCACGCACGGGCGCGTGATCAACTTTACAGTGTTAAACAACGCGGCATGTAATATGTTTACTTTATATTATTTCACAAGTGTTTAGCTTCATCTTTCATCTACTGGAACAAATTAAAAAATAAATAGAACAATATTTATGGCATTTTCGATTCTTTGAAAACACGCGGACTGTTGCTAGAAAAGTATTCTTACGAAGTTGGCTTGAAACAGTCAACATTTACTCCACTGAGCCACGTAGAAGATATTCCAAACTTGAATATTAGACAAATTAATCCAGTTATTTTGGTGTTAACCAAACTTATGAAAATTTTCAGGAAAAATCAGGCTAATTATAAAAAAGTATTTCTTACATGACAGCTTTCCACTGTCATTTCTGATACTCTATCAAAACACGGTGAAAAAATAGCGATGTATCTTAGTTCTACAATTTTTTTTATAAGATATAGTTTATAGCTATTTCGGCTCATGCCATTGTCAAAACTATGTATAAACGTACATTTGCTTATCTATACATTGCTGTGTAGAAAAGGTACACAATACATCCCCTCTTTTGTTTTAACGACCTAACTTATTTCCTGCTAGCAATAAAACTAAAAAATAATTAATGTGAATGAAACTAAACAGGCAGCAATTTCAATAAGCTTAAATATTGGACAGAAATGGTTTATTACGGGAAAGCATTAGCCCCTCGCAATGGCCTGAAGAGCGGCGACAGACTTATATTTGTTTGTTCAAGACACTGCAATCAGTTGTCTCAAAATGTTCTGTTCATGGTTAAGAAATTATATCGTTAATTAAGTCCTGTACGCAGTAGCTTTTTTCGGATTTGTTAATCGCGTTTTCTTCTATAAATTCAGGTTGTAATATTTTTTTTATATTGAAGCCTATTGTGTTCTTTTCATTAATGAAATGCAATATATTTTTTTTTCCAGTTTGACAATAATCATTATTGACTACTATGCGCGTCATACACGCTGACGGCATGTCAGCTATGACGCGCATATCTCAGCAAAAGCAATCTCTAAATGTTCAACAAAGTTTCAACACACTTCTGAGCTTTTAGCATATCTTAGGAACACAGTCTTTCAGCCATACAAGTTTGAGGTTATGTAGAGGAAAATCTACATTTCAATTAATCATCATTAGAATTTAGTGATTAAATTAATTTAAATATTTATTTACAAGTATAATAGCATTTTATTAAATTATTTTGCTTGGGCACATTCATCTTTCGAATTATTTTACACATTGTTTTGCAACACACATAATATTAATCATAATTTTGCAAAAGAGAGTTAATCATTTTTGTATTTCCGCTTTTCAGATAGCCGGGAATATTTATTTTGTTGCCGGTTTTTGCTCTTTGCCGGGACAACATGCTGGTTCGTTTATTTAAAGCTGGGATTGTCAACTTGTTTTCATTTACATATTAAATTTTAAATATAGCATATCTGTACCATCATTACGCTATATGCACATTGTTTCTGCTCGGTCTCGGGATGTGTTAAGTGTTTCAACAAATAACTATATAATTGCAGTTTTTAACTTATTTTATTAAATGATGTCACATTCATGGTGTCAAGAAATTATATGTAAATAAATGAAATAAAACGGTAGAAAAACTGCAATGTATTTAAGTTTTACAAAATGTATATAGTTGATAGCTATTTTGGCCTACTCCCTCATCAGGACTATGTTTCAATGATCTTTAACGAAACTATCAACTATACACATTTGTAGAACAAAAATAGATTGCTATTTTTTCACTGGACTATAATAGAAACTTCTACCAAGTAAATGTCAATTCAATCAATAAATAAAATAAGATTTTTAGAACTTTGCCTCGATATTATAATATTACATAATAAAACTTTAAAGTACACTCCACACTTTTTTATTACACATAGGTAGAGAGTGAGTGAGTGTAGCGTGCAATATATATATTTATATATTATTAATTATTATGAAATGCAATCTTTCACCAGATATTTCAATATCCAACAAAAAAGCAGCTCAAGCAATGATATCATTTTTTAAAGTTTTCAAAAAATTTTGTCGTATAAATAAAAATTATTTAAATTTTTTTCTGAAAATTCCTATTGCTGCTTCAAGAATTATATACTTATTATAACCTAAAATAATTCAATGCTTTTAATAAGAAGTCAAATAAATAAATAAATTTTCCATATGCTTTTTTACTTAACGCTGTTAATGTAATTATATACGTGGCTTTATTTATTGTAGTTGGCCCGCACTGGCCGACAAAAGCTTCAGGGGTGTGCTTCCGCGGGCGTCGTAAATAAAGCTAGCGCTGAGTAGCATGTGTGCGCCCGACGTCATTAGCTTAGAAATAAATATTAACATATTTATTTAGAGCGACGAGGCGTGCCCTATCTCTTTTGGAGAAAACCCGGTCTCCCACTGCGGCCCTGTGCTCGGACCCGATAGGTCAGGGGTTGTATACCATTCAAATATTGGGGCTTTATCCTGGTACAGGTATTTCATCATGACAAGCATAAATGTAAAGCATTACAGCTTGTCTACCTCCACTTAGTGGTATACGTATAATATACGTGATTAAAAGTTATCACTTTATATGGTAATAATCATTAAATCATGTCGAAATTTTTTTTTTTTGATTAAGTATTCAAATCGTTTACAAACTATAGAATCTTTACATAGATCTATGGCTTAGTGTCAAATGATATTGACTTCACTGTTCTTCATTCTGATTCTGTAAATATGGCATTTATAGAACAATAATTGCTCATGAACAAACTTTTTATTTTCTACGCCCTTTAATTTTTCATATCTATTTCCCTTATTTATTCTTACTTTCCAAGCCCTAAGAGGAGATGCATCGCCCCCTTACTGTCATTTAATCCTTGATATCTATTTTAATATTGGTGAAATAATTTTTATACGCACGGTAATTGGATTTACTTTTTTTACACATATTTCTTAAGTTTAATTAAAAATTCAATAAGTGCATTATACATCGATGATTTATTTTGTATTTTGTGAAATATTAAGCGACAGAAATTTGAGTAAGCGCATGTCATAATTGAAGGACTCGATTTCACGAAATAATTTTTAAGCACGGTGAAAAATTTGGTTATTTATGAAAAAATAAAAAAGACTTAAGCAAACAATGTATTAGAATAGATGCGAAAAGAATAGCTTTTCCTATCATTGTTCTTGCTGTATTAAGAGAGAATAAAGCAAAATTTCTTGGGGTATAGCAACCCCCCTACCGTCAATCAGGCTATTATTCAGACCGTAATCCTTTTAAAGTTACAAAAATTCTTTTTGAATAAAAGCTGATGTCTTATAGGTAAATTTTCTCAACGTTAAAAAATGAAAGATTTTATAATATTTTTTTATTAACTCAAAGTAATTCAATATTTATTTTCGTTAAATTTCTCCTGCTTTATAGAATGTGTACCGCGATCAATCTTCTTCAATACAATGTTTACATTCTAGTCAAACCACAATTGTTTACTGTATATTCAATATTCTACATTCTGTTTGTATTTCTTTACTCACCTCATTGTTTACTTAATCTCGAAAATTCCATACATGCTCGAAGAAAAGCTTCCTTGATACAAAGCCACATATTTAAGGCATAAAGTTGAACCGGAGCTTTCAGAATCTAGATGTGTAACTAATTATTTTATTACCGCGGTGCAGTAAAACGCACGTCCGCCGGGAGAGGAGTAAAATTACACGCGGATCGTGAAAACATTAATGTGTTCAAAAACCACATCACACGTGTTAGACATGTTTGAAACAAGCGCTGCTTTAAAGTATCTTCTAAAAAGCTTTTAAACTCTGCAGCATTATATTCTAATTCCTATCGCAACTAACATAGTTTTTATACTTTTAAGGTGTTAACTGTCACTTCTTGATGGAAAGGCATGATATTTTAAATAATAAAAACACATTTTTTAGTACTTATTTCCACAATATATCTTTTTTTTTGATTAGGACCGGTTTTGCTCATCGCGAGTATTATGAACTGATAGAATACAATTTACAAACAAGTCTATTTATACAAAAAAAAATAATTTGAGTTTAAGGTAGCAGGTGTACAAAACCATGGGTTCAAGAACTAGGAAACAATTTACATAAAATCATACAATATTGATATAAATAAAGTGAATTAGTATAAAAATTAAATTTTCACAATCAGTTATTAAGAATTACAATTACAATTATGGTAAATCAATAATCCATTAGGAGCTCTGAACAATCAATAAGGAAGTAAGTAGTGGGAAATTTTAATGACGAAAATAACCCACACTTACTACTTAATGGAACAAAATAAATTAATACATGAGAATTTTAATGATCGTCAATAAAAGATGAATCGATGAGATGGGAAGATATGGTCAGTCAGGGGCGTTCCAATATTTTCTGTAAAAAAATAAAGTAAAAGGAGACAATATCATTTTTCAAAAAAAATAAAAAATTATATTTATATGAAATATATATTTATAAGGTTAGAATTAGGCAAAAATTTGTATCGATTAATTTCAAGGATTTATTGTTTATCTAATTTCAGTGATTTGTTATTGAAATGTAGGATTTTATAGTTTATAGTAAAATCACATGAATGTTTATTTTGAAACAAATGGTTTCCAAAAGTAGAAATCTCATCGCTATTTTTGGCACAAGCTAAATGTTCCTTAATTCTAGTATGAAGCGATCTTCCTGTTTGACCAATATACCTAGCCTCACAGGAATCACATTTTTAAAGAAAAATACCACTTTGGCTTAAAATATTAATTTTGTCTTTCGTGTTAACTAACATTCGACTAAGATTATGATTGTTATAAAAAGTTACATTAAAATATTTTTTGTCTATCTTCTTGGATATGTTTTCAGAAACTCTGCCTAAATAACTTAGTTTTACCCAACGTTTTTCAACGGAGGGAACATCAATCATCAAGCTCGAGGTTACATTTAATAAAGCTATTTTTTTAGTTTTTTTAAAGACAAGTCGATCACAAGATAAGACATTAATTCAGATTAAGACAAGATCGAAGATTTAGAAAATCTTGCGATCGATGCTGATCTGGCTATAAGATCGAATATGGCCATTAAATATGAATGCTCAACTAATTTACTTTATTTGTATCAATATTGTATGATTTTATGTAAATTGTTTCCTAGTTCTTGAACCCATGGTTTTGTACACCTGCTACCTTTAACTCAAATTATTTTTTTTGTGTAAATAGACTTGTTTGTAAATTGTATTCTATCAGTTGATAATGCTCGCGATGAGCGAAACCGGTCCTGATCAAAAAATATATTGTGGAAATAAGTACTAAAAAATGTGTTTTTATTATTTAAAATAGTTTTTATATATTCTAACATGGTTTATTAAAAGTTTTCGTATTTATAATCCATGAATATCGAGTCACTTGGGCGAATTAAACACTTTTATTGACGTCTCCGATTCGTTCATTCAATACAATAACGCAACAGAAACAAATGACTTGATATGAATTTGATGTTTCACTCGTGCCAGCTATGAACGACACGGTGATGATATTAGAAAATACTGTTAAATTCATTTTACATTCACTACATGCTAATTGATTTATATATAATATTAAATATTCAAAGAGAAGCATTATATTGCAAAAGCAAGTGATTCGTGATCATTATTGTATCGTAGAGGCAGACGACTGACTCTTATTCACTTGAAAGGTTTAATTTCTTGGATTCGTTGATCCTTTGGAACATTGTATCAATAATTCGAATCCACTGATATACTGTATTTAAAATTTTGAACACGCCAAATCGTATCATAAAAAAACTTTTTATTGTATTCTATACAATAAACGGCGCACTGACATTTTTTTTATATAAACAGTCGCGGATAAAAAAAAATCCTTGGTTTTTGAAAATAAATTTATAAAAAATCGTTTGAACTTTGTACATTTCAATATTTTATATCTATAACCACCTGGGAACTACCCTCTTGGTAAAAGTTTAAGTGCATGCTAGGACTAGAATGCTTAACGGTGCCGATAGACAAATATCAAATATTTTGTGACGAAACGTATTGTAAAGCGTAAAATTTGATATTAACCCGTCACTACTGAGTCATAAAATATATTAATCAAAAATTAAATCAATATTGTTAGTTTTATTAAAACTTATAATGGAGAAGTAAGGAAAAATTAGACTATTACGAAAAATAGCTCTCTCATGAAAAAGTGGACAGTCTTTATCTTTTTAAGTGTCAAATATCAGCACACTGGAATCGGTTGGTACGGTTAGTAAGTATTCAGAGGGTTAAAGTTCCATCAAGCCGTCGTCACTAAGTATTTTTAATAATTTCTTTTTATTCCTACGCCGATTAAATTTATTTTTATCTATTACTTTTATCAACATTTCATTTAAAAACTGTCATAAAAAGAATTATTTATAATTTTGCTCTAACTTATAAATATAAAAATGTCTTAATTTTGTTTTAACTATACTTTGGATGAGGGCGTAAGCCAAAATAGCTTTCAAATATATATCTTATAAAATGTTTAGAACTAAAATAAATTGCCATTTTTCACCGAGCTATCAAAGAGTTCTATCAAGTAAATGCCAATTCAATCAATTTTATTTTGTATTTTAACTATAATATTTATAATTTTTTATTTTTTATTCTTTTTAATTCATAGAGCTTACACCATTTGTCTTTTGATTCAAACCGAATGTTTATTTTGAAATTAATGACTAATTAACAGAAATGATGTTTCAAAAAATACTTTCAGCAATTAACAGTGAAAAAAAATTCATTTCGATATCAGTTGAATATGACTACTGATGAAACAAAACTGCATATGATATTTTTATCCAATGTTGAATTTCCTCTTATTATAATTTTAAGCTATTTGAAAATTTTCTAAATATTATCTATAATAACATAAAAATGTAGATTAAGCACTTCTTTCCATATCAAATACAAAATAATAATAGACCTTCTCTTCTAAGAAATTTGATTTTATGCAAAGATTTTGAATATTGTCGCAAGTAAGGCTGCCGAAATGGGCCCATAAAAATTATCTACGTCATAAAAATATTTTCTTATTTACTAGGCAGAATAAAACGTGAAATAACCCAGCCATAACACTGCCATCGCATAGTTAATTTAAACCGTTTTAAAACTTAAGATTTACTCTCTTCAATATTTTTAAAGTTAGAGCTTTTTAGTAACTCTAATGTGCTAGGTAGTAAACGTCTTCATTCAAGAAAGATAATACAACGAAGACTCTAAAGAATAATGGCAACATTAACAGTTAAAACAGATTGCAATATTTAAAAATAAGCCAGTGTACAAAAAGTATACCGTTCAGACGAGCTTTTTAACAAGATGTTAAAAAGCTCGCTTGAACGTCGATATAACGTAGATCCCGCCTGGGCAGACTTTAAGGCAAAACTAACTTTTTTTTTCATCTAAAAGAAGTAAACCACTACGACCTCTATAAAAACATAATAATTAAGTTTTTACGTTCAATCAAAACATACTCTAAACTAAAGGTGCAAAATTGATCGATCGCGAAGCAAAATTTAGCCAAACTCAATTAAAATTGTAAATTTTGTATATTTTAAATTTATAATTATGGTAAAAAATTTACGATAACGACTGAAGGTTGTTGATTGAATTTAAATATCATATTTGAACTACAGAAACTTACGATTTTACATATTTTGTCCCTGTTTACGATCCGGGGTTTGCTATTCAAATATGTTAAAGAGAGACGAAAATATTTAAATAATATTATTTTGAAAATGTTAAACGATATTTTCAATTTATCATAAAAACTCAAAAAAACATTGACAACGTTTCTTAAACAATTGAAAATAATGATTTGAAATAGCTCCTAACCTCAAAAAGGTTGCACACCGCACACCTACTATTTCATTTAAAATATATTAAATATAATTACTTATATGTGTTAACGGCCACTAGTTGATGGAAAAGCATTATTTTAATCCTAATTTTACAACATTTTAAACCTAGACTATTTTTTTTAAATTATGTACTATTTCTACACTTTAATATTTTTAAGATAACGACCGGCTTCGCTCATCCAAGTACCAAGTACCAGTACAAGTATATAAAAACAAAGTTCAAGAATCAGTTGATAATGGATGCGATGAGCGAAACCATTCCTGATCGTCATATATATATAGTGTAAGTAGTGCAAAAAATATGTTGTTATCATACAAAATATTATGTCTTTGACTTGACAGTAAATTAAATAAAAAACTCTATTGATCGAGCAAACTCTAAACAATTCTATTGTGCGAAAACGAATATTGACTTTTGCATTGAATTAAGTAACAGAAAAACATATTTAATTCGATTACATCGTCGGAAATATTCCAAATTCAAGGTTTTACCGCGTGTAACTTTCGCACATAATTTATACTTCCACCATCTTCGAAGGCTATTTTTATACATCCTAGCATCAATACATTTCCAAAATCAATTACTCTCTCATTCAAAGACTTCGATGTACATATTTTTTAGGATTCGTTAAGGAAAACAACTTTCTTATAGCCATCGCTGAAGACAGTCTTAGGTCGTGTTTTTGTGTAAGTTTATAAGTGTTTCATCTAAGTGGTTTTTATGCTGAAACTTTTAAGAGCATTCTTGCAAACTAAAACGTTATATTTGCCATAAAATTGATGCTTTTAAAAGATCAGAATTTTCAGGCATCCATATTAATTTACAACATATTTACTAACGAATTTTATGCACGCTCTAAAATTCTTTATCAAATTTTAGTTAACGGTGTTTTTTACTGTACTCACAAACTTAGCTTTTCCTTGTGTAGCAAGTTGCATCATCAACAACTACATTGCTACCCTACTAGAATTAAGCTATTTATATAAATTTCTGATTAAATAATTTCCAGATATACAAAACCAAAGGGTCGGAACAATGTAAAATAATACATTAATATAATAATTTAATTAATATTATAAAAGCAAATAGAATGTTAAGGACTCATATTACTAATTTATAACAAAAAATAAATCCAAATTTAATCCGTCCGTTAAAAAATAATTATATCATAATTTTTAACAAGAAAAACGTATTGGAATTTTATTTTATTTATTGATTTAATTATTTATAGCTACACGGTACAAAACTTTATTATAAATTCATTGCTTTTGCAACGTTAACATATTTAAACTTAAAGTATTGAAAATTCAACAAATACACAGCAAAACAATCAACAAGGATTCAAAAAAAAAGTCAATTAAGTAAGCTCATGAAATATCTACTTTAACTGAAAAAATTTCCACGATTTCTTAAAAAATTATCCGGAACACACAAATTGAAATTATTAAGAATGGCAGAATTTTAATTTTTGGCCTCGAATTAGTCGAAAGAAATACGTAGCTAGAAATATTTCTCTTCGATTTTTCAAACTATTAAAAGTGAGCATACCTAAAATAAAGTCTGTTGAATAAAGCCACGGATAGTATTCGTATGCCCTCAAGTTTCATCCTGTTTTTCACATCTCTGACTTAGACTCCAAAGTCCTCATTAAAACCTTAAAAGAAATATATTTTATTTTTATCCACTCTGAAAATGCTCCTAAATTACATATAACACGCAAGTTCAGTGCAACTACGTATGACTCTTTTTATTGTATCTAATTCATGTCCATACGATCTGTAAAGGACTGTCCAATTTTATGTCCATATTTATTTGAAATAGTTTAACACATAAGTACCGCAAGACAACATCATTATTTTTTTTTCTATATAAAGGAATAACACGTCCCCATTAATCTTTCTCAAATTAGCGTAGTCCTTATTCCTGTCTCCGCTGCTAATTACCTACCGTCCAACATCCGACGTCTAATGTCCCTAGCATCCAGTATCAGCCTTTCCAGAAGTGCAAACGTTTACACTAATTATCCCTCTCGATGATCAGTCGTCGGTGTATTTCGTCGCAGACACATTCAGTAGCGTATCTTGTATCTCGCCATAGGTGGGTTGAACTTATTGTTTTTTGCATGACAAATATTTATTTGAGTCAAAAAGTGTCTGTTAGTAAAAATATGCATTTTTAAATACAAAATCATGTTGTTATTCCACTTTTTGTATTACTAAGATTTTAAACACTTTTTTTATGGCTAAATAAATATTACATATATATATATATATATAGAGTTGTCTGATTCTTATCTATTCTTGTCTTGATGATGTTAAGTATTAGACTTGATTTCCGTAAAACAGCAAAAGTAGAATATATTCATTGATTGAATTGGCATTCACTTGGTAGAACTCCATTATAACACGGTGAAAAAAATCAAAAGTTTAAAAGTTTAAAAAAAATATTTTAAAAAAAAAGTTGATAGCTATTTCGGCTCACGCCATCGTCAGAAGTAATTTTTAAAAATAATTTTGTAGAACTAAAATACATTGCTATTTTTTTCACCGTGTTAGAATATATTCTTTTAACAAATGAAAATTAATTTACGATAACGACTAAGCGTGCTTGATATAATAGCCTTTCGACATATTTGGGTATACTATCATACGGATATAATAGAGTTAACAGACAATATGCATCGTTCATACACAATAGGAATTACACATACAAAAAAAAAAAAAACAGAAGTTCTTCTAAGACTAGAAACTAAATATATTTTATGATAAAGACAGATTTCGTTCAATGCAAGCATCATCAATTGATGATACTAAAAAAAGAGTTTTTATTATTTAAAATAGCATGCCTTCCCATCAAGAAGTGACAGTTATCACATTAAAAGTGAGCTAAATGCTAATCGGATATAATTTTAATAATGACTAATTTTAAAAGATAATCTTATAACCGATACACCCTCTGATTTTAAGATGAAAAGTTTTTAAGTTATCCAACGACCATTAAAATTTTTTGGTTAATTTTATACTTCGGATTAACACATACGAATTGGTAAATGGGTCTATTACCGTGTAATCAAATATCAGGTGAGCTATCATTCGAACTAAATAGTAAGACAGAATTAAAAAAGTTAAGCGGGTCGTTTATTAACAGCATTGAACTTAATTGGGGTCTGTTTATTTCTCAAATTAAGACTTGTATTAGAAATTTTTATGCTGCAACTCTGTACTATTTCTGCTATTGTATCTAATGCATAACCCGGGTCGTGAAAGACAAAACTTAGTTACAACAATTAAAAATTGATGAAAACTGCGAATATGACGTTTTGAAGTGCACCACTGGATATCCACCACCTCATTCGCTATCGCAACCCTTCTTCCAAGCCGCGACGTGACTTCTTTTCAACGGGCCGTCACAAGCAGTCGAAACATTAAGCATACTGTCTCAGAATTAATTAGCCGTGGGGTGATGAAGTACGACTGAGACGTGCCGCAATTTGTTTTGTCAATATTCTCCTATTAATTAGATACCGCCCTATTTTCTTACAGCTCATAACTAATTGTCATCGTTGACAAAAAAAATGTTTTCGAACATAGAACATACAGTTTTTATTTTGCATATACACACGGCAAGAACTTTTTCTCATTTCATGCGATATTAACACATTCGCGACGGAATGAATGCATCCAAAGTTTGAACGAAATACCAAACAGGGGTGTATCTGATAAAATTTAAAGGACTTATAAAAACCATGATAACTTTTACTGTAAAGGAGTATATACGTAGAAAGTTGTTAAAATAATTTATCTATTGCTCTTTACTATCAGTTAAAAAATGATATCATAATGTTTGTATCATTACTTTTACGGACGCAACAGAGCTAACTTCCGTGTGATAGAATGCCCGAAGATAACGATCGTTAATGAAATTTATCACGGGCAATTGTGCTAATTATTATTAAATTTGTTCTTGACTTGGCGTATATGTTTTCCTGTAATTAATACCTTTGGTATATAGACGATGCTTACTGTTTATTGTGTGTCAGTTTTGTTGCATCCGTGTGATAGGAATGCCTGAAGATGCCGATAGACAAATCGCGGGTCGTTAGTGACGAGACATGTGGAATCGTACAATGTTTCAATAATTCAAATTCATTATTAAAATTCCATCAAAAAACATTCAGTCGATGACATAAATCGACAAATTATATTTTTTACATTAAAACTGAAGAATAACAGACGTTTTTAAGATGATAATTTTTTCGTTAAGCGAAACCGGTCCTGGTCATAAAATATAGTGTGGGGAATTGTAACAAAGGTATGTTTTTATTATTTAAGATATAATGCCTTTCCACTTAGTTGTGACAATTTACACCTTATACATGATCTTTTACAAATTATTTTATTCTTCCTTGACTGGTTTCCAAAAAAAAATTGACGTATTACATAATGGACGCTGATAAACCAACGTGGTGTAAAACATCCTCGTTTTGTAATAGTATATTTTACATCGGTATTCAATATAAGTAACATTTTACAGCAAGTACACACTAGATAGTGCACAACATTTTTAGCGTTCCGTAATAAATATCATATCGCCCAAGCTTTTATGAAATATGGGAACTGTATCGTGGAACGGTTCATAATACAAAGATTCTCAAACGTGAAAAATTTGATGTTGCCGTGACGCAAAAAAATACACATCTAACTGTTTTTCAGAATAACCCTGACGCAATAAATTCTTAAGTGTATAATTTATGATATCGACTTAAGGTGCATAGGGAATTTCAATATCAAATTTGATTTCTCATTGAAAAATATTGATTTGAAAAAAAAACAATTATATTTTAATGATAGTTGATAATTATTTGTTGTAAAACCCCTTAAAGAATGTCTCATCAACAATTAATCGTTGATGAAAATTATCACAGGCAATTGTGTTATTTATTATAAGATCGATATTATTAAATTTTTTTAACTGCCATTTAGTTTTTGCCTTGGGGTCTGTGTTTTCTTTTAATTAATACCTCTGGTATATAGACGATGCTAACTATTCATTGCGCGACAAAACATGTGGCATCGAACAAAGTTTTAACATACCAAACTTGACTATATATTTTAAAAAAAGCAACCAAATAACTGATTTCTTTTTTATTCTGAAGAAGAATAATTTCAAAAATATTTTTTTAAGCTGTTTTCTACAATACCATACCGTGATAATAAAAATGAAAGAAGGCTCTAACGTAAAAAAAAACGTTTTTTTGAATGTGGTGCGACATTTTAAAACAATTTATAATACGGATGTAATAAAACTAACATACATATAACGGTTTGCATCGCTTATATATAACAGGAATTATAAAAAAAACTATATCTGTAGACGATATATTGATTTGTTGGCAAGGCACGAATAGACAATTAGATAAATTTCTACAGAAAGCTAACTCTATACATAGTAATATTAAATTCACACCAGAGATAGAGGAAGACAACTCCACCAATTTCCTGGACTTAACCATAAGCAGAGTTAAAAACAGGCACACTTTAAATTTTTTTAGAAAACCTACCTTTTGTGATACCACAATTCACGCAAAGTCCCTCCACTCATGGAATCATAAGCTTGCAGCTTATAACTCCATGGTCCATAGGCTAGTAACTGTACCTATGAGTCAGGCAGATTACGACAAATAACTGCATACTATTAAATCCATAGCCCATAATAATAGTTATGAGATATCGACGATAAATAATTTATTATATAAAAAACAATTAAATCTAGCTAGAAAACTCATTTACCCGAACCCAATACAAGATAACCGCTTCTATAAATGTATTAACTACCTAGGTAGCATTAGCGAAAAAATTCATCGGGAGATTAAAAACTCAATATACGTAGCTTTCAAGGTCAACAATAACTTAGGCAGACATCTTAAAAATAGCAAAGATAAAATCAATAAACTGGACAGAAGCGGTATTTATAAAATGTCCTGTGGCTCATGTTTATCCGTTTATATCGGACAGACAGGTAGAAGTATATCTACTCGAGCTAAGGAACATGTAAGATCATTCAACAATAAAAAAAACAGATACACAATTCGCTAATCACGTTATTAATGAATCACATAATATAAATTCAAACTCAGCCCCTAAATGTTTGCATCTTTGTAGTAAGGGTCGGAGAATGACGGCTTTGGAACAGCTGGAAATCAATAGATACCAATTATCACAAAGGATTCTTAACGAACAAACTAACATAATAGTATCGCCACTTGTCCAGCCGTTGTACAAAGGGGTGGTTTGATTTGTTTCCATAAGGACCACTTCCGTCCCGCATATAATCTTATTGTGATAGACACCTATTGTTTCATTTAGAATTTTGAAAATTTAGTGTCATTGTGTTAAAGTAACAAGCTAGGCCGTTGGAACAGGAGAGAGGATGTGCTGTGTGCCTTTTCTGCACAGCTATATATAGATAAGCAAATGTTAGTTTAAGCATAGTTCTGACGATGGCGTGAGCCGAAATAGCTATCAACTATATTTGTAAAAATAATTTTGTAGAACTAAAATACATTGCTATTTTTTCACCGTGTTATAATGGAGTTCTACCAAGTGAATGCCAATTCAATCAATAAAAACTATAGACCCTAAAGCTAGGAGCTTAATGTTTATAATGTGAATTGATTATAAAGTAATTTTAATTTAAAAAGCTTATCGAATAACAAATATAGCCTATCGACATTGTAAGACGTTTTAAAACTTCATTACTATTAAAATAAAATTCAGTAATTTGATATTAAGATGTACCTACTTACTTTAGATGCTCAGTAATGAATAAAATATTTTTTTAATTACTTAGACTAATTGAAATAATCTCTCGTAAAGGATATAATGTGAAAGAAATAAGGAGATCTCTCGTGTTTTGATTCAATAACTTATTACCTTTATCCGCGGTTAAACAAGTAATTTTCCAATAATAATTGGTTCCAAGTATTTTCATCCAGAAACTAGTCTACGATAAAAGATGTCTAAAAATGATTTCTTAAATGCGAAACGCTCTTTTTATGTGATAAATCTTAATACAATGTTTTTCAAATTCATATATTATAAAAAGCTGTAGGCTTTGAAAACAGTAGCGACTTTTTGAAGTTATGCGGAAAGAGTAATAACATCGTTATTACATTCTATTGAATTTTCCTCTCTTTTTCTTTTCAATTTCAAAATGAAGTTTCCTTTAAATGACTTTTTCAATGGAGTCTGATTTTTCCCAAATATTTTAGAAGTTGTAAATAAAAAACTCAAAGAAAATTGTCGGTAGAGCTTTGCTTATTAATGGTAAACTGTATAATTTCAATGTAACATTTTACGTGCACAGCAGTATTTTATATTCTCGTGCTTAATTTTTTTAGTTCAAATTCTTGATTGATGGAAAGTTAATCACCAGGCAGTGATGTTGATTTTTTCGTTGAAAAATATCCATACATATATTTACATATGTAAAGTTTTTACCGACATTTGTGCTAAAATAATACATTTCCCTCGTTGAAGATTTTTATAAAGATGTAAACCCCTACCATTTAAACTGTTAGGAATAATTTAATATATCGAATGAAGGAGCTTGATGGCATTTCAATATCAAATTTGAATTATTACAACATTTTACGATTCCACATTCTTTGTCACTAACCTCCCGGGTTTCGCCTTTCGGCATCTTCAGGCATTCTATCACACGGATGCAACAGAACTGACAAACGCGTGGAATCGTACAAAGTTGTAACTAAATTTTTTTTACGAATAACTTCAATTAGCTCATGGTGAACTCTTTTTTCTATCATATATATTGCGTTGAATAATTTGTTAACTTAAATATTGAATCTTTGAACGATTCTACATTTTTTGTCTCTAACAACCCGGGTTTCGCTTTGCTATATTATCAGTATTATTTTTTTGCACGGTTACGCCAGAACTGACAGTTTCAACAATTCAAATTTGATATTGAAATACCATCACATACCAAAATTAGTCTTTATAAATAATAACATTCGTTTACTCTTAAATTGTTTTTTCATAACTACACCAAAGTAGCTACTTGAAATCTGTAGAAGACTCTATTCTGAACAACCCTCTCTATCTTTCATAATTATCCAGAAAATTGATGACTTTTGTAAGATTCCACATGTTTTGTTACTAACTTCCCGGGTTTCGACTTTCGGCATCTTCAGGCATTCTATCACACGGATGCAGCAGAACTGTCGTACATTAAACAGTTAGCATCGTTTACATATCAAAGGTATTAGTTGAAGGAAAACACAGACCCCAAGGCGAGTACTTAATGACAGCTAAAATAAATTCAATAATATATATATGATAACAATTATTATAATTGCCTGTGATTATTTTCATTACCAATAAATACTGATTATGAGTCATTCTTGAAAGGATTTTACAATCAATAATAATCAATGTTCATAATTGTGGTTTTTTTTGTTGTTAAGAAATACCCACTTTATTGTCATAACTATCTATAGTTCTGACGATGGCGTGACCCGAAATAGCTATCAACTATATCTTATAATATTTTGTGAAAATATAATATACACTTGGGCCTCGTATAACACGGTTTTACACAACACGGATTTATACAACACGGTGGCAAAAATCGTGGTATATTTTTATACAACACGCTTTATATAACACGGTTTCAAAAAACAAATAACATGATTAATTTGTACGCCAATGTAATGTGCACATGAAAAAACCTTCCTGAGCGTGTTGAGACCTGTCAATTTTGTTTGTTTCGATACATTTCAGCTGCACTCTGGCAGTCAATGGTGCAGTGCATATTTCTTTATAATTCGTGGATTATTCTGGCTTATTTTTTGTATGTATACACTTTACATCATTACGTATGTACATACATGTACATAATAACCCTTGGCAGTTCAGAAGCATGAGGTATATTCCCTACTAGATTCCACTTGCCTTGCTAAATCCTTGGTTATTTGAAAAATATTTAAAATTGTGTACTTAAAATCAAATTATAAATAAAATATGTAGTGTATATGGGGAAGTAATATACACTCAGGACTCTTTTTGTGCGATTTCGAAGATATGCGGTTTTTTTACAGACAATTTTTTTTTAAATATTTCTGGGGCTATATAACATACATATGTAATAATGTAATTAACAAATTGTTGTCCACAATGCATTGACCTTGACCCATACGTCCTTTTGCTTACATACTAGTATGTTCCCTTATTGTATTGTTAACTTTGAGAAAACAATATAAACGAAATGTGATATCTTAGAAAAGAAAAATTTAAATTTTTGATTGCTTGAAAAAAATAGAATTTAATATTTGAGATATGATGTGATGAAAATGCCTGATCAAACTCAAATCGCGAAGTCTTAAAAAAGTGGGCAAATAAATTCAAATCAAGTTAAGATTGTGTAACATTCACTTTTTAGTAATACATTGGAAAATTTGATGTTAAAACCCCTCCTAGTAAGCAAGTTTTATAGACCACGTGATTTAAAAAGGCAAAGATCTAAAGAAGCAGCCGGTACTATTAATTACTTTTTAATTGAAAATGATCCTATAATGGAAAGAAGTTGGAAATTTAAGAGGGAATTGCAACAGATTTTGGAACCTTATAAGGAAATACGATTTATACGCTAAAAGCAGGCAATCGCTTATTACCGAATTTTTGAATGCTAAAACCACAAGAAATCCAGAGTCCTCCGATGATGAAAACGTACAACCGATTTCGAAAAAGAGTGAAGCATATAGAATTATAAGTGATAGTGATGATGAATGATTACCATTTTATGTTATTAAAGTTTTTTTCACGAATATGTAAATATATATTTGTTTATTTATAAAAATAAAGTATATATTCATATAAATTATCTTCGTTATTTTTTTTTTTGGAACGCATCCCCTAATTTTGTATAAACTTCAAACCTTGCATAACACGGATGTGTATTACACGAGGTTTTTGTGGAACCATATACCCGTGTTATACGAGGCCCAAGTGTACCGCTATTTTTTCACCGTGACCTAAAATTTTTATTTGGAATATTTGTTGAGTCAAAAAGCGTTGACTACTCAGCAACAGAATCTAAAAGGTTTACGGTTGACAGTAAATATTGCTGGTATAACCTCTTTGTAATAAAATAAAAATAATAATTCCTTGCACTTTAAAAAAGCGCATTATTTATTGCCTGACAGTGGGCAAAAAATGCAAAAAAGCTGCACGTGAGTTATATGGCTACCTCGAATCGCATTTCAGCTGTAGAGCTTTCGAATAAACCTTTCCTTTCGCAGCTTTTTCTGACTTTTTCGCCCTCCGTATTTGTAACAAGTACTTGGCTTTTAATGGCCCCGACGGGTTCGGGCAGTTTGCAGCCGGGCATATTTATCCGACCGGGTGTACCTATACTTCGCAGGGAAACTTTCGCATTCAATTTTTACTATCTGTGCCAACTAGTACCCACTACTTCGGAATGATTACGGCGAGTAAACTTGGCAAATAAAAGAGCTAAAGTAACATATTGTTTTATGTTTTCCAAGGAATATAAAAACTTAGCGGCCGTGGAAAGATAGTAAATGAAAAATAGTACACAAATCAATAAATAAATAAATACCAGGCCAGGAAAACTTTTCGCCAGAAGTACAGGATGTAAATTTTGAAATACAACCATCCGACTCAAAAAAAATAATACTGCTGATGTGTAAAGATATGTGATGATGCTGCACGTCTAAAGATTGTTTGTTTACGGTCGGCATTCGCACTTAGACATTGCCGCTTTGATTGCTTTATTGCCATTATAATATTAATGTTTTCTTATATCTAATGTTGTAATCGGACAAAATAAACCCTGTACAACATCAATAAATGATTCTTGAAACAAAAAAAAAGGTTGTAAATAATCGTAATTTCATTTTTTAAATGTGCCGTCAAATGTCGAGTCAGACTCGACATAGGAGTTGGCGTAAGCTATGCGATGTCGAGTCAGGCTCGACATAGGAGCTGTAGCGGTTAAGACATTTAAAACTAACTACCGTTAGAGATTTTATTGAAATTCAAAATAGAAAATGATTGTTAAAAAGTGAATTGTTAAAACTTTGTATGATTCCACATGTTTCGTCACTAACGATTTGGGTTTCGGCTTTCGGCATCTTCGGGCATTAAAACATGTGCTTAATTCGATTTCAAAAATTATTTATTCATAAATAATGTATCTCATTGTATTCACGGATAACGCATATGACTCTCGTTACTATGGTAGCAATGATGTATAGAAATCGAATTCATTGAAAAAAAAAATAACCAAGCTCTTCAATGAATTCCATCAAACTGTATTTTCATGAATGACCAAGTAAACAATTAGGCTTTTGTAGGGCCATTGTTTTTCCACCATGAGTTGCATACATTGCAGTACATCGGTATTTTCAACTGAATGCGTACATCCACTAGGTACCTTATAGCAGCTGTGCATTTAGCGTTTGTATGAAATTATGTACAAAAGTTCTGAATTATCTATTGTTTGTATAAAAGAATTTCAATGAAAATTTAAATTGATTGAACTCATATGGAGCCAATTACTTTCTTTATTGAAATAGATTCTACGAAATATATGGGTACGTAATCTTTAAAATCACAGTACAATCCCTGGTTACATCCTTATTAACCGCTCTTTTCTGACAAGTTTGTTGGAGCATTAAACAACCGTCGAAAAATATTACCTTTTAGGATGATCCATCAACAGTTATAGTATCATATATTATATATCAGTATAAAATACAAGTGCTATTTTTGATAAAACAAACACAAAAAGCAAAAGACACTTGAACAAAAATAGATCACATTAATTCCATTTAAATATATATTTTCATTTCAATTTATTTTGTATGAATATCTGTTAATAGATCTTGAACTTTTTCTTTTGTAAATCTAGTGATCATAAATAGCACTGTCTTAATTTAAATAATGGAAACACAATGAAAATTTCGGTTTCCGAAATTTTATATTTTTAGTTTCGAACCTGTTCATTGCTCATTGCAAGATTTATCAATGAATGTTGTAAATTAGTTGATAATACTTTCTGTGAGAAGAACTGGTCATAAATTTTATAAATATACATACATCTGGAAAGGGTAGTAAACATTTTGTTTTCATTATTTAAATAAAATATTTTTCCACCAAGAAGTGACAGCTAACTCTTCTTTTTTTATCTGTTTTGTGTCAGATGATAATGATCGCTATGAGCAAAACCAGTTCTAATGGTAATAATATAAACTATGGAAATAGTAAAAGCCATAGTGTTGTATTATTTAAATAAATTATGTTAGTTACTTATATATTATCCTTTTTATTTTGTGAGTGAAGCAAAACAACTTGCTTGACATATATCGCGGTGCATACCTTTATTTAATTACATTACTTTCTCGAAACAAACACAATACGCGCATTTATAAACATAACCTTATCGTACGTAATTCATTCATATATATTTATCCTACATTCGACGGAATGAGAGGCTTGAAATAAGTTATTTGGCACACTGTCCTATGAATGAATGACACGACTCGCACGAACGAATCGCTGCAACTAATTGACTCTCGATTCACAACAAATCGACAAATTTTCCATGCATCTAGTTGACTTCGTATCGCTCTCGTGTGTACGTGAAGCGTACTGACTTTTCACATGGTTGACTATGAAACGTTTTCTGTTCATTATTTGTGATTAAAAATGCCTGACCTCTGAATACAATCGCCGTGTCTCGGTGGAGCCTACAAAATCGAGCTTTGTTCTAGGTATTGCTTAAGCTTTATTGACCGTTGGGTGCATTCTCCAATTCCGGTTGCATGGTCGACAATAATTAAAACATTCATTTTTTTTTCATTTCGATGCATATTTCGATGTTGGTTGTGTTTCATTATCAACAATTTTTCCCTTTCAAAACTAACAATATTTCGCAATAATGAAAATACATGCCGTGGTAGACACCAAAATAAATACTGAAACATTTTATGCTGAAGTAAAAAGCTCGCCTATATAGAGATCATAGAAACGTTTTAATGAAAAGCAACTTAAAATATTTGTTTAGTATATCAAACCGTAATAAACTCTGTTGATTTATCATTGTTATTAAATAAGTTTTTAATTAATATTTTTTTTTCAAGACAAACTTAAAGTCTATTGATTGATTGATTGAATTGACATTCACTTGGTAGAACTCCATTGTAACACGGTGAAAAAATAGCAATGTATTTTAGTTCTACAAAATTATTTTAACAAATATACTTGTTAGCTATTTCGGCTCACGCCATCGTCAGAACTATAATAGTTCTGACGATGGCGTGAGCCGAAATAGCTATCAACTATATTTGTTAAAAATAATTTTGTACAACTAAAATACATTGCTATTTTTTCACCGTGTTCTATTGATTGAATTGGCGTTTTCTTGTAGAACACCATTACAACACGGTGAAAAAATAACATCATATTTTAGTTCTACAAAATTTAAAAGATATACAGTTGATAGCTTTTTTGGCTTTTATTAAAAAACAATAACCGTAGATTTCTCTCTTCGAGAAATGTATAAAATCAATTTGCCATATTTTGGAATATATTAGCAGATATGAAACTAGAATGTTAGATCAGAAGGGAAGATGTATTGTTTACCTTTCCTACAGTGCTATATAAAATATATAAATAATTGTACATTTAAGCATAGTTCTGATGAAGTCGTAAGCCGAAATAGCTATCAACTATATATCTTATAAATTTTGTAGAACTAAAATACATTGCTATTTTTTCTAACCTAATAAATGCCAAATCAATCAATAAAAATATTACTATTTATTCCAAATTATCTCAAATTTTATTGTTGAAATATTAACTTTTGTTTTACATAAAAACATAAGTTAAAAAAAATATTATGAACATATTCTTCAATGCCTTTTTAAAAAAATACATCACTGATTTTGCTCAGCTTAGAAAAATTTCATTAAAATTATGTTTAATTATTTTAAGCGCAACGTCCATAATTCATTCACAATCTGGTTTCTTTGTCCTTTGTTTTTAATCAGGTCTTCATTTTACTATGAGTTTTATGTGTTTTCATTATATTAAACTTTTTAATCGCAACTGTAAATCACAAACTATCCGACAAATGACGCATAGCAAATTAATTTTGTCTCTCTTGTGTAATGAAAATGAACAGTTGCAAAGTATTTTTAAAATAAAAATCCTTTTTGAATATTGAATACAAATAATTTAAATTATTCTTCACCATCAAATTAAAGCTTAAAAATACGTCAAATTTTCTTGTCTACTGAACTCTCATTCGAAATAAAGATTTTCCAAATTTCATTACAGTAACATTCAAAGCCTTAAATAATGATACGAATATCACATTATTATATTCATGGCTTACTCGTTTGTTCAAATAATGCGTAGAAATTCATTTTACATCATGTCATTCATTTGATTAGCGATTTGAATTGTTTACTCAGAAAAATTCATTTTCATTTCTTTTGAGAGAATTTTCTTTTGTTCGTTTTTCTCTGTGATATAGTAACTACATTTCATATATGAAATCAAATATTCTTCTTGTATATCAATTTTATATAAGTTTTAATTATAATTTATAAAATATTTTTCCAGTAAACGTTTTTCACAATTATAATAACCCAAGTTTATAATGCAATTATAAATGATTTTTTTAACAAAGCTATTCTGTTTTTAAACCCGCTATTCGCCTTTAGGCATCTTTAGTCATTCTATGACGCGGATGCAATTGAATTGACAAACGAAAGATTGCTTACTTGCTTTGAGGATTAATTGTTCGTTTAATACAGAAAAATAAATTTAATTGAACTCTTTCATGATTTTAATGTTCAAAACAATTTTATTCTTTATTCACAATACACCATGCAATTTAAGTCTCAGAATCCTCCAAAATTACGTTTCAATCTGAAAGAAATAAAAACATGTTTAATTCGTTGACAGGTAGTAATATATATACGTTTTTCCAATTTCATAGTCACTTGCAAATTTTATTTATTTATTCGCAGCGACAGCTGTAAATTTTAGCTTTCTGTTTGTTTTAAACTATTAATAACACCGTCGACATTTCCATTTGACAGTTAGACGCCATCAATTATTCAATAGACAAAATAGTCAGTCAAAAAAGTTTATAATTTTAATGCTTAGCCTTCGATAAATATTTTGTTCTCTGTCGACTGGCGGACGATAAATTATTTAACATCTCCGTAACAGAAGTCAAAGTTTATAGTCAAGTAATAATTTTGATATCGACTTTGAATGATCAAAACTTTCAAAGCGGCCACCGCAATTCATTCCTGAGCTTTTCCGATGAGCCCATTGACAATGGTGAGCTTATTTTGTTATATTCAATTCAATGAAAGCTCTTTTGCTGGCTAATTATTTATTAAACATTTGTTCTTGATCGTTTGTAAAAATCATTGTCTAGCGATTTATTGTAATTGCCTTTCGTTTATTAACATATATTGAATTACAAAACCATATTTTTATTTCAACTTAAAGTTGAAATATTGTGTACTGCTATCGCGATATTTCGATTTTTTTTTCAATACCGACTTTTTATATATAAATTAAATGATATTTCAATATATAATTCTTCAATTAATCTATGATACTGGCTGAAGGTGCTTGATAGAATTTCAATATCAGAATTAAATTGTCAAAACTTATTTTTTTAATGGACAAATTTTTTTATCGCGAGCATTATCAACTGGTACAATACAAATTACTAACAAGGCTATTTATAAAAAATAATTTTAAAATAAACAGGTTTACAAAACAAAAAATGGTTGTCAAAACTTCCTACTCGTTATTCTTGCTATTAAGGTTTTCAAGATTGTTTCTGAACCCTTTATACATTTTTGACCTGACTTTATTTTTATTTAAAACCTTAAGATTCTTATCATTTTACTTCATTCAAATATATATAATATATTGTATTATTATTTACCTGTATTTTCTTTCTCCTTTCGTTATTGTATACATGTAAACTTTAGGTCAAATTTGTTTATTTATAGCCTTGTTTATAATTTTTATTTTATCAGTTGATGTTACTGGCGATGAGCGAAAACGGTCAAATATATGTGTTTCCTGCATGTGGCCACGTTATTTTCAACTCAGGATTGTAATCTTGTCTTTTCAATAAAAATAAAGATATTTTATTCATCTTTTTGTTCATATATAAAATGTATACCAATAAATATATTTTTCTCGATTTATTAGTTATCATTACAAATTAAAAAAATATGAAGAAATAAACAATCTTGATTTACACTTTCTATTTCTCATACATTTTTATTTATTTCAGATTAGAAGAGAAACAAAGCATCTGTGTCTATACAACTATTTGTGGAGGTGAGTGTTTTTTATTAATAATATAAATTTTCTGTGCATTTTGTTAAATCTGTTTTCATCACCTTTACTAAAATTTCATCAATCAAAAGATAAAATAGCACTGGATTTATTTTTAAAGTTTTATCAATACCTTATCCCCTAAGGCCTAACGTATAACGTCAGAAATTACTTAAGTGTATCATTTTTTATTAAAATGTTAGTCGAAACGATATCGACTATGAATGCTCAAAAAAAATCCTTTTAATTTAGGGTCTAGTCTATGATAGCGGGAGCCGAAATAGTTATCAACTATATTTGTAAAAATAATTTTGTAGAACTAAAATACATTGCTATTTTTTCACCGTGTTATAATGGAGTTCTACCAAGTGAATGCCAATTCTACAAAATTATTTTTTTAAACATAGTTGATAGCTACTTCAGCTCACGCCATCGTCAGAACTATGCTTAAACTAACATTTGCTTATCTATATATATAGCTGTGTAGAAAAGGTACACAATACATCTTCTCTCCTGTTTTAACGACATAGCTTGTTTCCTATTCGCAATAAAACTAAAAATTGTAAATGAAACGAAAAAGGTGGCTATGTCAATGAGTTTACATATGGCACGGAAATGGCCCATTACAGAAACAAAGAGACACCAGTCAGAGGATTCAATAATGGTGACCGACATATATTAGTTTGTTCGTTAAGAATCCTTTGTGATAGTTGATATCTATTGATTTCCAGCTGTTCCAAAGCCGTCATCCTGCGACCCTTACTACAAAGATGCAAACACATAGGCGCTGAGTTTGAATTTATATTATGTGATTCCTTTATAACGTGGTTAGCGAATTGTGAATCTGTTGTTTTATATGAGTATTTTTTTTTGGACATAGTCACTCAAAAGGTTAAAGGGAATAAATACAGACGAAGTGTATATTTCGTTTTTTCAAATATCGAATGATACAATGTTATGTATATTATATTATCAATTTTGTATTAATGGCAATGATCCCTTCATCTTATAATTTATAGAATTTAATATTGTCTCAGCTCATCTTTATTGCTGCTGATTTAATTATAAATTATCTAGTTCCTCCACGCACCCATAGATGCTCGCTTAGTAATTAATGCGCCGATAATATTAATGATTTTCAATTAAAGCTCTTCTCCGAACCCTCTTCCGCAACGCTTGTCAACCTATCACCTGTGTGTAAGACGACGCATTGTGCGTCTCCACTAATTCATTGCCGTGCATAAATTGGAGGGCGCCCCCTGAATTAAGTTTTAAATTAAGTCATACAAGTTTAAATTAAATCGTCAGTCAGTGATGGCAGGTGAGATTCTGTTTGGGGAGCGGGTACTAGAAGTCAATCTTAGATGATTGTAGGTTAAGACTTTCAAATCTGGCGGCTTATTCATCTGATTGTGTTGAATAAATTATCACCTGAGCGAATACTTTCATGTTTCAATATCGAATTATCCACGCTCTCTTAGAAATAGAGACGCTGGGCAACTGATTCACATACAGTTCACATAGTATCATATGCTCAAAATGAGGAACGGTCTAGGTAAAATGTGTTATATATTCAAAATGACTGGTGATATCGTTATGACTGAAATTAATTAAAAATCATTCATTGCAATTTTAGTTTTTACATAAAAAAGACACTTCCTTAGATTTGTCATATTTCCTTTATATTTTTTTTCTCAGTTCTAAAACCTTCACTTGTTTAGTTTACCTGATAATTTTGAACGATTCATTTGTATAAGCAGCCTAATTTTTAAATCGTATTAAAGCAGTTGATAATATTTGCTATGATCAAAAATGGTCCTGATCATAGAAATATTATTTTCTACTATTTATTATAACACGGTGAAAAAGATAGCAATGTATTTTAGTTCTACAAAATTATTATTTATTAAAATATAGTTGATAGCTATTTCGGCTCACCCATCGTCAGAACTATACTTAAACAAACATTTGCTAACAATTAGTTGACAACTATCACAAAGGATTCTTAACGAACAAACTAAAATATGTCGATCGCCATTGCTTAACCCGCTACGGGAGACCGTTTTGTCTCCGTAATGAACCGTTTCCGTGCCATATGTAAACTTATTGATATAGCCGCCTTTTAAGTTTCATTTGTAATTTTTAGTTTTATTGCGAGCAAGAAACAAGCTAGGTAGTTAAAACAGGAGAGAAGATGTATTGTGCACCTTTTATACACAGCTATATATACAATAGATAAGGAAATGTTCGTTTAAGTATATTTATGACGATGACATGAGCCGAAAAAGCTATCAACTATATTTTAAAAAATAATCTTGTAGAACTAAAATATATTGCTATTTTTTTCACTGTGTTTTTATTTTTTAAAATATCATGCCTTTCCACCAAAATTTTACAGTTAACACCTTAAAAGCGTATTGTATCAGTTAATAATGCTCGCAATGATCAACACCGGTTCTGATGAAAAAAATAAATTGTTTTGTTATTATTTAACATTCAGTGTCTTTCTACCAAGATGTAAAAATTAACACATTAAACAAGGTCAAGAAAATTTTCTAAAAAACAACACAGATGTTTAACTTCGAGTGTCATTATAAAATATTAAAATCAATTATTGATATCGCTGATCTTCAAGCTTTACCTCAACGGTCGACATATATTATAATGTATCTCATCAATTTCTGACATATATTTATACATTGAAACGTAATAAAGGCACTATATTAAAAACGTTAAATAAGCACGAAGCCTTACAGGCAGTTATTACGTCACACGTAAAGCGTAACGTTAACGTGATCTGACATACCTCCAACAAAGACAGATCACTCGGCACCAGAGTGGGGCTAAAAACCACCCTTATCATTTAAGACAGGTATGCCGAGATCTAGGGTTGGCAAGGCTTTTAGATTTCAGGTGGTAACTTATTCATATTACAAGTACTGGTCCAAATGATAAACTGAGATTGATTTTTAACCGTCTTGAATTCAATCATTTTAAATATAGTATTAATTGTAATTGGCTCTCAATAACTATTGTCCTTATTGATTGAATTTACATTCGCTTGGTAGAACTCCATTACAACACGGTGAAAAAAATAGCAATGTATTTTAGTTCTACAAAATTTTGAAGAACTAAAATACATTGCTATTTTTTTCGCCGTGTTAATTATTGTATTATTGTAATACTTCTACACTATAATATCACTATTTTGACAAATGTTTTTTTAACTGGGGTAGATAGCGGTAACATTTTGACGTTGGCATTGTTTAAGTGTAAGATTTGTTCGCCTCTACAAAATTTCGTAAATCAATAAATGAGTTTAATAAAATAGTTTTAATAAGCCATAATAAAATCAAAGTGATTCTTTATTACCTCGGACAGTATTATCAATAATGGCTTACATTTTTTCCATAGATTGCATAATTATTCGTTTCAAGCTTGGGAAACACGTTGCATACGAAAGTTAATTGAGCTATTCGTAAAAAAAACTGTATGATATTATTATTTTTGTTTATTCGTCTAATGTCAAGTTTTGAACGAACTTTAACACAAAGTTTTCATAGTTATCATAATATTTGTTTGTATGAAAAATTATTGTTATTTATAGGCTATTTTTTCAAATAAATTATTTAACTATTATATATCTCGAAAAAGTTTTGTTCTAGTTTCCACGATTTAAAGGGAAGTTGACCACGTCAGTTTTAGACTTTTCACATTGTGGACTCATTGAACTAATCTTAAATAATCTTCGATCGTTTATTATGAACATTGAATTTAATTGAAATTTAGTTTATGACATCGAAATAAAGTGCTTGATGGAATTTGAACACCAAATTAGAATTGTTATCACTTTGTACGATTCCACATAATTTATCACTTTCGACCAAAAGTCAGTTTTATTTCGTCCGTGTGATAGATGCCGAAAGGCGAAACCCGGGTCGTTAGTGAAAAAACATGTAGAATCGTACAATAACAAATCGTACAGTTGTAACAAGTCCGATTTGATAGAAAAAATATTTAGTTTCACAATACATTGAATAATTATTGATTCCGACTGAAGGTGCTTGATGGAATTTGAAGATACCAAAAGGTGAAACTTGTGTCGTTAATGACGAAACATATGGAATCGTACAAAGTTGTAGCAATTGAAATTTAATTGAAATGTATTTATGAGGAAAAACTCGGGTCGTGAGTTAAAAAAATCTCTTGTTTCTCCGATTAAAATTTCAATTAAAAAACACCATGGCAACCCTGGAACGAAATGAATATATTTGTAAGTATTTGTATTCGCGACGAGTTCTCAAGGGGTTCGTTCAACCCTCGCGTGTGCTCATCCTCAGCCATCTATTGTAACAAGTGATAAATTTACAGCTTTTATGAAGCATTCGTCTTATTTATGTCGGCGATTTTTATCATGACATCGTGGCCGAAATTCTCCTTAGTGCGCTACTGGCAAACTATGACTCCATCACGACTCAAAAATCATAGCATTCTAGTAGATTAAGTGCTCTACATCTACAAAATATCGCCAAACATATCTTGCTTCCCCGGACGAATGTATAAGTTGAAAGTGAAAAGTTCATCTGGACACTGGAACCATGGCAAATTCGACGGCAAACATTTGAGCTGACAAAGTTTTTTTTCTGATAAAAATTGAGCTTTTTTCTACTGTAGACCCCTGTAGACCTAAACGTTGACTAAACTTTCTCAAGAAAAAATGAAGTTCGTAATAAATATCAGGGGCAAAGGGCTAACCACCCTCTCCCATAAAAACACTAACTTGTTACGAAAACCGTAAAACGCCTCGAACACAGGATAACCAAACCACGAAGACCCGGAACGAAAAATGGACTACGAATCGGATTTTGGAACGTGCTCGGTCTCTATCGAGCAGGAGCATCGCAAAACCTTGTGGACGAACTGTCAAAATATAAAGTTCAAATCACCGCCATCCAGGAAATCCGTTGGTCGGATAGCGGAGAAATGACAGTTGGACAATATGTTATCTACTACAGCGGAAACACAGATGGAAAACATGTATTCGGGATAGGTTTTGTTGTTGCTAGGGAAGTAGCTGATGCTATACTTTCCTTTGAACCCGTAAGCGAGCGCATATGTGTTTTCAGAATCAAAGGAAGATGGTTCAATATATCACTTGTGAATGTACATGCCCCGACAGAGGCCTCAGAGGAGGCCGAAAAGGACGATTTTACGATCTCCTTGAGGCAACCTTTGATAGACTGCCGCGACACGATATCAAATGTGTGCTGGGAGACTTCAACGCGAAAGTAGGAAAGGAAGCTGTGTTCAGACCCTTTATTGGAAAAGAGAGTTTACATGATCATACCAATAAAAATGGTAAAAAGATGGGTCTCTTCTGCAGCGCCAAAAACTTGATCGCTAGAAGTACCACTTTTCCTTATTAAAACATTCACAAAGCGACTTGGAACTCGAGGGATAGAAAGACATTCGACCAGATTGACCATTTTCTAATTGATAGAAGACACCAGCAAGCAATCAAAGATGTTCGAAGCTACAAAGGCGCTGACTGTGATACGGACCACAATTTATCGATAGCAACCTTTAGGGAAAAACTCAAAAAGACAGTCCACAAAAACGCGAAGACGAGAGTGAAGTACCATTTGGAAAAGCAAAAAACTCCAAAAGGAAGAGAAAACTACAGAAGTGAATTGAACAGTCAAATTCAAAATATGGTAGAACCCACCGAAGGAGAAGCTTTTAATATCGATGAGAGGTGGAAAACATTAAAGGAAGGTATAGTCAAAGCTGCGGAAGCCTCGATAGGATTGGCACCCAAGAATGTTAAGTGCCCATGGTACGACGACACCTGCCGAAAAATGGTGGAGGAAAGAAGAGTAGAACGAGCGATCTATCTGCAAAACACTCAAAGCAAAGAAGCACAGAAAAGATATAGCGAGACATGACAAAAGGTCCGAAAGCATCTGAGAAAGTGCAAACGAAGTTAATCAAAAGCAATTTTGAGCAGATGGAAGAAGAAGCAAAACGGAATAAAACCCGGTCATTCTTCTCGAAAGTGAACATCGAAAAGAGCAACAAACCAAAGACCTACAAGGTCAGATAGTGGCAAACAAAGAGCAAGTGCTTAACATATAGAAGTCACACTTCGAAAGTTTACTTCAACGCTCTGCACCAGATGAACCTTTGGAATCGCCAGACAACGCTATAGCAGAACCTCTAATACCACCACCAAGTAAGGCAGAGTTCACTTTTAATGTGTTAACTGCCACTTCTTGATGGAAAGGCATGATATTTTAAATAATAAAAACACATTTTTTAGTACTTATTTCCACAATATATTTTTTGATCAGTTGATAATGCTCGCGATGAGCGAAACCGGTCCTGATAAAAAAATACATTGTGGAAATAAGTACTAAAAATGTGATTTTATTATTTAAAATTCAAAAGGATGTTGAGAGGCTGGGGATAGTCAACTGGAGAGAAAGAGCGCTCGACAGAGATGCCTGAAGAGAGGTTGTGCAGTCGGCCATGGACCTGAACGGCCCCTAGCGCCATTTAATAATAATAATAAGTAATAAACATCAAGACATATCAGCAAAGAAAAAGTGATATACTGAAAACTGACAGTATGACTTTCAATAAGTATATTAATACAAAAAGCAAAGTACAGTAATTTTGGTTAACCTAAAGTAACCCTTTGAACGAAAAAATGGTAATCACCATCATTTTCTTTAGCGCGAGCATTTTTGCTGAGCTATTTAAAGTGGGTAGCAAGAGGTATGTAGTAGTACAATAAAGTTTCTACCCCAACCCTACCGACGTTTTGTTCGCACGATTTATTTATTCAATACGGTTTTGTCTTTACGAAATATGAGTTCGCGCGTGCAACTTATATTAAAACTGCCGCGACAAGGTAAACTTTTGTATGGTTGAGCGAATGAGCAAGCCAAAGTATCCAGTGTTTTTATATTCACGTTTTTTTTCTTCAATTTGTTTCCAATTTCTCTTATTGTATTTGTTTATTCTCGCTGAATAATTCAAAAAAAAAAGAATTACATCAAATATTGTTTTTTCCCGGATTGTTTTTAAATTGTTTGCTTAAATTAAATTTAAAACTAAAATGACTTCCAATAATAGATTATTCCACTTTCTGAACAATTCACGGTGCGTGAGCCGCTAGTTTAGCTTTTGATGCATTCAGTGGCGACTCGTCTACATTATCTATCTATTTTCGAACGATTTCATATAACACATCGACGACTGTACGGATTGAGTTAAATTTACAGATAATTTATACATACAGCATGTAGTTAAATATTTTTTTCACTTTATTATTATATATTAATCATTTTCATTTGTTAAATTAGTATTTATTATCTTTTGAAATAACTCTTCATTTTATTGCAATGGGGATCAATTTCATATAGGATATTTTTATAATTTTTATAATTTATGATATATTTATTAATTTATTTTATTAAGTATATACACGTAACAAAAATTACAAATTATAAGCCTTTGCAACGTCATAAATATTAATAAATCTCATATTTAAAATGAAAGGAATAAATAACAACAACAAAAAAACAGAATGGCAAAAAAGATTACCAAACAAGCTCATGTAATGTCTATTTTAATACATTATACTCGCCTGAACTCACTCTCGTCCATATGGAATATGTCGACATTCAAAGCAATTCTGTTGAAGATTACTGGTTATATACTTTGGAAAATCCAAACAATTCA
Source organism: Himalopsyche japonica (assembly GCA_028555115.1). Taxonomy (NCBI): domain Eukaryota; kingdom Metazoa; phylum Arthropoda; class Insecta; order Trichoptera; family Rhyacophilidae; genus Himalopsyche; species Himalopsyche japonica. The sequence continues at coordinate 1,305,576 of JAHFWJ010000455.1, read as the reverse complement.
TTTCCACGATTTCTCAAAAAAAAAATATCCAAAACATACACTTTGATATTGACAAAGCATATCTTAATATCGTAAATTATATAGATAAGATTTGTTAACTTAGACACGCCAATACAATGGCGTACATAGATTTTATTAAAAAACGTAGTAGGCACATTATTTTGTATATTTATACAATGAGTCAACATAAAAAACCCTATATCTTACGAAAACTTGCTTTGTCCGCGGTAGTATTATGAACTTTTAATTTTATTTTTTACCGCCTGAGCGCGCCTTTGTCGTCGGAGTTTTGCACGGCGCCGCCTACCGCAAAACTTTCGACAGACGCTGTTTCTATAATAAAATAATAATTTTGGTTTTGTCTACCAGATTCACTTTTTGTTTTAACCTAACCTTACCATTAAAACTACTGCCACGAGGCGCCTTTGTTCTCTTTCGAACATATATATACTGAGATCAAATACTATCTTAAAAGTTCTTAGTATAGTTTGCAAAGTTGCGTTTTGTATTTCGTAGATTTTCAGAGTATGTACGTAAACAAGTGAATTCTGTATAAAATTTCCACCCCAGTTGATACTAAATAACCCTTAAATGATTTAAAATATTCATTACACTTTTATTTTTGCTCAAATACGTTCTGACATCAATACAATTTTTTTTATACGTCATTTAAAGTGTTAACTGTCACTTCTTAATGGAAAGACATGCAATGACAATTTTGAAAATTTAGTGTCATTGTGTTAAAGTAACAAGCTAGGCCGTTGGAACAGGAGAGAGGATGTGTTGTGTGCCTTTTCTGCATAGCTATATATAGATAAGCGAATGTTAGTTTAAGCATAGTTCTGACGATGGCATGAGCCGAAATAGCTGTCAACTATATTTGTTAAAAATAATTTTGTAGAACTAATTTAGTATTTAATATTTTTTCACCATGTTATAATGGCGTTCTACTAAGTGAATGCCAATTCAATCAATAGAAAGACATGCATTTTATATAAAAACAACACATTTTTAGTACTATTTCCTCAATATATTTAATCAGGATCCGGTTTCGCTCCTCACGAGCGGGTTTAAAAGTTTCCCAACCGTTATTCTTATACCTGTGTATTAGCCAAATAACTTTTTAGGTGTTAATTGCCACTTCTTGATGGCAAGGTATGATAGTTTAAATAATAAAAATATTTTTTTCAATACTTATTTCCACAACGTAATTTTTGATCAGGACCGGTTTCGCTCATCGCGAGCATTATCAACATGATATTATACAATTTACAAGCAAGTCTACTTATACAAAATATTTGTAAGACCAATTTTTCAACCACTTCTCTTTCTTTATTAATTATTATCCTTTCAATTCTTCTTAAAAAGGTGACTTTGAACATCTAAGAAGCAAGCAATTTTTATAGGAAAAATATGTTCCTCTTTCTATTAAATTGGTAACGACATTGGAAACGAACATGGGTAAAAATTCTTGACTAAATATTTGTTTTTAGTTAATTTTGTTTGCATGTCGCCTAATAAAATGCGACCGACTCGATTTCGATTAAGAAAATACTTCTTATGAAACGTTTTCCCGCAACTTTACGAGTTTGTTTTTGTTTTCCGTAGAAAGTTATGGAATTGAAATTTGTTTTTCTTGCCGTACGATTTCAGTGATTGTGCAGTGCAGAACGGAAATACTCCACTATTCATAAACTATCGAATCGCTTTATTATGCATTTTGTCTAAGATTATAAACTTGCGAAACAATGTAAGCTTGACAGTCCGTTGGTGTGGTAAGAATTAATCTCTCTTAAACTTCGTCTTTCGTGTGCTTTAAAACGTCGCTTATCAACACACTCGATATTTTTAATCAATATACCGATTCATTTATGTTATATATCTCTAGATGAATACTTCACTTAACTTAATACGGTGTTTTTAACATAAAATTTAAAAATATCAGTGTAAATCCTAGATAAAAACATGAGGGTGCTGTCACTAATTGCAATAGATTTATTTTAATAGAACATGCAATATTTTCATTCGATTAATAATTTTCCAGACGGCATTAAAGTAAATTTTAATTATTGACACTATGTACAATTGTAATGCTACTTCAAAGAAGTAATTGTTTCAATTCTGTTCTCTGAAGTGCTTTGGATACACAATATATTTATTTTTTCCGTCTGTTACGTGAACAAATAAATCAGACATTTTTACGACGCGCGAGCAAGCCACATAAATCTTTTCATGTGAAAGCATATCCACTTAGTCCAGTGTTATCAGTTGATAGTGTTGGCAATATGTAAAACCTATTCTAATCGAACGGTTGTTCTAATTCAGAAACCTTCGCGAAAACATGCAAAACAACTCATTTTTTTATAACAATCGGATGAAAAATTAAATGCTCGCAATAAGCTTAACGAGTTCTTATTTTCAAATTTTGCGAGTGTGTTCACAGCAGTCCTCTAAACTTTCGTCTCAATCAGATGAACTTTGTGGCAACGCATAAAAAGACATCTTATCGGTATTTTTCCTTAAAGAAAATAAATTAATTTTGTCACATTGATTCAATAAAATTAAAGCTTAAAATGATTTGTAAAAATCTGTATGTATTAAATGCATAATAATTGTGTGTATTTTTAAAAAATATACTGCACCAAATTAATTAATAAGGAATTATATTTTATTTTTTTTGCAATGGCGTCATGAAATCACAACAGCCATTTCGATCTCAGCATTAAATTAAATCCATCTATGAAATAACTTCAGAATCTATCGAGGGTAATTAAACGATGAAACTTGGTCCCACATTTCATATTCTATGCAGCAGTCACACACAGCGTCACATTATAATCCCGCGAACCCTTCGACAACTCGTGACCGAGAGCGTTCTAGTAATTTAATCTTTTAATATCTTAATCCAGGCTTTAGACGGTGAGCCTTCCAGTTCTTCGGAACTAAGACTGAAGGATTACCAGGTAGTCGTTTTAATACCAAGTTAAGCCTCACAGACCCTCATCCATTGAACTGATTTCAATGATATGGCTTGTAGCCTTCAGCGAAATAATCTTTCAATTTAATTTCAGTTCGAGTTAGTATGAAATTACTTATCTAAGTATTTCAAATTTACTTTAAATATATCAACAGTCGCTTGTTGACTTCATATTTTAAATTGTAAAAACATAGATTGATTCATCTTGTATATTACAGATGCAAACTGTTCATCGTAAGTCAGTTCTGTTTTTTTGCCTTTTTGCATTATATCACACGGATTATTAGTGACAAAACGTATGGAATAGTACAAAGTTTCAACTAACAACAACAATTAAAAAGATATTTTTTAATTGTTTTGGAAATTAAAGAAGTATCATCATTAAAACCACTGAATCTTATAAACTAAAGGTCGGAATGTTATGAAGTTATTTATGAAATTTATCGATTTAAGGTTGGTGCTGTCAAAATTCAAATGATTTTTTAGTGGTATTCACCATATTCATAGTCCATAGTATTCACCATCTATGTCATCCTACTCACCTATTGAGTGATGTGTTACAATAAAAATATGCAGTTCTTAAGTTTTTGAAACCTGAAAAAGGCGTGTAGTTTTTTACCATCCTTCAAGAAACAGCGTATTTTTAAAAAACTTTTCTGTTTTATTTGCACATTTTCGGCAAAATATTAATACCTAACGCTAAATAGCAGTAAATCTTTGTTACACAGACATTTTAAAAGAAAGAATTCTCATAAAAAATACGTAACCATTTGTTTTGTTTTTTTTCATACAAAATTGTTCATTTGTTTCATACAAAACTGTTGTGACTTGGGTCGATAAGCTTTATCGAAGCGTTATTTGAATATGAATGAAAGGTTGGACTTCCATAAGGATCTATATCTTATTTATTTATGAAGGACAACAGAAGGGAATTTTAAGAGTGAATAATTGATTTCTATCAATAACTTTATTGATTTCTTAGAGCACAACTAAGTATTGATTTCAATTTCTGTATTTTTTTACTAAAATAAGTGTTTCTGCTTTATAAAATTTATTTAAATAATGATTTACTGTATAACGACTTTTCTTGAAGAAATTCGTACAATATTAGTCATAAAAATAGGTATTGGTGGAAAGGTATTATATTTATACAATAAATCACATTTTTTTAACTTTTCTACAATTTTATATTAAATAATATCACGACAGGTTTCGATCATCGTGAGTATTATAAAACAATACAAATTAAATAATCGCTAATTATACATTTTTCTCTTGTTGAAAATGCAGTCAAGAAATTTAAAATATTCCTTCGTTTTGCTTCTTAATAAAATGTATTCATTTGTTTTGACTTTTCCTCTGTATTGATATTTGAAATAAAGAGAACTAACAAGAACTTTTGGGAAAAAATGTTGATATAACTAAATTATGAGGGCATATGCATCGCCATTTAGTTGTTTTTTTCAGCGTGATAAAATATAATATAAACGATTATCTTTGTCGGCAAGTACTAAAAATGTAGTTAAAACGCTTATAGGAAAATATAAGAAACGTATCAGATTTTCACGTGTGGAAATCAACTGCGATATCACGCACAAAACGTGAACCGCAGTCACCGCTCGAAACATCATAAACCATACAACTACGTCGAGAAAATCACGGCCGGCACTTCGCGGCCATGCCTTTCCCAACTAAGTAGATTAGCAAGCAGTTAACACGTGTTCGTTAAAGTTTGCACGAAAAACAACGCCATGTTAAAAACAACGGAAACAATTCCGAGCTTTTCAATTATTATTATTATTATATTTACGACCGAACACCGAAATCGGCTGAGATTCTATTCAGATTATTAGCTTTAACGATGCCACGAAGCGAGGGCCATAATTCAAAAGTCTAATGAAGGCCGCTTTGCAGAATTCAATAATACATTAGGCGAATATTACTTAAAATAAAGTTTGCGAAGATTATTGTTAGTAACTCTATTTTCAAACATTTTCAGTCGTGCGGATAATCATACGATTTATTTTTGTCTCTTTGAATTCATATCAAAACTTCATATAGCCCAGAAACCAAGCGTTGACCGTGGGCTTTAATTCCAGTAAAGAAATTTCTGTGAAAAGTTTGTTCTATTATTTTAGATTTTTAAAATTATAATATTCCAGATTTATATTTAACTCCATGTGTAAGTAAACAGTCTCAAAAGTTCAAATTCAATATTAAAATTCTATCAAGCATCTTTTATTGATATCGTAAATTATATCTAATGATAGTTAAATTGGTCAAATGGAACTTAAAATTTTACAATTTCTATTTTTTTTAAATTTATTTATTACCCTTTCGTATTTTGACTTGCCTTCGTATTGCTAACCCTTACCAGGGAAGCTATTATTTTATTTTTAATAGCAGATTTGTTTACTGCAAAGTTGTAAAGTTTCCGGGCAGCTAATGGGCTGAGGGAAAAAGCTTGCTATAGTAATGAATTCAAATTCGACACACAAATATTTAATAAAGATACAATGCTTTTTTTAAATTTATTTTATGTAATTTTAAATAATAAAAACACATTTTTTAGTACTTATTTCCACGATATATTTTTTGATCAAGACCGGGTTCGCTCATCGCGAGCATTATCAACTGATGATGAGCGATCTACTTATACAAAAAAAAAATTAATTAACCCGCTACCTTTAATTCAATTTTTTTGTATTAATTTAATTAGTTAACTTGTTAGTAAATTGTATTCTATCAGTTGATATTGCTCGCGATGAGCGAAACCGGACCTGATCAAAAAATACATTGTGGAAATAAGTACTAAAAAATGTGTTTTTGTTATTTAATATATCATGCCTTTCCATCAAGAAGTGATAGTTAACACATTAAAATTGATTATTTTACATATGTCGGTGATTAAAAAAGAAAGGAATTCACACCATAAAATTAGTGAAGAAAAGATTTTCAAAGTATGATTTGAAAATTTATTTCTTCAAAGCTACTGGCACAACTGTTGAAAATATTGTAAGAATTTTCATTTTATATAGCAGTGAAACTGAATGAATATAACAAAGGAAAATCGTCCGATATTCCAACAGTGGCATGATCTTTGGCATGCGCACTGTGCCACGCTTCCAAAGTAATTGCTAGAGCTAACAAAGTTAAGTTGTAAATTGTAGGACTTAAAGTATTTTTTATTTGAATTGCTAGAATGCAATTGTTCACTGCATTTCTATGACCGTTCTACTGTAGGAAATCTGGAGCAAGTGGTCTTGTTTTACAGCACCACTAAAACTGTGGAAAATATATTTATTACTTGGCAATTGAACCATTTCGTTTTTGGCTATTTCCGTTTGTCAAATGAAACCAAATTATTGTTTTCCGTCCTGTCGCCTGTAATATTTACGTAAACGGCAGTAAAAGTTTAGCCAAACATTGAAAGCTCTGCTCTCAAAAAACAGGAAGCTTTATATGAATTTAGATATAAATAAATGTATCAGTAACTATAAAATCAAGTGAATTAGTAAGATGAGACTATTCTCCTTTAATAAGACATGAGATTCTTTCACTTTTTAAGCTAATATTTAGATCCACTTACAATGCAGTTAGTTTGACGATGCTTTAACTCTTAAGACGCCAAGCCAATCCCATGGATTTTTACTGTACGCCACCATTCTCAATCATAAATTTTTCCTCGAAAATGCCAAGTAAAATACTCGAAAAATTGTTCTATACTCTACTTACATATTATTGATTTTCATAGAAAAGTGATTTTATGATAAACTATATATAATTTAAAATAATAAAAATTCTTCCAGGGTTGCCATAAATAAAATGTATACAGAAAAACAAAAATAACAACTGTCTCCCACCGCGCCTATGATGCCGAAAGGCGAAACCCGGGTCGTTAGTGACAAAACATGTGGAGTCGTACAAAATTTTAACAATTCAAATTTGCTTTTGTATATTATGTACATATACATTTTATGGCGTTCATTTTCTGCTTCTCCATTATTGTATTCCATAAAACTTATCAAATACTAGAACACTATTGATTAATTCAATATTTGTCTTAGCTTAAAATAGAAATTATATATACTACACATGTCTATTAAGCAAGCTGGTTTTTGTGAAAGCTTTTGCGTAATTAAATAAACTATAAATAACGATATTATCATAAATTTCCCTCTGCAGTGAATATTATTAATATTTTAAAAATAGCTTTTTGAGCAAAATTCTCTAAGAAGCTCTGCTACCTAAGAGGAAACTACTATTAATTTAAGTGTCGCCTTATATCACAATCTCCATTCTCTTATTTGCTGTGTAGCTTGGACTTCAAACAAAAGACCTTCTACTTTAGCGAGCAATATCTCTGCAATATTTTCGCTTTTTTATTCCAGCTAATGTACTGACTAAGTATCATTTGTCAAAGTTTCTAACGAACTTGTATTTTGTGATCACCTGTGAGAGTGCTGGATAATTATATACGATATAATATTTCTTATGAATAAATTTTATTAATAAACATTGCCTAATTCAATTTGATGAACATTCTGAACGATCAACTAAACCTCCTTAATTCTCCTTTGTGATATCCTTTATTTCAACACCTATATCATATATATTGAAATAACATATCACGTCACCTGATGTTTAATCCTACTGTTGACTACCAATTTGAGATAAGTAGATATCTCCAAGTTTAAAATTTCCCAAATGCATTTAAAAGTAGGTAATTATTATTTAACGTTGGCGCCGACAGTGTGTCCACATCGGTCGGAAAACTTGTGACCAAAGTCGAGCCACTCCCTTTCAACCAGTACTCGGAAACCCTCGCAGGTCCTGTAATACGGATCGAGCAACAGTTGAGCCGTAGCCACGATCTGCGGAGTTCTATCCCACCCGTCCGAGCAGTGGACCAGAGTGGGGCGGGCGGCAACATGCACAGCCCGCGCAACGAGACACGCCGCCCTCAAAAGACCCCCGACGGCTTGGAGCCAAAGTGAGCGCTCCAGAACAGAGTGCCAGTTTGCATGATCTGGAGGTTCAGCAGCGAGTGCCCTTAAGGCCTGGAAGCTCTTCCTGACGCTGTGAATATTGGGCAAGCACATGAACTGTATCTCAGCGCAAGGATAGTACTGCGGGCATTCACAGCCGAAGTATAAGATCTAGCGTCGACGATGAGGACCTTCGGACCGGCCCTAGCGCCCGGACCCGACGTTGACACGGTGTTAGCTGAGGCAGTTAGACCCCGGTCAAAGTTGCAAGCGACCCACACGGAGGCGATGAGTTGTTCGTCTTCGTTCGACCGCCAACCAAGCCAGCCCACTTCCAGTTGAGAGCATCGGGCGATCACCGCTCCGTTGCCTCTGTGCCTCCATACGATAGCTGGTATTCTTCTGGAGCTCCTGAACTTGGCAACGGTCTCCAGCTCATCATCGGAGACGCACGCGGGATTTTGCCAACGACCATACCACGTTGTAAACACCGGCTCTCGTGCGATCACCGAAGTTAAGCAACATTGGGCGCGGATAGTGCTTGGATGGGTGACCGCTCGGGAACACCGAGTGCCGTGTTCTCTTGGCAATGGGAAGGAAAACCCAGACAGAAAACCGAACACCAACCCGCCTGGGCAGCGTGGTGTTGCTATGTCCAAACCCCCCCCTGGAAAAAAAAAATCAGGGGGAGGTCTTCATCCAGCAGTGGATCGACCCCGGCTGATGATGATGATGAATTATTATTTATTGTATATGAAACTAACTTGTCTTATGCAAATGAGTGTCATTATAATTGAATCAATGGTTTTGAAAGTTATTTCAGGATTGTATTCAGATCCTAGCTTGTACTTCATGTTTTTCCTTGGTAAATTATTTCTCTTGTATATAAGCGATATAAACCCTTTATTGTGCGTCAGTTCTGTTGCATCCGAGTTAGTCAACCCTGTGGAATCATTTTTATAGAGAGATTAATAGTTTAATAAAAATCCATTTATATCTCAAGATAAACAATTTTCTACCTGCGACACTGAACTTCTGATCGTGCGATGTATTATTTTACAAAAGCATTTCGATTATATAAAACGTCAATTGAGTTTTTTTTTTTTTGAAGACATATTTTTGATTTTGCTATTGAGAAAATAAATAGTTTATAGTAATGTTCTTCTGAAAAGCATGATTCGATCGTATTTTAGTCGAGAAAAACACATTTATAAAATGATAGAAAAACCTTTTATCGTTTCTCACAACTATACGTTAATGAAAAATAAATCTGACGAATAAACATTTTCTTTCAGAATATACACTTTATTTCTCAGAACGTTTTGCTCATATATGAAACAATTTTAAATTTTCGATACAGTGGCACTTGGAAAAAAGATTATCTCACATTTTTCATCTCTATAATAGCGCTTTTTTGATATACCAATCTCCTACTAAACCCTCAAGTTTTCAACAGCGTAAAGCCTGCACAAAACTACCATCACCACCCAATAAACGTCTTGTGATAAATAAATGCTTTGTTTTACATCAGAAAGGTAGTATGAAAGTTGTACGTATATATTATGTACCTATGCGGTGAAAGAAACTTGGCCACTATCGATTTTTGTTACTGCTCTGCCTCAAGGTTGCGTAAAACATATTGAAGAGCTTTTAAAAAAACCTTTTATGGATATTGAGCAGATGTTTTATATTTTAAATGAGAGAGTTCTTATATTCCTATAGTTTGAAATTTGCTCTCGATACGTGTTTAATAACCATTTCAATTTGAGTATAGGCATATAGACTTTCCAATTTTATTTTATTTCGCCTGAAATAATAAAATTTAAAAAATGTTTATAACATTTCATATGTATATATAATTGAAATAGACTTATCATAAAAAGATTTGAATTGGTTTCTCTTATTGCGAGCCCAGTTATATAATGCAGATCAAAACAAAGTGAGAGTAAATACCATCAAAGACGGATAACACGAAATTGAAGAGAGCAAAAAAAAATCGTGTAAAATGAACGTGCCTAGCAATTTATAGAAAAAAATCTACGTTTGAAAACTGTTTGTCGTTATAGAATTCAATTAACTTTTTTTACACTTGCATGTATATGAACAGTCTGTATAGTCAAACACATCACATTGCTTTTACTATTAATTGAAAATATATTGATTTGTTGTAAATAATTCTCTAGGTATTGATCAAATTGTAATTTAAGAACTCGGTAGAACTTCATTATAACACGGTGAAAAAATAGGAATGATTGAAATTATTTTAAACAAAAATTTGTTTGTTGTCAGCGCTATCACCCTCATGCATGAAAAACAGCAAATAAATATGCGCCTAAAATTGCACATTGTTAAGCCGCTATAATTTCCTTACTTTAAAGAAAACGGAATAGAGTTAACATACACATTTTTTTGACGTGTTGCGCGCTATCTGAAATCCGTAAAACATCGGTTAAAAAACCCTCAATAATGGCTATTATATTTTCAAGTAACAAACATATAAATTTTTGTTTTTAAGAACGCTATTATTATCTCATTATGCGTAAAATTTCATGTTTTAACTCAACATGAAGGCAGCAAAATATTTCTTTTTTCCTTATAAATGTAGACTTCTCGGTACTCCCACGCGCCGTCACTGTGTTTCTTATTATAGTCAATATTTTTCTATTGATGTTTTTATTTAAAATAAAAAAAGCTCTATTTTTGCCAATGGAAAATTGTTACTTGAAACCATTCATCAAAATCATTTTTAGAATTAATCAATTTTGATAGGTTGGCAGAGTTCGTTCAAATTTTCCCAATGTATATAAGTTTTATAAGTTTTTTTAAAATTTTACTAATTATGGTGAAACGAAGTTAGTAAGAGATTAATTTAATAAAATATTTTGGCTGACACATATATATTTTATCCAGCTTTTTTAACCAGCAACTATAGTCACTACGTTAGAATGTATACCGCCTTAACCCCTGACACTCTCTGAGTTAAATTGATAAAAACACAATATTTTGTAATCTTATACTATTTTTATACTTTGAAGTGCAGAACAAGTTTCTGCTAATTTTAAAGGGCTTTTATTTCGATTACAAATTGGTACTATGAAGTCTTTGACATTTTCTTTGTAAAATATTTTAGAAAATATTGGTTGATTGCCTTTAAATTACTCTCCAAGCTCTTGAACAGTTGGTTTTGTATACCTGGTAAGTTTTAACTTATTTTTATGTGAAATGTTTAGATCATATTTCCTCATAAATTTTTTGATCAGGACCGGTTCCGCTCATTGCGAGCATTATCAACTGATAGAATACAATTTTTAAGCAATTCTATTCATACAAAATATTTTAGTTAATTTGAATTTATAAAGTAAAGATAGACTAACCCTACTTGTAAATTGTATTCTATCAGAGTTGATAATGCTCGCGATGAGCGAAACCGGTCCTAATAAATAAAAAAAAAATGAGGAAATAACTACTAAAAAATGTGTTTTTATTATTAAAATATTTTTTTTCATCAAGAAGTAACAGTAAACACCTTAAAAGTGATTAAAAACTGCCTCGTTTGAATTGTATCAATTGATAATTTTCACGATAAGCGAAATCATTCATGATCTAACTATGGAAACAGTACTAAACATTTTGTTTTTATTATTTTAATATAATGTCTCTCCACTTAGAAGTGCCAGTTAAAATAATGTCAATAAATTTAATGTTATTTTCCAAAGTATAAGCTGTTGCTTTTCAATTGTATAATGTTGAAATCTGGATCTATTTCGCTCATCGCGACTATGCTAAATTTGTTTTAAATTTGGCTATACAATTTTCCGATCTTTTGTCTCTGCAAATTTAAACTTTACTTTGAATATTGTTGGCCGTTTTCAATGCAGGTGTTCAAAAATATTACACTCTCATTTCAACACTCTGCCTCCCGCCTCAATGTCAAAAATGAGTCGCGTGCAATATACGCCACGACAGACCGCATGTATTTCTGTTTATATTTATTACACCCGTTTCGTATGCTACTTAACTTATTTTTTCCTACGTTGTTGCACGATATAACTTACCTACTTTGTAGCGACCAAGCTTAACTCAGAAATGTATCAATATTTTTCAACAAATACCATTTTAACACGGTGAAAAAGATAGCAATGTATTTTAGTTCTAGAAATTATTTTTTAAATATAATTGATAGCTATTTCGGCTCACGCCATCGTCAGAACTATGCTTAAACGAATATTTGCTTATCTATATATAGCTGTGTAGAAAAGGTACACAATACATATTCTACCCTGTTTTAACAACCTAACTTGTTTCTTGCTCGCAATAAAACTGAATATTGTAAATGAAACTAAAAGGCGGCAACATCAATAAGGTCACATATGGCACAGAAATAGTCTATAACGGAAACAAAATAGCCCTTCGCAGAGGGTTAGGCAATGGCGATCGACATATATTAGTTTGTGCGATAAGATTCCTTTGTGATGGTTGATATCTATTGATTCCCAGCTGTTCTAAAGCCGTCGTATTGCAACCTTTATTACAAAGATGCAAACACTTAGGCGCTGAGTTTGAATTTATATTATGTGATTCCTTAGCGAATTGCGAGTCTGTTTTTTTACTGCTTAATGATCTTATATGTTCCTTAGCTTGAGTGGATATACTTTTACCAGTCTGTCTGATATAAACGGATAAACACGAGGGACAGGATACTTTATAAATACCTCTTCTGTCGAGTTTATTAATTTTATCTTTACTATTTGTAAGAAGTCTGCCTTAATTGTTGTTGACCTTGAAAGCTACGTTTACCGAGTTTTTAATTTCCCGGTGAATCTTTTCGCTAATGTTACCTAGGCAATTGATTGATTTAAAGAAGCATTTTCATATTGAAATTTTTGGCACCAAAAAAAAATCGTCAATTTAAATGTATACTTAAACTAAAAGATTTAATATTACAAGAATATGTAGATTACGCATATGAATTTTTTACCAAGAATTGTTCGTGATTTCTATCTACATTTTAATTTATAAATCAATACTTTCCTTATTTTTTTATTCTTCACTGAACTAATTCGTGATATGTTGCCAGATTAACACATTTAAAATAACATCAGTGTTTATCTACGGGTGGATAATGATATTATATATTTATTTGTTGAAAATGAGACATTTTGGGTATAGTAAAAAAGCGTTAAACCATCTTTTTACTTGAGAGCTTATATGACGTATAAATTGTTAAATTTAATAAGCTTTTTGACTATTTATTTCATTATATCTTGCGGCAGTGATAAAAGAATTATTTGTTTATTATATCAACTGAAGGTGCTTGATGGAATTTCAATATCAAATTTGAATTGTCAAACTTTATACGATTCCACATCTCTTGGCACTTATGACCAGGGTTTCGCCGGATCACACGGATGCAGCGGAACCAAGTTTTAGCAATTCAAATTTGATATTGAAATGCCATCAAGCACCTTTCGTCGATATAATAAATTATTTTAATTTATTTTTTCCACCGCATTCCCAAGCTTTTTGCAGTGAATAAGAACAGGTTGAAAAGTTAACCAATACGTATATCAATTATATCATCACACAAATTTTTCTTTAACCTTTAACCGACCAAGCATTTTTTTGTGAAATATTCGCGCGACCCGCAGTTGTTCTAAAAATAATTATATCTCTAAATCTATTCATTATATTTGGGTATAAGAAACATTATCAAAATAAAAGATTGCTTATAATAAACTAAAGCCTTATACGTAATTTTTCACATTTTATATAATTATACGTTAAAGTTAAAGAATAAAAACTTCTCTAAGGGGTTCGCGCACTCAGATTGGGAGCCACTCCCTCAAAGAAAAAATATTCTATGTATTGCATGAAAAAAATCTGTTTCCCCATCAAAATGTAGTGTAGATTAAGCTGATTTATTATTGTTCGCCTAAAATAACAACGCACATACCAAGAGCCAATATTGTAACACAGATGTTAAAATTATTGAACGGTATCTCAAAGACATTATTTATATAAGCTAATATTCATATTTTGAATTCTATTTTCATAAATCAATGTTACTCGATAGCGAAATGCACCATAATCACCGGTCCCGTACGGGACCGCTGGGCGTTTAAAGGTTAAAGCGTTGATACAACGAAAAGGACTTTAAAGAATGCTCCAGTAATGAAATAAAAAATGCATTGTTTGTCGTCGTCGTTAGTGACAAAACATGTGCAATCATTCAAGGTTGTAATAATTCGAAAAATATTTATTTGTTCTTTATAGAAAAGGTTTCATACTAAATTGATCAATCACTGTATATTATATCAATGTTAAAAGTTTTTTTATGAACTAAATGTTAACTTTCAAACTATTTGGTTTTCTAAATACATAATATTTATGTGAATATGAACATACGATAAGTATTTTTTTTTGTAAAAAATCTGTACCGTTTTTTTACCGTCACTCTTGGTCGCCCCCTTGTACAACCTTTATTGTGTGAGACGTTTATTCTTTTGAGGGAAAAAGCATACACAAGTCTTGTGACTTTTATGGGAAAACTTTCACGGCCTCGTACCAGAGAAGAAACAGTCATCCATCTAGTTCCAGCGGACAGTTTTGTAACGCTTTGTTCATAAACCGGGACAGGTTTCTTTTAGTTAGTTTTTTTTCCAAAAAATATACTTACTTTTATATTGTGTTTTTTTTTTTTGAATGAAAGAAATGTTCGCCAATATTTTTATAGAAGTATAATTTATTAAAAGATGTCTCTTTGTTGAGAAAAGATTCTTTTGATTAACGTCTTTCTTGTTGAGATATGATTATTAGACCAGCAAAGCGAAATTAATTTGTTATTGGCGTAAGATTTCTTGGAATTTCCTTGACAACTTAACAAAAGAGCTTTCAAACACTATAAGATTCTGGCTTTTGCGTTATAATGAACTATATCCAATTATAAACATCATACTCTTCAGCAATTAATTGTTTTCAATAAAAAAAAAAGCGGACAAAGATATATAATTTATCTCTTTTATAAAGTTACATTTCGCTTTTCAATGCCTTTTTTTACGCGAAAACTATTTATTGTTTTGAGTCGTTGAAGTAACAAGGGGATAGTAGTTATCCACTCGAGCTTAGGAATATGTAAGATCATTCAACAGTAAAAAAAACAGATTCACAATTTGCTAATCACGTTATAAAAGAATCGCATAATATAAATTTAAACTCAGTGCCTACGTTTTTACATCTTTGTAATTAAGATCGCAAGATGACGGCTTTAGAACAACTGAAGTCAATAGATATCAATTATCACAAAAGAATCTTAACGAACAAACTAATATATATCGGTCGCCGCTCCTCAAGCCATTACAAGAGGCTGATTCGTTTCCGTTATAAACCATCTCCATTCAACAAACCATTTTCGTGCAATATGTAAGCTTATTGACACAGCCGCCTTTTTAGTTTCATTTAGAATTTTTTTAAATTTTCAGTTTAATTGCTAGCAAGAAATAAGCTAGGTCGTTAAAACAGGAGAGAAAATGTATTGAGTACCTTTTCTACACAGCTCTATATAGATATACAAATGTTAGTTTAAGCATAATTCTGATGATGGCGTGAGCAGAAATAGCTATCAACTATATCTAATTTCGCAGAACTAAAATACATTGCTATTTTTTTCACCGTGTTATAATGGAGTTCTTCCAAGTAAATGCCAATTCAATCAATAAGACGGGTTCTTTTGGTAAAATGTTTTTTAACTCATGTTTTTTCCAGCAATTAAAAAACCTATTTCTCTTATTGCTTCCAATTAATTGTGGCGTTGAACTGATCCACTTGCGGTTCAAGCTATCAGGATGAACTGCACAGTCGGTTAGTAGCAGTTACGTGTTACATGTACATGCTGTGGTCATTTACGTTAATTCAATTTGAACTGGGTCAGTTCAAAACTTAATGGAGCAGGAGAAAGCCCGCGGTGGGTGATGCATGGTGATCTAAACGTATGCGATAACAGATGATTGTCATCGAAGTGAGATAAATAAAAATTTCATTCTTACCATTACACAAGTCATAAAAGTATCATTAATTTTTATCTATGGTTGTTGTTGTTGATAGCTATTTTGACTAACGGCATCTAAGCATTATTTACTGTTAGTAAAAGGTAAAAAAATATATTTTTTCACTTATTCAAGCATCATAATTGTAAATTTTGGTGAAAAATATGTTCAATTTATGATATCGACTGAAGATGCTTGATGGAATTTCAATATCAAATTTGAGTTATTACAACTTTGTACGATTCCACATGTTTTTTTACTAATAACCCGGGTTTTGGAATGACTCATTAACAAGATCGTTAATGAAAATTATCACAGGCAATTGTGTTAATTATTATTAGAATAATATTATTAAATTGGTTTTGAGTGCAATTTACTGCTTGCCTTGGGGTAAGTGTTTTCCTGTAATTAATAAATTTGCTATAGAGACAATGCTAACTATTTTACGTCAGTTCTGTTGCATCCGTGTTATAGAATGCCTGAAGATGCCGAAAAGCGAAACCCTGAGCATTAGTGACAGAAAATGTATAATCGTACAAAGTTGTAACAATTCAAATCTGATATTTATTCAACCTTTACTAAAGGTGCAATATTAAATTTGTTTTTGAAATTCAACCTCATTATAATTTTACGTCTTGTTTTTTGTTTATTTCCAAGCAGCAGCATTAGGTCCTTAATAAAACTAAAAAGTTTTCTGACCGTTTGATAGGCGACCGTGCTAACTACCCCATTACAGGAGTGTAATTAGGCACCCCCAAAATGCAGTCATTTCAACCCTCCGTCGCCTCGGTGTACAAGGGTAAGAAGGAGTAGGAGGTGCGTTGCGCTCGAATGACTTGCTAATGATTACCTTTGCAGCCTTTTTTTGAGATCAAAATATTCCTTCATAGCCTCCACAGGCCAAATACAAGAGGTGCATTTTAAAAGTATGACCTCCTCTACGAGTGAGTGCGAAGAAAAATCTGCTTTTAATTTAATATTCATTTTACTTTAAGTTTATTGATACCCACTAATAAAGATTGTAGCAAACATAACTACCTAGAAATACTTCTTAAGGTGAATAATAGTGAAATGAAAAAAAAAACTTATAGTTCTTAGAAATTAATACAACTTTTAAGCAATCAATTAGTATTATATAATCATATGTTTTTATCATTAACCGTCCATCAATATCGTTTACGTATTTCACAAAAGCTTGTACGATACGATATTTATTACGTATTGAAGGAGCGCTGAAAATTTATTGTACTCTACTTAGTGTGTACTGGAAAATGTTACTTATATTGAATGGAAATGTGAAATATATTATTACAAAAGGACGTTTCTCGCCATGTTGGTTCATCAGCGTTCATTATTTATTACGTCAATTTTGTTTTGGATATCAGTGGAGAAAGAATAAAATAGTAAATCAAAGATCACGTTTAGCCTGTCAACTTTCACAACTAAGTGATAAGACAATATATTATATTTTTAATAATTGAAACATAATTTTGGTACTATTCCTACAATTAATTTTATGAACAGGACCAGTTTCGCTCATCAAAAAACACTATCAACTTAAAAAAATATGTGTTTCTCATTTTTAATATTTAAAATATAATTTGTCAATCTATAGTATCGACTGAAGGTGCTTGATGGAATTTTAATAACAAGCTTGGATTGCTTAAGTTTTGTGAAATTTCGCATCTTTTGTCATTAAGACCTGGGTTTTGCCTTTCGACATATTCAGGCATTCTATTACATGGTTGCAACAGAACTGACAAATAAATAACAGTTAGCATATAATAATTAGATTTTTAAGTTATTTGATATACATTAATTGAATAATGAAGGTAAATAGTATTATTATATTTATATTTCTTTATAAGTAAAACAAATTGTTCGCAAATATAGGCACATACATTTTTTTTCAATTTTAGTATGAAAAGCAGATTGATGCAATAAATCGATTTTACTTTTACGGTGTTAACTGTCACTTCTTGATAGAAAGGCATGATATTTTAAATAATAAAAACACATTTTTTAGTACTTATTTCCACAATATATTTCTTGATTAGGACCGGTTTCGCTCATCGCGAGCATTATCATTGATGAGCGAAACCGGTCCTGATCAAGAAATATATTGTGGAAATAAGTACTAAAAAATGTGTTTTTATTATAAAAAAAAAAATCGATTTTAATTTAAACTGTATGTCACTGCTATTTTTTTTGATTTTTCCACCAGAGAAGTTGATTAACAATTTTACTTTTAATCTATTTTGTAATTAGTATCGTATTAAACACTTAACGTCCATATATCTCTATCAATTGTCAGTTCCTTTATAAAATATTGAAATGGTTCTCCTCTTACTACGGCCTCCGAATCATTTATTCTCGTTAGCCTTCCGACCGACCCTTTCATTACCTGATTACTCTGCCGGAACCATAACAGCGGGGGTGGTAGAAGGAACAAGGGATGAATATACATGCCCCTACTATAAAAGCAATAAGTTGGAAAGCGATTACACTTCGGTTATTATGCCTCCTCAGTATACAGGTATGTATTTTCTCAATAATCA
The DNA here is from genome assembly GCA_028555115.1 of Himalopsyche japonica. Taxonomy (NCBI): domain Eukaryota; kingdom Metazoa; phylum Arthropoda; class Insecta; order Trichoptera; family Rhyacophilidae; genus Himalopsyche; species Himalopsyche japonica. Next base: position 1,287,011 of record JAHFWJ010000455.1, on the reverse strand, counting down.
ATGATTTGCTACAATAATGAACCTAGTACTTACTTTGATGTGGTTACTATTTGCCGATACTTGCCGAACTTCAAGTTGCAATACTAAACATAACAATGATCAAAGTATTTTGGAACCAAACTTAAGTGAACCATTTGTACTACAGCTAAATTTAATTTCATTCTGTCGTGCTCGTAATGAAAACTTATTACAAATTTATTTCATATTTATTATACTTTAATATCGTACTTAAAATCAATTTTCCACATTTCAAAATTATAAATCACAATGTAAAACTAGGATGTAAGAACAGAAGAGAAGATATATTGTAAACATTTTCTACACCTCTATACATCGATAAGTAAATATAAGTTTAAAAATAGTTTTGCTGAAGGCGTAAGCCGAAATAGCTATACACAGTTGATGGCTTTTTTGACTTATAAATTTGGTAGAACTAAAACACATTGCTAATTTTACACTTTTTTTGTTTTGTTAATTTTGTTAGTTGTGTGTTGCATCCGTGTGATAGATTGCACGAAGAAGCCCAAAGGCGAAACTCGGGTCGTTAGTAGCGAAGCACGTGGAATCTTACAAAGTTTCAACAATTAAAATTTGATATTGAAATTTCATCATACACTTTCAGTTTGTAGAATATTTCGTAATAAATGATATTTCTCGTTAAGCACGGTTCACTTCGTAAAAAATATGAAATTAATGCATGTTAAATGAGTTTTATTTATTCCAAAATAATGTCTCTCCAATAAGTATTAATATTTCACTTCTAAAATGTGATAAATATAAAAAAAACTTTCAGATCTACATATTTGTATCGCTTAAGCCTGCCTACATAGCATTGCTTTTCGAATAAATTAAATGCTCAAAGTCTGCCTCGATGTGATATTACAAAGAAAAATAGATTGTTAAACAATTTAATATCCAATGTAAATTACAGTAGGGCAAACTTCTGGAAATTAACACTAACATAATTTACTTGGTTTGCGTAAATTCGTATTGAAAATACCGCACTATTCATAATTAAACGTAATGAAAACATATCTTTGTGCGTTTAATTAGAGATTTTCCGCCATGTTACGATGCCATGATAGTAATAATAATAGCAACACATCGCCCTCTACAATCTTAGCACATTCCCCACTAATTTGTATTAATGACCCAGAGATGTCGTAGCTTAATATATCTTCGTCAGATGACTTTACTGTTGTTGATAATTCCACCTCTAGATGGCGGCTACGCGTTTTGCGAAATATATTAATTATACGTATGTAAGACGAGGCTTTGCAATACGGGATAAACTTATCAAAACCGGAGTAATTCATTTCAAATACCGGTATTGAAAATGTCAAGATAGAAATTAATAAAATTTTATTCAATTTTACAGTTGATTGCGGTCGCAATATTAACCACAATATTTCATGTAACATTTTACTTAAAAATATATCCACTATGATTTTTTGATACATTCCCACATATTTTGTCACTCACGACCCGGGTGTATATAACCGAATAAATCCATTTACTGTGTGCCAGTTCGATTGCATTCGTATGATATAAAATATAATGATGCCCAACGGTAAAACTCGGGCATTGAATGAAAAACATAGAAATGTTCAAAATTTTAATTTGTTTTGTATCATTTGATAATGCTCGCGATGATCGAATGCGGTTCTGATCATAAAGTGTATTGTGGAAAAAATACTAAAAAGTGTGTTTTTATAATTTAATATTGCATAGCTTTCCACCCAGAAGTGAGAGTTAAACAAGATCTTAAAAGTAATTATATTTTCAATTGACTTTGTGATCCGATTTTTTTAAACTCAAAATTGATAATTGATAAATGAATATATTGTTGATAACTTTTTCGGCTCACACCATCGTCAGAACTATATATAACAATCAACTATATCTTACAAAAAATTGTAGAACTAAAATACATTGCTATTTTTTCACAGTGTTATAATCGAGTTCTACCAAGTAAATGCCAATTCAATCAATAAACCTTCTTTTTAATTTTTATTGTATCATTTGATTATGCACGCAATGAGCGAAACCGGTTGTGATCATAAATACATCGTGGAAACGTATTTTTATTACTCAAAATATAATGCCTTTCAACCAAGAAGTGACAATAAAATAAAGACTTTAAAAGTGATTACACCCAGTACTTTTTTTACGTGATACATTGGTTCCAGAAAAGGGCGCGTAAAAAATGATTTCACGCAATTGCATTATATTTCCTTACACACCCTAAAATATAAATTTGCATAATATTCGATACACTTGTCAATATTTGGCAATTATATGTGTATTTAAAAAAATGGAATGCTTTACAAAATCAAGTTTTAAAAATAGACATTTTTTTATTTAAAAATATAATGAAACATACATGCCTAGCATCGTATATAAATGTCTTCTTTACAACAAATTTGGGGAAAAAATTGCGTAAAAACGAGTGAAGGCGCGTAAAAAAAGGACTGGGTGTATAAATAATATTATATATGTATATATATAATACAATTGTGTATTGTTTGAAAACCTCACAATCGTTTCAAAAATATACATTTATTATGTGACGTTATCATATAATAGAATACGTTGTTTTAGTAAAAATATATGATAGCAATTCCAAACAATGAGCACGAGGCACAGCCTTAACCCTACTGTGCCTTTTACATCTTATATATTTTGGAAATAACTTTTTTATGGAAACCAATCCACAATCTAATAAAAATTCCCAACGAATCATCGTAAATAGGATTTAATCATAAGCCAATAACTGGGAAAGCAATGTACTCCAGGCATCAATTGCATGCCTCGTGTAAAGTTTACGCCCGCGATAAAGTTTTTCAAAAGCTCCATGAAGTAAAAATCCAATACGTCCATTCTTCCATGTTACACCCCAGGTGTTCAATAACTTTCCGTCGTGTCGCGTTCGCCGAGCATTATTCGATAGTAATCGACAACGCCCAACGTGAGATTCATTTCTAGATATACTTTGATTGAATTTCGTTTTCAATAATATCCACGCAACCACGATAATAAACAGAATTAGTGTACAAATTGACTACAGAATTTCTTTATATATTATTCTGAATGTAAGGCACTTTTAAAAGTTTTTTTTATATCATTTTATTTTTGATAATAATACAAGTGTACATTTTTTAACAATTATAATTTTTTGATTTATTGAATTGGCATTCACTTGGTAGAACTCCATTATAACACGGTGAAAAAATAGCAATGTATTTTTTCACCGTGTGTAATTATAATTTTAAAATAATTTTATTTCACTGTTTATTTGTAACCACCCTTTCCCCCCCATGTCTATTTTAAATGAAATAATTTCACCCAATTCCACATTTTAAATGTAAGAATTATAAATAATTATTACATTAACCAAATAACCTGAATATTTTATTAGTTTTATCCTTAAACAAATCATTGATTTATAACACGGTGATAAAAAAGTAACGTATTTTAGTTCTTCAAAAATTGTGAGATTTACGGTTGATAGCTATTTTGGCTTTCGCCCTCGTCAAAAATATGTTTAAACCAACATTAACTTATGTATATGTAATGGTGTAGAAACAGTTCATAATACATCTTCTCTTTTTTTTGAACATAAAAGTTTTATATTGTGATTGTGATTTGTGAACAATTGTAGAACTAAAATACATTGCTATTTTTCCACCGTGTTATGATGAAGTTCTACTATGTAAATGCCAAGTCAATCAATATCTTTATTTTTTAATATATTATAACTTCAATACGGTGGTATAAAATGTGTACATCAAACAAATAATTTAATATCTTTCAAACAATCGATTTTCATATATGATTCTACATCATCAAAAATTGTGCATATTACGTAGTCACGAAAAAAATAGCAGCGAAACTTTATGATGAAAAATCCTAAATAACTTAATATTTACTTGTTAATTTATTTATCATGTTCAATAGCTGCAGTAACTTATATTTACTCTCCACTTTGAAAGTCTACATAGCTTTTACGTGATTATGAATGTATGAATATTTTTTCTCCCATACAAGCTTTTTATGGAATTTCCAAAAAGAATTAAACCGTTATGTTTCTTTTTGATATATTTAAGATCAAAATGAATCTTGGCATCAAATTTAACAACACATTGCTCTACGATAAAGTTTATCTGAAAATACTTCAATTAGTCAGTCATATTTTACATAAATATGTTATATATATGTAACAAAAGTTGTATTATTTTATATTTTATCTTTTCATTTTTTTTTTACGTCAAATATTAATTCTTTCCTCGTCTTTTTTTTATATTTCAAATGAAAATACTCCATAAATCACGCCTTTTCAGTAAATTCTTTGAAAAGAAATGGCGTGTAGATAAGTGAACCAATAAATCCAGTACTGAAAGTGCATTTCAAACAAATAAAATGATGAGTTTTTGCGACACGATATTATAGTAGAGTGTTTCGATAACATTGTATACGAACGAAGCCTTACAAAACCTTATCTAGCTAATGTGTTCACAGCCGTATGAGTAGGTATGTAACAGGGCAATAGTGCATCGAGTCCTTTTCGCGAAAGGGTTACTTTGACTCGTCAATCCAAACATCGTGCGCCGCTTTGAAACATATTCATTCTACAATATAATAACAAATTTTAACGACAAAACTGGCGTGCTTCTTTACATTGAAATTATTGTAAATGTCGTCGTCGAAAGCACTGTTTACTTTATATTGACTGTAAATGTAAACTAAAATAACGTCTTGGATGAAATATATACAACATTTTCTGACAGAATCAGTTTTATTACATCCGTGTGTTGGAAAGCCTGAATATTCCGTAAGACGAAACTCGGGTCGTTAGTAACAAAACATGAGAAATCGTTCAAAGTGTCAATAATTTGAATTTGATACTAAAATTCCACCAACTACGTTCATTCGTTATTATAAATCAAATCATATATTATTGTTGATAGCTGTTTTGGTTTCCGCTTTTCTCAAAACTGTGATTTAATTTAATTTAAATACACTCCAATATAATAGTGATGTTTAATTTTATCATACAAAATCACCTATTTAAAATGAGTAAATTTCTCAAAGGTATTAATTTCCTGATTGCATTTTAACAGTGGGTGATTTCACATGCAACTCTCATTATTATCAAATCGATATACTTATTGACTATGTTTGTTTATTTGTTTGTATGAACTTTATGTATTGCTATATAAAGGTTATAAATTTTAGAAACTTACAAAATATCTCCTTTCCACCCTCGCAAAGGTTTCTGGATTTCTACAACCCCATGAAAGCACATCATACAACGTTTTAATAATTAAGAAAATTATTGATTGAATTGGTATTCACTTGGTAGAACTCCGTTATAACACGGTGAAAAAATAGCAATGTATTTCATTTAGAATTTTGAAAATTTAGTGTTATTGTGTTAAAGTAACTAGCTAGGCCGTTGGAACAGGAGAGAGGATGTGTTGTGTGCCTTTTCTGCACAGCTATATATAGATAAGCAAATTTTAGTTTAAGCATAGTTCTGACGATGGCGAGAGCCGAAATAGCTACCAACTATATAATATTTATTAATATTTAATATATATATATAACTTTATAATATTTGTTGAAAGTAATTTTGTAGAACTAAAATACATTGCAATTTTTTCACCGTGTTATTTAGAAAATTCTTACCAAATTGTCAACCGTGTCATACTTTCAGAGTAGCAGTGCATTCTGTCAATTTTTCATAACAAAATTTGATTCTGGAATAAACTTTTCACTGAATATTTTTTTTATACTCACCCAATTCGATTACTATGAATCTAATCAAGAACTATTAGTACTTTAAATTAAATTACATTTGCGAAACTGTCATACTTTGAGGTTATGAATTTCTAATGACATTTTGCAAACCATCAATTGTAGCGAGCAGTACAGTTTTAGTAGTTCACTTTATTTGAGTGATAATGTAACGCGTGCTGAATACTCGCTTGTATCTTTCATTTCATTTTAATGATAGTTCTGACGATCGCAGATGCTGAAATTACTATTAAAGTATATTTATTCAAAAGTCTAGAGCTCGATAATTTGCCATTTTTACATTATTATATTGGAGTTCAAGCGAGTATTTACTCGCCAATTCATTAAATGACTATTTGTTATTTTGATGAAAAATAATAACTTATCTTTATGAGTTCTGACGATGGCGTGAGCCGAAATAGCTGTCATATAAAAAAAATATACAACTAAAGTAAATTGCTTTTTTTTCACCGTGTAATAACTCAAAATCACATTAATCCATTGTTTTTTTGAAACCACGTCATAGTTTATGGTGGCTTTATGGCTTATCACTGATAGCATATGCTATTTGTATATCCTTATAACATTTTTTTATCATTTCTTATTATTGGTTCGTACATATGGCTTAAAATTTACTATCACAATCAAATAGCTCTAATGTCAAGTCACAGAAGTTTTATATTAAATTTAAACGGTTTCGGTATCATTCCTTCTTGGTTTGATCAAGGTTCATTAAAAAATTTCATATAAGTTAAAAATTCTCCTTGATTGAGAATTTGTGAATGATCAAAAAAACAGTGAGATTTGTATTGCATCGTTCGTCAGTTCGACTTTATTCTTGCACACTGCATAAAGAGCACATCCATTATGGATTTCCAGGTTTAGGGTATTTTCTTTATGCGTTTAATTGTATGACATTTTTTTTTTTGGTTTGCGTTGCGTTGTTTTGTTCCCATTTGAAACAATAAATCTTTTAACAGCTTAATGAAGGAATATTTTAAATAGCCGATTCTGGATCTTTACCACAGTATGAGGTAGCAAAAATCTGCCGGTAGTTAAAGTTTTATCGGCCATTATAAACCTCACCGCATTACAATTTCAGGAATACACTTAGAAATGCGCTTGGACGTGATGCTACGGGCGGTGAAAATTTTCACTTCATTCGTATCCATAAGGTGCAATTATTTTTCCAATATTGCAGGAAGAATTATTATTTAAAATTGGTTGAACCATTCTTTTTGTTCATTTATTCAATCAGGTAGTTTTTATTTCACAATTTTTCAACTACAAAAATATTATTTCATAGACCGTTCTCATTCTATTTCCATCATCTGCACTGAATGATATAATACAACACTGGCCAAATGCGTAGTTTTTCTTCAATGACTGGAAGCTAAGGACAACAAAAATTTAGGCAGATATCTTAAAAATAGTAAAGTAAAATTAATAAACTTTACAGAAGTGGTATTTATAAAATGTCTTGTGGTTCATTTTTATCCGTTTATATCGGACAGACAGTTAGAAGTATATCCATCTTGACTCCTCTGACTGATGTATATTTGTTTCTCTAATGGACAATTTCCGTGCCATATGTAAACTTATTGATATAGCCGCCTTTTTAGTTTCATTTACAATTGTTAATTTTATTGCGAACAGGAAACAAGCTAGGTCGTTAAAACAGGAGAGAAGATGTATTGTGTACCTTTTCTTCACAGCTATATATAGATAATCAAATGTTAGTTTAAGCATAGTTCTGACGATGGCGTGAGCTGAAATAGCTATTAACTATATTTAAAAAAAAATGTAGAATTTATTGATTGAATTGTCATTCACTTGGTAGAACTCCATTATAACACGGTGAAAAAATAGCAATGTATTTTAGTTCTACAAAATTATTTTTACAAATATAGTTGATAGCTATTTCGGCTCACACCATCGTTAGAACTATTCGGCGAATCGGCGTGAGCCGAAATAGCTCTCAACTATATTTGTTAAAAATAATTTTGTAGAACTAAAATTCATTGTTATTTTTTTCACCGTCTGACTAGAAGCTACACTGACACTACTATCTTCGCCAATTTCGCCAACTGTCGTATTATCATTTTGAGCCATTGTAATAAGTGTTTTTATCAAGAAATGTTTTATATTCTCTATTTTTTGAAGTGTGTAAAGATCGTTAAATAAGAATAAAAAGAATAACTAATCCTTTTTTTGATTAGACAGATCTATTTGAGAACAAATTTAAGAATAGAAAGCAAAATTAATGCATACAGTTACCAAATATTTCCAATACCAATAGTTTCAACACACGAGAGCACTCGACTACAGAATTTTTTACTTACTATTTTTTAAGTTCTGTCACTTCTCTAGAAGTTCTACAATAGTGACTGTCTGAATTCACGTCCTATAACAAGGGCAGGGTAGGAATCGAATGGATTTGACCAGGTACCAACTTAAAGAAATTACGACGGTGGACCTGGCATCGACATGCTCTTAGTCACTGATTCCCAATTTTTTTAATGCCACGACCCCCAAGAGAAAAAAATATGTTGAAATGGAAAAATTTACAACTTCAGTTTGAAAACCACGGCTCTTGAATATATGGCGACGATATTGTTGTCTGAGACAACCTAAGACGAGTCAATAAAACTACTAGCGGGTAGAGAATCTCGAAAGCATTGTGGTGTTCATATGCTTTAAGTAGGCAGTGGATATGTTTTTTTAAACTGTCTCACGTGTGATATACATTTCTCATAAATTTTACATTCAACCTATATAGCAACACGCTTGTAAAGTTCAATTTTGATTATTATTAGGAGAAACGCTGTCATACGTAAAGGTTTCGGTCCCACAGTGTGTCGCCTTGGTGATTTATCGACAACCTGACTTTTGTTATTTTAAATGCGATCCGTTTTTATTATCTTTGTTTCTGTTATGGCCTGCCGTATAGGCTTCCGTGCAAACACGTTTTTGCGAACACAACTTATCTTTACTGATTCCTATTTATATCCCTTTTAAAAGCGTTCCCCTGTAGTTTTTGTAATATTGACAAAAAGCTCACATTGTTATTTAGTTTTTATTAACTTTTTTTTACTTAAGCATAGATTTAATGTTGCACTGTTTATTTATTTGTGTGTGTATATTGATCTAATATAACAGTTTTTTCCCAAAATCTAATCTCTAAGCATGTAAAAATTGTTTCCAGCCTTCGTAAACAAAAGACATTGAAAATATTTTTTTTTGCCTTTTTGTTTTTTAAGCTATCGTTACCTTAAAATTATATATCGTTCAAGATTCTTACTTCCTATCAATTGAAGGTAATTTATTTCTAAAGGAAACTGTTCGTGATTTTTAAATTCAATTGTTAAAAAATTATACAATACACATATTTCCATCATTCGATGCAATGTCTTTCCATTTAATATTAGTAAAAAACTATATTGAACGAAGTAAAAAAAAACTTACTCACCTATATTTCTGAAAATTTTCAAAAGAAAGCTAAAACTTTTAAGCGTATTAGAGTTCTTAATTTATTGCCATTACAAGATTACAAATTTTAAATTTATTGCTTTATAACAAATAAAATTATAAAAAATAACATTGAAAATAAATTGAACATTTAACAATCACAATCAAAAGGAGACCAACCAAAAAAGCTTAGACAAAATCTACTTTAATCAATCGAAGAATGGTTTTAGTCTGAACTCACTCTCGTCAACGTAGAATATATCGATATGCAAAGTAATACACAATAAGTTTATTATACTCATATAATTGAACTCAGATCGGTTTTATACTTCAGAGAAACAAATAATGCATGTCCACGACTTCTCAAAAAAATATCTGACACACACAATTTGATATAATCAAAAATAGGAGATGTCTCATTTTGGCCTCGTATAAATTGAAAGAAATAGATAATATGTATATAAGATAGAGAATTTTCCCTGCGCAATCGAGCATTTTTTATTTTCATATTTAGTTTCAATGAAATGAAGGAAGTATTCATACTGCCGTGAAAAATAATAATACTTAATGGAAGTCACTCGTTTTGACGCCAGACCCATAAAATTTATCTCATTTCAAGTTTAAGTCATTCTGGAAATCGTAAAGTCAGTGAAGTGGCAATAGTGTTCACCACTGTGCGCTGCGGGCTGAGTGAATGCCATTTATAAATGCAGCCAGATTCTGTTATTACATAACGGATGCCGTGATTCATGACAACGGCTTTTACTTTTCCATTATTGAGACATTACATTGTGCGTAGTTTTCTTTCCTTTGGGGTTGTCCAGCCATAAAAAACCGGTCTATCAACGAGTTTATATCGACGTAAGATTAATTCAATGAATCAAGTCACACTAGTACTAGATCACCTGATATTTAACCGCACTGTAACCCAGTATAAAAAAAATGTCAAATCACCCAATTACATTTCATCGTAGCTGATTATTGTATAATACGGCCGCCTAAATCTGAATATTTATATAATAATAATAATCTGAATAAAAATATAATTAGAAGGTTTATTTGGCAATAATTATTACATTTATAATACACATATTTATAGTCAGCACAAAATTATAGGAACTTGTCTAAAAACCTTTTTTTAATAAAAACTGTTGATTGATTAGGTTGCATGATTTTACATAAGAAATCGATATCGGGTTCAACGTCAGATATGCTAACTCGCAAAACATCTTCCAATTTCGCCGTGGAATATATTGATATAATAAAAAAATGCTGTTTCATATGGGAATGTAGTCCCAAAAGGATTAAGAGTTTCCATAGATTCTACATGCGCTTGCATCGTCGTCTCAGTGTACATAGACAAGTTTTCATATAATGTGCTATTATTTAACAAACTTAAATATATACCACTTTTAAGGTGTTAACTGTCACTTCTTGATGGAAAGGCATGATATTTTAAATAATAAAAACACATTTTTTAGTACTTATTTCCACAATATATTTTTTATTATTATTTAATATTATTATCAGTTAATAATGCTCGCGATGAGCGAAACCGGTCCTGATCAAAAAATATATTGTGAAAATAAGTACTAAAAAAATGTGTTTTTATTATTTAAAAATTAAATATATACATTCCCTAAATGTGGAAAAAAAAACATAAAAATATTATTCGTACTTTGCACTGAATATTTTCGTGGTCTCCGATTTGGGAAGCACTGGTTTATATCATTATTATTCCCGTAATTGAATGACAGTGGCGATGAGTTACATTATTTAGTTCCTAACCTGAGGGTCTTTATTTTTCCCTCTGTAATTCCTCTCGACCGACAAATAATGTTCCAACAATTCAAACTTGCATTATCATTTAAAATATTCTCGCTGTGTAATTTTTTTTTTTTATATGTCAAAGTTTCGTTATTTGAATTTATGAATGTTTAATATTTCCATAAAGCATTTTGTTCGTTGAAACATGCTATACTATATATTTCGAAAGCGACAAACACGATTCAAAATAAATTGATATTATCTCGAGTTGAACTAATCTCAAGTCACCCTATATTAACTCAATGCAATAAATATCTTTGAACAGACTTTGATAATTGAATTTGAAATCAACCAATCTAAGCTTTTACTGCAAGTATACAAATCGCTTGTTAAAAATGTTTACTGGCGTAGAAAGTAAAATAATACTACGAAAATTCCGTACATGGATTAATTCCCACTGTAAATTGTCATTAAAACTTAGCCAAATTACAATTAAGACTCACACAATGCAATCAATAGCGAAATCGTGTTGTCCATTCTGTAACACAACATTAGAGGAATTCGAAGTTTTTTTGATTCACTTATTTGTACAGATTGAGCTATACTATATTTTTTTTATCTCGTTTTTATCTTTTCATTGACAAAATTTAATATATTAACGCTGATATTAATAAATATAATGTCAACTGGAAATAACGCCAATTGATTTCATTGAGACATTTTCTTTACAAAAATTACAAATAATAATTGTCAACGTAAAAGTGATATGAACGAATTAAAAAAAAATCCGCTTGTTATTCTTCCTAACGAGTTTTTAACGACTGTGCGGAGCTCTTAGTGGATTATTGAATTATCTTAATGTTGTTTGCACTTTGTTAATGAGAAATTGTGAACAATTCATTTTTAAATTGGTTTACTTCATTTTAATGTAAATTGTTTTCTTATTTCTTAACCATTGGTTTTGTATACCTACTAACTATCGATGCTTATTTAAATTTGCTTGCTTTTGATCTGTACCATCTGTTGATAATGTCCGCTATGAGCGAAACCGGCCTGATCATAAAATATATTGCGGAAATAAAACAAAAAAAAATGTGTTTTTATTATTCAAAACCAAAACAATATATTAAAGTTTATGATATCGACTAAAGGTGCTTGATGGAGTTTCAATGTCAAGTTAGAATTATTAAAAAGTTGTCAGTTCGGTTGCATCCGTGCGATAGATTGCCTGACGATGCCGAGAGGCGAAACCCGAGTCGTAAGTGACAAAACTTGTGGAATCGCACAAATTTAGTTCAAATTTGATATATTAAAGGTTCACAAGAAACTCAATATCGATATCTACTTTAATACATTGTATTCGTGTGAACTCACTCTCGTCCACGTAGAATATATTGACATCTAAAGCAACATTGTTAAAAGTTATTAAAGCTATAACCAATCGCATCCCCATTGGTAGGCCAGCTTTACATATTATGTTAAAAGAACAAACAATTCTCAATGTGCATGCTAAATTTATCGGATACTGGTTGGGGTCAAAAAATATTTCACAATCTTTTATTAGGTTTGCAAGATATTTGTCATTACATATTGTATTTAATGAACATTAATATACATATCAAATGTTTTCTTATTTGATATAAAAAAAAACACACACACAACGAAAATATATGCGAAAAAAATAACACCTCGAATAAATTAAACATCACGTTCTTCTTTGGTAAAACATTGTCTCGATTTCTGAGATAAGCTCATTTGCCTCGGGAGGAGAAGGTAAACTTTTAACCACATTACAAATCACCGCAATGGATAACAATTCTAAAAACAGTCCGACATGATGCATTCTCCCCGAAAGTGCATCGCAAGTGCATAGCACACATTGCAACGTGCCCTGAATGCCACTCCTCTGGCCGCGGGCTCTATCAAATGCATTCGTGAATGCAAAAAGAACTGAGGAGATCGGCTTTAAGATAGCGGAACTGGCTTATTCTAGCTATAATAAGTATATCCAAACTGAACGAAACGACGACAGTGGCGGATTAAATTAATAACTAATCAATATGATTGTATAAATTTACAGTATTTTGATTTGGTAATGTATGCATTAATATCCCTTTTTGAAATTTGAAAATGTAGCTCTTCATCGTCAAATAGCTCTTCAAAGGAATAAAAGTTTTGACAAATTGGTTTTATTCTAACGCACAGAAATCAAGACAGTTCTAATGAAGGCGCTAGCCGAAATAGCTATCAACTATAAATCTTATAAAATTTTGTCGAACAAAAATACATTGCTCTTTTTTCACCGTGTTATAATGGAGTTCTACCAAGTAAATGCCAAATCGATCAAGATATTTAAAGTTTATTCAAGTATCCTCCTACAAAGTATGCTTTTAATTATTCCATAAATTGCTAATTAATTTATTTGGTACACACTTGTGACATATTTTACAAATTATAATTTATCATATCCACTGAAGGTGCTCGATGGAATGTCAATATAAAATTTTAATTGTCGAAACTTCGAATGATTCCGCATGTTTTGTTACTTATGAACCGGGTTTCACCTTTCAGCATCTTCACGCATTCTATCACACGCATGCATGAAGATACCGAATGGTGAAATTCGGATCGTCAGTGTTTTGACACTGACGTCTTCTTCTTTTTGGTATCTTGTAGCTCGAATGTACTTAACCTGACTGTCGGTAAATAGTTGATATCATTTCTCTATAGAGTTTAACTAAATATAATATATTCTCATTATTTTATTGGCTAAGTTTATATCTGAATTTATTTAAATTACTTCCGATTACGTTCAATCTTAAATAGCAGAATAATATAATTTGGAAAATTGATAACAAATATTTGAGTGATTGAATAAAATAATGTTTTTGAAATCTTTCATTTCAAATCATTGTGAAAGTACGTTTGTATATTGATCGCGTGAAAAGTTAACATATTTATCTATAGTCATATGTTGTTTTAACAGTTAATGTGCAATGCTGTAAGCAGTACTATAATAGAAAATAATATTTTATTCCATCTCTGCTCATTTAAAAAGAATATTATAATTTTAATTTAATATTACCACACGCCACAATTCGCTCATAGCAAGTTGGTGCGTTTCGCTTCAAGTCGCGTCAGCTCACCGTGAAGAAATATCTCGTCATATTTATAATATCATTTTTATTTACACTCTTTTTGCATTACCTCGAGAAAAGATGAATAGCATGATAAAATAACCCCCCGCACTGTTTATGCACAGCTTCAGATATCTTTATAGCGCTTCATCCCTTACATATCGCCGTCAAACTTTAAGGCAATAGAGTTGACAGGTTTTCCGAATAGAGTTTTATAAAAACTTGGATATAAAACACCCTCTTTGTTAACGTTTTGCAATCTTAAAAAATCGATCAATTCTTCACACTTCATTTTGATATCGAAAAATACAATAACTTTTTAAATATGTGCTCTATCAAAGCACTTATTGCTTTAATTTAAAAAAAATCGTTTTATTAACAATATATAAAATAATAAAAAAATATTAATAACTGTCTATTGTAATGAAAACACATTGCAACATGGTGAAAAAATAGCAATATATTTTAGTTAAATAAAATTTGTTAAGTATATATAGATAAGCAGATGTAAGTTTAAACATAGTTCTGATGAGGAGTAATCCGAAATAGTCATCAAGTATATACCTTATTAATTTTCTAGAACATAAAGACATTGCTTTTTTTTCACCGTGTTATAATAAAATTTTACCAATTTAATGCCAATTCAACCAATTAAACAAATTTTATTTAAATAATACACACAATTTTTAATACTAGTTTCACAATTTTACATTATTTTAGAACGGAATCGTTTTGTCTCATCAGCAGTATGGGAAAAATTCGTTATGAGTATTTCATAATTATTTCAAATTTTGCAAGCATTATCATCAGTTGATTGTGCTCGTGATCAGCGAAGCCAGCTTTGATATTTGCGATATAAAACTGTAAATAAATGCACTAAATATTGTAGTTTATTACTCAAATAAAAATACTTCCTGTCATTATTATCAGCAATCGATTTTTTAGTATTCAAAACTCCGATATCAAAATATTTTGATCGTAGAAAATCAGTTTGAATAAATGCTTTTTATACGATGAATGTTTCTGAGCAATAAGATAGATTTGAGATAGATAGATACAAACGTCACAGCATTTTCGGCAAAGGAATCTCTCACATCCGTATGACTATTTCGTATGGAAGCGGAGCGTTTGGAAGAGCCGGGTTTGTTTACATGCTTATTCCGCATTGAGAGATTAAAGTTTGAGATTAGCATGTGCAATGGTAGAAGATTGGAACCGAGAAAGGAATCCAATTCGTATGTGGGAAAACGACATGGATTGCGGTTTTCGGAATGAGCTTTAGTGAGGAACCTTTGAAAATATCTTTTTAACTTTTTACACATTTATTTCGCTTACTAGTGAAAAAATAAAACTAATTATAGAAGAATTTCCATAACTTTATGCTATATTATACACCGCTGTAAATAGAAAAGTACATGTACGTTTAAACCCAATTCTGCTAAGGAGTAAGCCGGAATAGGAATCAATTATATACCTTATAAATTTTGTAAAACTAAAATACAATGCTATTTTTTCACCACGTTTTCATGCAGTTGTATCAATCAAATGCCAATTTAATCAATAAATCTATAGATTATGTCATTGTTTCCCGAGTTGTGACTTCGAAAATATCTGACACCTTGTCTGTGATCTGCAATGCCTGATTTTAATCAATTAAATTTCTTGATTGAATTGGCATTTACTTGGTAGAACTCCATTATAGCACGGTGAAAAATAGCAATTTATTTTAGTTGTACATTTTTTCTGTTCTAGTTATTGTTGGAGATGAAGAGTTATAGTTATGACGTTGGCGTGAGCCGAAATAGCTATCAACTATATCTAATTAAAAACAAATCTAGAACTGAAATACATTATTATTTTGCACCGTGTTCAAATAAATTTCAATACACGAAAACATTTTTGCTGTCTTCGTACACGATAATATTAACTTCGTCGCATAAAAAATTAAATTTTCTCTTACGCATAACCGTCAAGTTAGAAATTTTACTTTACTTAGGCCACTTTATGATAATTTATTCGTATACGTGTGAAACGCAATCCTTTTTACAATGCATCATTGTTATAACATATCTTTATTTTCATTTCAGATTTTCACCATTCATTATAACGAGGCGAGAAGCTTTCGGAATCTGCACATCAAAAGCTCGCACTGTGTAAGCTCTCTGCATTTGTAATTAATCTTTGTATGATTTGTATCACAAAGTATTCACTGAATTTGCAACAAACATTCAGGTTTTTCATATTTCTTATCTTATATTTTGATGTTTATTTATTTAAAGTATATGACTTCATTTATAATAACAGACATATCAGCCTGCCTGTAATGAATGCATCGCTTCTTACCTTGTGTTTCAATAGCAATTGATTTTATTTGAAATGTTTGTTACACACATACAACCTTATACACCCATTCCTTTTTTTGCGCGAATTTTTTTTAAGTGAATTCGATTATACGCGATTTTTTTTTCGACGGCACCGCTACATTTTATTACGCGCTTCACTCGTTTTAACGCGATTTTTCCCCCAAATTTGTCTTAAAGAAGACATTTATATATGATGCTAGGCACGTATGTTTCATTTTTTTTAAATAAAAAAAATATGTGTGTTTTTAAAACTTAGTTTTGTAAAGAATTCCATTTTTTTAAATACACATAAAATTGCCAAATGTTGACAAGCGTATCGGATATTATGCGAATTTATGTTTTAGGGTATGAAAAGAAATATAATGCAATTGCGTGAAATCATTTTGTACGCGATTTTTTTTATGCGCCTCCAGAAGGAACCAATGTATCCCGTAAAAAAAGAACTGGGTGTATAGTCAATATTTTCATATGGTTAAAGTATAGCAATATATTCTAGTTCTACAGAATTTAAAAGATAAATGGTAGATATCTATTTCGGTTTACACCATCAACAGAACTACGTTAGATATCCAATAACCATCCTTTATTTTGTAATATTGTTTGAATTCACAAATAAGTATAAAAAGAAGTAAAACAAAGATTGAAAAATATTTCCGTTTGATACAAGTCTGTATGCAAGGTTTGATTGAATGGAATTATATTATAATATAAACAAAATGTGTCATTTCAATGAAGGTGGTTAATTTTCTAAGAAGTTAGACAATGGTTTCCTCAATAATACTTTTAATAATAAGATTAAACGTTTCCCTTATCGTTTCTATCAATCATTTAATTTTTTTTCATGATTTTTTTATTTTAATATCAGCTGGTCATATTCTAACATTAATCAGGCAAGTTTTTTACCATGTTATAATGGTGCCTATATCCAGCACATACCAATCTAATCAATGAATATTTTTAATCTTAATTTCTGCATTTCGTAGAAGTGAATTTGTTTTACGGCACACGTTTTGTGTTCTTGTGAACATTTAATCAGAATGCGTCATTATATACCTAGCCGGTAGCATTAATACTAAAATGAACTGTACATTGTAAAGATAAATAGTTTTGATGGAAAATGTTCCAGCTTAAATCTCAAGTACTATAACACTTGCTGTTGTAAACTTATTTGTCATGCTTTCACGGAATAAATTACTTCAAAAACTCTTTACTTGCTACAGCATTCAGCTGTGTTTAAACTTACCGGAAACTAGACTACAACTCAACTTTCAACGTTCAAAAACAGAGTTTGTCAGCATATTTCTTTAAATATTATGTTATGAATAGGTCTGGAAAAGCGCTTATGCTGGCTTAAGAATTTCATTATAAATTGCAATAAAATCGTGTTTGATGTTTTGTGTGTATTTCCTTTACTTTATTGATGTATTTTTTGACTAACGTAAAGTATTATTAGATCAAAAGATGTTTATTTATAAGATAATCGAAATATGTTATACGTGGTAATGTTTTCCAATAATTATATATTGGTAGCCTATTTGTCATCTGTTTAAAGTCATAATTGTGTTAAAAAGAAAATTTATTGATTCTACACTTTGTTCAGTTTTCAGGAAAAACTGAACAATTCACCGTAACTGACATTGATTTAAAGATAAAATTATTGTTTTTATCCAAGTTATATAATTCTTGTGAAATATTTTTTGTTATCGATTGAAGGTGCTTGGTGGAATTTCAATATAGAATTTGAATTGTTGAAGCTTTGTACGATTCCACACGCTTTATTAGTGATAAAGCCGGATTTCGTCATTCATGTTGCATCCTTGTGATATAATGCCTGAAGATGACGAAAGAAAAAACCCGGGAAATTCAAACCCTGCACGATTCCACATGCGTTGTCACTAGTGACCCAGTTTACGTCTTTCGTTTCAGTTTTGTTTCACCCTTGTGACATATTGCCTGAAGATGCCGAAAAACAAAACATGGGCTAGTGACAAAACATTTAGAATCGGACAAAGCTTCAACAATTGAAATTCTGTACGACTCCACATCTTTTGTTTTGCTTTTCGGCAGTTTCTCAAAATAAAATATGATTGTATGCTAAAAACACGTCAGTCACTTAGTTTATTGAAATTATCGCCGCCGAATTTTGAAATTTCACAAATATAAATATTTAACGAAATGTGTTTTGAATATATCTGAAATAAAATATATCACAGAGACATTTACAGAAACTATGGCATGCGCTTTCGCCTTTTAGGTCAACAATTCACCTTTGCCGATCAATCTGGAGCTCACGTTTTCTTGCGTCGCAGCGACTTTGTTCGATTGCTATTTAAGTGGCATGTTTTCTGGTCGCAAAATCGCAAAACTTTACCTCGTAATGTTTTATTCGATAAAAAACGATTTGAGAATGGCAAAACTCATTTATAACAATATTCATTGAACAACTTTTTTTATGTGCTTTTATCTACAGTGTTGACAAGAATTATTTTTTCCTAAATTCAAAATAAAAATGTACTTATCGGATTTCATTGCACCAGGCAAGTAAACAATTTCGTATTTTCCAGTCCTGATCATAAAATATATTGTGAATATATTAGTAAAAACAAGGTTTTATTATTTAAACAATATAATAATGCTTTTGAAATTTTCGAGTAATTAAAAATATGGTTCAAAAATGATAAAAACCTAATTAATTTAGCATATGTATTAACCGAACTATTATTTTTTATATCATGCCATTCCACTAAGAAATTAACAGTTAATACGTTAAAAAGTATTATAGATTGTATTGTATTAGTTGATACTGCTCGCAATAAGTAAATCCTGTCATTATTAAATTCTTTAAATTTTGGAAATGGAACCAAATATTAATATATTTTTAATATGTACCAAGAAGAGACAGTCAATAGCTGTTATATGATATGTTTTAATGGAGTAAACACGATAAAAAAGTACTCGATAAAGAAGCATAATAGATGTATTGTATGATATGAATTTTCAATCATTACAAAAGTACAACAAAAAAAACCCATTGAATAAAATAATAATTTCAATATTTTTTTAAGAGAATTTATATTTTCGCTACGTTTATTTGATAAAATTATTGAATCTTAAACTTATTGTATATCTTTTGTACTGCGAATTTTTTTTTCTGTATCTATCTGAGTTTATGTACCATAAACCATTTATTTTCGTATAATTCCCAATAATAAAGGAGTTCTATCGAATAAAGCCAATACAATGAGCTATATATTACCGATACATTACACCCACGAACTAACATATCCAGCGTTTTATCAAGAGAAACAAATACCTAGAAAAAATACTTAGATAAATATTCGGAAGCTTCCGTTTGTTGTATCTCGCTAACCGAATTTATGGAGCATATAAGCTTCGTGTTTTAAATAAGTGCACACGTATTCGGAATACATATTCTGTGCTGAGAATATAATACTTGGAGGAACAAAGCTCTGAAGGAAGCTTTCTTCGCGGCCGGCGGAATAAAATAGATGACCCAGAAAGCCTAAAGCAATTGTTTCACAGTAGAATCCACAGCGTAACTAAGAAATTGATGGCGTCTTAAAAATGTGGAAGTGTTCTCTTTTAATACCATTTTCACTACGCAAGCCTTTATATAAACTGAATTTTAAATGTGTATATACAATCACGTCGTATTAAATTTTATTTATTTCGATCTATAAATAATAAAAGGTGACGAGAAATAAAGGTGAAGAGTAAAGCAATTGTATTTTTTTTTATTATTGTGTTAATAGTAAATTGATATAACTTCATTTCAATTAATCATTAATATTTTAATAATAAAATCATTCTTTTTTACTATTTCCAAAATATATTTCTATATTCACATTTTTATACCGCCTTGTAACGACCCGTAAAACTAAACTAAAAAACGGAACCTTTTGTTTTGTATACCGGGATTTAGGTTTTATTTTGTAATGTATAGTACACCATTTGTCACTTTAAATTTGTGAACTGTCCAATCTTGATGGAATGGAGTGATATTTTATGCAGTAAAAGACTACTTTATATATCAAATTGTAGTCAAAAATGTGTATTATTTGTGTACAAAAATTATTTAAAATAGTGTACCATTCGATGAATTGATTATTTGAAAGCTTGGGCATAAGTCTTGGAAATGTTTTTTCTTCTCTTTTAATTCACCTTGGAAATTTGTTCTGTTAAATATGGAAACATTCGTTGTAAATGTTAAGAAATACTGGATTAAAATCAATCTTGAGTTGTATTGTTAAAATTTTCTAAGAGACTTTTGGTATTTTACATTTTTTCCGATATCCATTAGTAACACCACAACTACAAGCTACCTTTCCATTTGCTTGCATCGGAATAAACAAAAAATATATATTTTAGAAGTGGTTTTATTTTTGATATAAAACATTTCACTTTTTTCCAAGTACATTGTTCTCCGAGGTGTCGAAGAAAACTTTTCATAAAAGGGTTTTTATGTTGTGTTTTTTTTTTCCAATTGTATTGCAAAGTAACAAGGTTTGATTTGATTATCGAATTTGTAAATTTCCTATTTTTAAAGTAACGGTATTGTATACAATTAATATTGTTTTACTTAACACGATAAATAAAGGGTTATTATACAACATATATTCAAGTAGGTATTATATAATTTATGATATCGACTGAAGGTGCTTGACGGAATTTCAATACCAAATTTGAATTTTTACAATTTTGTACGAATACACATGTTTTGTCACTAACGACCCGGGTTTCGCCTTTCGGCATCTTCAGGCATTTAATCACACGGATGCAACAGAACTGACACATAATAAACAGTTAGCATTAATACCTTTCGCGTGCGTGAGTGCGTCAGTTCTGTTGCATCCGTGTGATAGAATGCCGCACAATAGACAGTAAGCATCGCCTTTATACCAAAGGTATGAGAATGAAGATGCCGAAAGGCGAAACCCGGGTCGTTAGTGACAAAACATGTGGAATCGTACAAAATTGTAACAATTCAAATTAGGTATTATATTATTTCATAATATAACAAAATTTCAATTAATTGAATCAATATTTAGTCTTTTAAAGCGTCAGTTGATTTAAATGGCTTGTTGAAATTTTCTGCATTCCAATATGTTTTGTCACTCACGACCCGGGGCTCGCGTTTTGGCATAATTAACTTTTTGCCACAGACAATTGATTGTTAACATTATTAAACTAATAGTTTTCCAACCATTTTTATGCATTTTCTTGTCTTTTTAAAATTCCTATTGCATCAATTAATAGTGCTAACAATGAGCGAAACCAGTCCTGATTATAAAATAAATAGAATATCGTTTAGTTTTGAAAATATAATTAAGCGTTGTGTTTTATTATTGACCTGTTTGTGATTTTTAAATACATACATAGTTTATGATAACATAGATCAATCGTTTCTCTTTGACATATTCTTTTATCATTGTTGAAGATCTTGTATTTGTAAAATTTCCATGCTCATATGTCGTGATATCAATATCAACGATGCTATACATAGGTTCTTGCGATTATTATTATCGAATCTTATCTACGAGCGCATTGTGGCGAGGCGTTACCTTGACTCGTCACTCGCTCATCGCCGAGCTAAAGTTTCCGCGTCCCGGGGGAATTCCCGCTTTTTTCCACCTGCTTATTCAATTTTCCCCGCAATAGAAATGCTAATGTGTAATAGATTTTCCGCGGCGAGGCAACTTTTCAAAAGGCGGAATCAATTGTATGTATGTAGGCTGGGAAAAACTCGCTCGTCGCCGCAAAACACGCGGCTTTTGAAGTCATAATAATGAATACAACATTTCGACTTGAATTAGTTTTACTTTATACTTGAGCAAGATTTTTTCGTGTTTTGTTAGATTTTTACACTTATGTTTCTTTGCCCTCTAAGAAGTCGCAGATAAAATACGATTACTGTTTGTACGTACTCTATTATTGTATCGCTACATAAAATATAGACGTATATTTTATTCATTTTTCGATATAAATTGAGATTACAACACATTTCATCCCCCGTAACTCACATACGCAAATATTTGCTTTTACCACCATATGAAAATAAAGTTGTTAAGTTTCAGGATCAGGCACAAAAATATAATAAACTGATCTTAAAACGTAATTTTTCATCCGTAGGTCTTAGGTAGGTAAAATAGGTTTAATCAGTCATGTTTACGAACGATTTTATATTTTGATAAAATCGGTGAAAAATATTGTGTTGATTTTCGTGAGTGCTTGGAGATTCTAGAATTTTGTGTTACATTTGAGTACTGGCAATACTCTTCAATTGAAATCGTTATAACTCTTCAGATCTTTACATGTTTTGTCATTTCATCAAGATTTTGAACCATTCATATTTGAAATTGAAATCCTTATTATGTTAAAATTTGTAAATTGAACAATGTTTTTTCCTAGTCAAAATATTTATCTTTTAAATATATCGGCCTCATCGATCAACGAACAGATCTTTCTTTTGATAGAAAATACGACTATCTCTTAGTAATTGTTAAAATATATAATATATATGTTTTAAGAGTAAATTCATACATCATATTATTCAGCTAGAACTCTATTATTACACGGTAAAAAATAGCAATGTTTTATAGTTCTACACAAACTATAATGTGTATATTTGATAGTTTGATATATTTCAGTTTAAGTATTGATCTGACGAGGGCGTAAACCGAAATAGCTATCAACTATATACTTTCGATGAATTTGGTGGAAGCTTTGCGGAAGTTTATTTAAATGTAACCTTTAATAATTCCGCGTGTCTATTCATTCAATTCAATGCGTGAAATAATCAAAGCTATTTCATTATTTTTCTCTAACTTAAATACGTTGCTAATTTTTCACTGTATTAAATTAATGCACATAGCTTAAAAGGTAAAATTAAACAATAAAATACTTAAGCCAAAAATGTAACTCATTCCGTACTTTCTTAAAACAATCAATTAATCATCCAATTTATTTCTTTCATTGAAGACTTGTTTGATAAAAACGAGACCACTGCTTAAAATCTGTAATGATTTAAGCATTCGTAGACATATTGTTAAGTTATTAAAAAAATATATACTATCCATTTAAAAGTTACTCAAAGCTTTCGTTATTTAAAACTACTAAACTTTTTTATTTATCATAAATAAAATGCCCACGAAGTCATTTGTTCTAGAGCATTCTTAGACTTCTTCTATTATAACGTAGATTCAGGCCTTGCTGTGTATTTTATTTCGCTTGACATAACGTTTGAGGCATCCAAAGACCTATTTGATCTTTTATTTGCTTTTCGAATGTTCAATTTTATTTTTACGCTACTTTGAACAAATCTCCCATAGTAATCCCGTGAGACAGAGAGCGTCGTCTGTTTTCAAGACAGGCTATCATCTCACATTATTGATTTACTCGTTCTGACACCGCACACATTTTTCAGTGAAAGTTAGATTTATGCAACGGTCTGGTCTATTATTTATTAATCATTGGATATTAATTATATACTATTTTTTGTTTTATAAAGCCTTTCCTGACAATCATTTTATAATATAAATAACGTTTGGTTAACAGCCAGGGAAATTCGCTCTTAGAATTTCATTATACGACACACATTAAAAAAGTAACGTTTTAAAAACCACACATCGCACTTGCACAAGAAAAAGTTTTGTAAAATTTTTAGTACTCAACAGTTAAAATTTAAAAAAAAAATGTTTTTTGAAATTTTGTACGATTGCAAATATTTTGTCACTGACGATTCGGGATTCGCCTTTTGGCATCTTCAGGCATTCGAATTTGATATTTAAATTTCATCTGGTACCTTCCGTCGATATCACAAATTACATCATAAAATATTAATTAATTATCAAATAAAATCTTCTTCAGTATAACAAGTACGATGCAATGATATAAAACAAGTTTTTAATACCGTTTGGTTGAAGTTTTACTCGAAAACCTTACTATTAAATAGCTTTAAATTCATTATATAACAATATTTTTTTCTTTAATATTATGATATTAGACATCCCATTTCTACATATAAAATATTCTAAGTAAATAGTGATTTTTAATGTAAAAAATTTTCTTACGAAGTAAGGTGGTGTTCTTTCTATTATAACCTATTATGTTTACTTAATATCATTTCATTTAAATATACGAAATTTTTCCTTTGTTTACTGATAATTCAATTTGTGTGTATTTGTTAAAACCCAGAAAAATCGTAAAACTTCTGTAAATATAATTTATCCAGATTCTCAACACTCTGCTTTGAAATTCTAGTTTACGGCTTATATTATATTTGGTTGTCCAATCAAAAAGTTATATCCTTAATAGAGATTTATTTTCAATAAGCATCGGGATTCAATTCTCAAGCGCAGTATATCTGTTCTTTCAATCTCTCATGATAATAAAGAGTTGAATTTGTGACTAGCTGATGGTTTTTCGAAGATGATAACGTTATCTCTCTATAAAACATGATAAAAGAAAAGCTAATTGATGTTTCTTGTGAAGCTTTTATCTTTAAATATTGAAAATATTAAAAGCATAAAATAATATGTTCGTGTTTGCTTTCGAATATAATAAAAAAGAAAGCTTTCGAAAAATGACGCCTGAAATCATCTGCTTTCTGCTAGTCAATTTTGTCCAAAATAGCTTTCCATATATATGTCGTGTTCTTATAAGAGATGATTTTAAGTGACATAATTTCTAGTTTATGTGCAATTTTTATAAAGATCATTCAAAAAATAGTGTTTTGATTAATACTCAATTCTGTAGATGAAGTTTCATTTTGAAAACAAATGTTTTCTTTTTCAAAAACAGTTTTTGTTATATAAACCAAAATCTTCTTTGATTAAAATCAATATCCCTTGGTCTTAAATTATATTCAATTTTTCATCAATCAATAAAACGGTTTCAATTATATTATTTAGATGTCAATATTATACATATATTTATAATAAAACTTTTTATTACTTTAACGTGCTATGTATATTTTTTAACAATATTATAATAAATTCATGCTATTTAAATATTTCAAAAACCATATGAAAATAAAATAATTATACAACACTATAAGTGGCTTAGAACTATCCAGCCTAGATAACAACATTAAAGAGAAATCGCTGTAAATATATATTTACTGTTTTGTTAATCTTTTATTATTTAAAACAGCCTATACGTAAAGCAGTATACTATTTTTATATGGTAAATTTTTGTAAGAGTATTTTTATGACATACCCGCTTATTCCACAAAAAATGTCGTCCAGTGAATCCAACTTTAATAACGTGAAATTTTAACTAATAATCCAGTACAAAAATATGCTGATTCACTATAAATTTTACACTGTATTGTATAGCATAACTGTTTTTAATAACATATGTATTTTAAATGTCAACAATTGACATACCGCAATCATCGGTTTTAATATTTGAGACCTTAGCTGTCAGAGGGTAATTATCGATATCAATTCATAAAGATAATAAAAACACCATAAATTTTGAAACTTATTTAAATCAGAATATTTTACGATATCGACTGAAGGTGATTGATTGAATTTCAATATCAAATATGAATTGTTGATACTTTGAAGAATTCAACGTGTTTTGTCACTAAAAACCCGGATTTCTCCTTTCGGCATCTTCAAGAGTCTCATGGTATTCTATCACTATCAATTCTGTTATATCAGTGTAATATACCGTAGAATCGTATAAAATTTCAACAATTCAAATTTATATAAAAACAAATTAATAACATTTCACTACAATTTTATATTAACGTGCATTCATTCTTAATTTTTGCCTTATCGTTATGTTAAAATAATGACCTAGATCTTGAAAGGAATTACTCACTTTATTTTATTATGATATAATAATATTTCAATTTTCATTTTTTTCTTGTGATTAAAAAAAACATGTTTTTTTTTCTGTTGTATTAATTGAAACGTTGTTCGTCTGCAGCCCGTAGATTTATCATTTCTTATCTTTATGACTGTTTACAATCTTTAACAAGCTTTCCACGTTTTCATATATTCTTGTTACGTTTCGGAAAACAAAATAATACTGTTTTAGCTTTATCTATTAAATCTTGTTTTATTTATTACAGTATGCTTTCTAAACACGTACAATTCTCAAACACGAAACGTTTTATTGAATTCTCCAATAAAAATAAAGAGCTTAATTGAAACGGCTAACAAAACTGTGGAAATAAACACAATTGCTGGAACTAATATTTTTTTTGTGTTGAATTTCTTCCAAAATAAAACTTACTGATGTTGCACCAACGAACTGTGGAACTCTTTAAAAATAAAACTCAACTGGTCAATTATTCTAGCGACGCTCAAACTTTTGTAGGAAAAATAATTAACTTTATTTGTTCAAATATTATAGAAGTCGTTTAATTACATATGAAGCATTACAATTAACAGCACGCTAAGTAACGTTGTATTGAGTTATATATATCAAACAGATGCAACAGAACTGACGAAAGGGTAATCATGAGGAATCGTGAAAAAAATCAATAATTTAAATAAGCTATTGATTAAGAAGAGATGGACAAAATATTGCATCACCTATTCTAGCATTATCATATATTTTATGTAAAATTTAAATTTAAATTTATTTAATGGAGATCTGTTCTTGCAAATTAAATAAGCCCAAATAGAAATTAAATTGTTCTGAATTAGTACATTTTTCGTATCTTGTATCCTTTACGTGAGATCAGTTAAATGAATCGACAATCTCATGAAGTAAATTCTTATATTGCGTCCTTAGATGTTTGATCGTTACTTGCCAAATTGAAATAAGTAAGTATTTTCTAACAACAAAATCAATCATATTTTAATGATAGTTGTATATAATTTTTTGTAAAATCCTTTCAAAAATGACTCATTAACAAGATTAATAGTTTAAAGAAAATTTTCATAGGCAATTGTCTTAATTAATATTAGATCAATATTACTGAATTGTTTTTAGTTGTCATTTAGTTCTCGCCTTGGGGTCTGTGTTTTCCCTCAATTAGTATCTTCGGTATATAGGCGATGCTTACTGTTTATTGTGCGTCAGTTCTGTTGCATCCGTATGGTACATTGTACGAAGATACCGAAAGGCGAAACCGGGGTTATTAGTGACAAAATTTGTGGAATCGTACAAAGTTTTAACATTTCGAATTTGACATTTACTTGCGTTTTTATGTGAGTATATTTTAATTTGTTGATTGAATTGGCATTCACTTGGTAGAACTCCATTATAACACGGTGAAAAAATAGCAATGTATTTTAGTTCTACAAAATTATTTTTAACAAATATAGTTGATAGCTATTTCGGCTCACGCCATCGTCAGAACTATACCACAGTTCCATACACCATAGAACCATAGTTCTGACGATGGCGTGAGCCGAAATAGCTATCAACTATATTTGTTTAAAATAATTTTGTAGAACTAAAATACATTGCTATTTTTTCACCGTGTTATATTTTAATTGTTTAAATAGTGGTGATGGGTAAATATTTGTTTGATTTATGAATAAAGTAATTACTTGATAGAATCGGTTTAATGTTTTAGCGCATTCGTCCCAAAGGAAGGAAAGGGATGTGAAATTTGTGTAACAAAATATATATATTTTTTTTAGTATCATTTTATTGTATTTTTACAACGTGTATCTCAATTGAGCAAATATCATTTTAGTTCTACAAAATTATTTTTAACAAATATAGTTGATAGCTATTTCGGCTCACGCCATCGTCAGAACTATCCTCAATATCAATATCGAAAATATCATTTTCTTTAATTATATTGTATCTAGTTTTTCTGAAAATTTTCTTTAATTTGATATTTTATTTAATTCTTTATGATACAGTAATCAAAAGAAGAGAATGAACCCCTAAGGGGCTCAAGTCAAGAATATGGACTTACGAATTCAAATGAAAATTTACGCAATCCCTTAATTCGGTATTTCATTATTTACGAAAGTGAAATGGTAAATTCAACTTTTTGAATGGTTTACAAGCCATTTGAATAATTAAAAAGTTTTCTTTGACACAAAAAAGACAAGCAACTGTCCCTGACGTGCTTTCGAAACGTTAAACTGTACTTGTTTAATTAAAAACACCAAAAATTCACCAGTAATATTAATTTATTATACTTCATTCTAATGATGTGAGGTGTTGATTGAAAGTTTATGCAGAATATAATTCTTATAGTTAAGCTTTCTATCTGTTAAAAGTCTATAGCCTAAACATAGCCTTCGAGACGATGGGTGGGCTTATCAAAAGCTCAGGATAAATAGCTTTATTCTGTCACACACACATAACACATAGTGATAATTCAAACTTGCGTAAGAAACACTATATCTCAGATCGAACAACAATTCACGAAAGAACGGATCAATATGTGAAATATTTTCTCACTTACAATTCTTTCCCTGTTGAGCTGCAAACAAGATATTCTAATACTGAATTAAAAAAAAACTATAATAATTTGTGCTGTTTAGCAAAGTTCACATTTTCTTAATTGATTGAATTGGCATTCACTTGGTAGAACTCCATTATAACACGGTGAAAAAATAGCAATGTATTTTAGTTCTACAAAATTATTTTTAACAAATATAGTTGATAGCTATTTCGGCTCACGCCATCGTCAGAACTATGCTTAAACTAACATTTGCTTATCTTTATATAGCTGTGCAGAAAAGGCATACAACACATCCTCTCTCCTGTTCCAACGGCCTAGCTTGTTACTTTAACACAATGACACTAAATTTTCAAAATTCTAAATGAAACAATAGGTTTCTATGGCAATCAGATTATATGTGGGACGGAAGTGATCCTTCTGGAAGTAAATCAGACCACCCCTTTGTGCAACGGGTGGAAAAGTGGCGATACTATTATGTTAGTTTGTTCGTTAAGAATCCTTTGTGATAATTGGTGTCTATTGATTTCTAGCTGTTCCAAAGCCGTCATTCTCCGACCCTTACTACAAAGATGCAAACATTTCGGGGCTGAATCTGTTTTTTTAATTTTGAATGATCATACATCAGTGTGTGACATTTTCTTAATTTTATGAGCAATCGTGTTTGTTGAAAAAATAACAACAATTAAACTGACTTGACTTCTGTAATTGACATTACGTTACAAACGGTTTCTTGCAGATTTAATTATTTCCACCGTGGAGCATACTAAATCACTTCTTCCATACTAGCAAGAAGTTTAATTCAATTGTTTCTGTACCGTATTATACTGGACGGTCACTAAATCTCGTTTAAGTACTGATGTTTTTATATTAGTCAATTACTTCTAAATCAGTATGCAAGTGAAAATTTTGATTATTAGACTGTATTCTTCCATAATTTTATAGTATATAAATGTTTGTGGAATTTAATTACGATTGTTTAAAACCAATTCAAATTAAATTCCCGAAATGATCATAACTTCTTTTGAATTCTTCGATATATATTTTTGTAACCGTTATTATATTGATCAATTTAAATTATGTCTTCCCTGTTGCTGATGATAGCATCAAGCATTCTATATTATTAACTTATTTGGTACATATACTATACAAAGAAAGGTACAAATTATAAGTTGATTAGTTTTGCAACGCAGAAAAAATCATAATAATTAACAAAGCAAATCCAGACAAAATCCACATTAATATAAAATAGTTTTCATCTAAATCACTCTTATCCACATAGAAGATTTTGAAATCCAAAGACACATTGTTAACACTCTTACCAGTGGCAATCCCCCATAAAAATATGACTTTTCAAAAAATATTTGAACATATTCGATATTATGGTAAGTTGTATGGTATAGCGGCAGTGATGGGAGAATTCTTATTTTGTCCTCGTATAAGTCGAAAGTAATACATGGCCAGGTACATTAGCAGTTTTAAACTTTACAATTTAATCATAAAAGAAAGTCAGTTGGAAAGATGAAAAAAGTATTTTTGAACCTTTTCCACTATGAAATTATTTTTGAAATTTCTTGTGGTCAAAACAATTGATCCACTCTTAAGGCAACCACTTGTGTTATCTTAGTTTTAACCAGAGCTGTGTAGTCATTAAAATAAACATGACTGACCAAAAAAATATTTCCTACATTTCCTTTTTAATATGCAAAATTTTTTAGATTTGCCAAAAAATTCTCCAATCATAACGCCGCGACTTTACGACTCCGTCTACAGTCTCGGTTTTAACCAAATATGTATTTAGAAAATTTTTCTTTTATCCATTCGAAAGATTTTTAGTATATTGGATCAATAAAAAACAAAACCAATCGAAATAACTCAATCACCTTACGTCTAGCAATTCAAGATGCTTCATAAATTTTTATTTAATTTTTCCGCTCACATCATATATTTATTTTCAACAGAACCATGTGTTTTTTTGATGAGCTCATGCCTGTATGAAATTCTTTTAGTTTCAGATTTTTATTTTTAGAAAATGATTGGCTGTTTCAATATCTTGAAATTTACCTTACTCAAGTGTTTCTTCCATTAAGATTTTCAAATCTTAATCATCTAAATTCTAAAACAGTTTTTTTACTTCGTATCTTATTCATTGAGTCAATTTACAATATTTTAGTTTTAGTATAGTTTCAATAACAAGTTTTGTGGGTTAGTGATAAAGATTAGACGATTAGATGGATCTAGCTTCCAGCGTTAATAAGAACAGTATATTTTTTTTTCATTTATCTGTTTAATAAAAATTTTATAAATGTAGTAAATAAAACTTATATAATATTTTAGTTTGACCCCGCCAATTTGTGATTCTGACGTTATGGAATAGCTTAGTTTGAGCCGTTCAATTTGTATGTTTTACCACTCTTAACCTGGAATTCGACTTTCTTAAACTTAAAATGACTTATTGAATTTAAGTTTTGTGATTCCGAAAAGTTAAATTTAGGTCTCGAATGATATATGGAAACGTCGAAATATCTTGAACGATTCAAATTTAGCCTTCACTTAATAAAATTGGAACAATAATTCATATTTATTTTTATCTTTTCAAAAATATCTAATTTTGCCAAAATTTTGTAATATATTGTAATAAAACCTATATAGAGCAAACACAAAATGTACTTGCTACGTTTTTCAAAACCATATATGTATTGTTACGAAATTAGTACGATATCTTTTATTTTTTGCGCAATCAAAGATTTAGAAATAGTTTTTTTCTTTCATATTAGTTGGCCTGTTTTCTGTAAAGTTGAAGCGAAAAACGAAATCGGCCATTTGTATTCAACACTGAAGCTTCGAAAGCTTTCCTCTCCTTCTCAAACTGTTGCATTTAACTAGTCGTTACGTGGAGTAGGTAGCAGTTATTCCATCGCAGCACAATTCTGTAATTACCATAATACTTTAGTGCCCTTTATCTAACCCTTAAATTTATTACGGTGAATTGAGTTTACAACTACTGTAAAGCTCTCTACTGTTAATCGCTGATAAATTACCTCAATATTGTCGATAAAATGTAACAATTTACGTATTTTTATAAAGTAAAAAATTTAGATTACAATCGATTTTTTCTCAGCTTTTCTTCTTGATTATACAATAATAATTTAATGTGGCACATGTCATGACCTTTTTATCTTATTGAAAACTATAGAATACAAAAAAACTTACCCATGTTTGCATAAATATGTCCTGTTCAGTCGTTTATCTCCAATATGAATTCCGTATTAATCTCTGTTGAAAGCTTAAGATCAAAAAAATGTTTTTCATATGCTCTTAATAAAATATTACACATTGTAGTTTCTTAAAACTTAAAGCACTAGTCTACAAGACAAAACCCCTGATCATATCAATGAAAAATTATTGAAAAAATATTTAAAACTCTTTCTATTTTATTATGCTGACTGATTGTGATAGAATACATGAAGATACCGAAAGACAAAGCCCGTGTCGTTTGTGATAATATATGTAGAATCGTACATAAGCTCAAACATATATATTACTTATTTAATGTTGTTTATTAACAATCAAGACATTTATAAAAAATGCTTTAGTATTATCGAAAAAAAAATGTTGAGCTTATAATTCAAATTCCGATTGTATGATTGAAAATAGTGTATGATTATTGAAATTATTTTATAGCATTTTTTAAATCGATATAACCAAATCCTTATTTTTTTTATAAGGAAACCAGAATTAATTTTTATAATAGCTTCAATATAATATATCTTATTACATGACATTCGTTTCTCTCGAAGTATTCCAAAGAATGTATTGCAATAATTACTATGTATTCATTGTTAAAAGATTTTTCTCAGTAAAAATTGTATCTTGGCACGCCTTGCAATATTT
This sequence comes from Himalopsyche japonica, assembly GCA_028555115.1. NCBI lineage: Eukaryota > Metazoa > Arthropoda > Insecta > Trichoptera > Rhyacophilidae > Himalopsyche > Himalopsyche japonica. The sequence continues at coordinate 1,254,180 of JAHFWJ010000455.1, read as the reverse complement.
TTTTTCCCAGATAATTATATGAAATTTTATAACATAAAGTATACCTTTTATCAATTGTCAAATAGTATCTTTTTTATTTATTGAAAAATTTGTCGCTTTTATAGTTGAGGAACATAGCTTTTGTGGACCGAGAATGTTGCTTGTGTATCAGCCAGGGTTGGACGTACGAGCTTAACTGAGCTTATCCAGTCTATAACTAATCCCAGAGTCTTTTCAGTTTCTCTGTTTATTTTAACTTTATTATTCACTTTGGATCTATTCGTTTATTTTTCTTTTACAATGTGCATAGGGAATGCAATACCGGTATTACATAAGCCGGGATCTTGGGCTAACGGAGACCGTTGAAACTTATAAACTGACATAGTACATAAAACAAAACAATAACTTTCCACGTATTTTGTCAGTCACGAAACAGAAGTTCACATTTCAAAGTTAAAGATGCATTCTTATTTTGAATTGGTAGATTATTGTGGGATTAAACAGATTTTTTATATATTTGAGATCAGCCGATGTAATAATTTCTGTATTATTTATAAGTTTACTATGTGCCAATTTGATTGCATTCGTGTTGTGCCGAAAGTTGAAACTGGAACTGTGTATGACAAAAGATGCATTATGATAATGAAAGTCTATCCAATATCTGAAATTATAAGCTTAAATAGTTGTAACAATTGCGGAAGCCGAAAATAACTATCAACAACTATATTGCAAGCTTTGTGGAGCTTAATACTTCTTTACTACCAAGTAAATGCTATAATAGTAATAATAAATAAACATTTTTCTTCATCCAATTACTTTGTCCGCGCTTGTGTTCCTTATCGCCTATTATCGAATCATTATGCTGATCATACTTTTTTTTCACTTTTTGTAGTGGATTTTTTTTGAATACCCCAATACCGGTATTAATAAATTTGTCATGAATTGTTACCCCTTACTGCGCCCGCCTTTTTAATTAAGAAAGAATAAAGAAAGCAGATAAGAGATATTGTGCATTTTTATATTAAATATATTAGATGATTATAATATTTTTGCAGCTCCATTGTTTTATTAAAATATATTTATTACTTCTTTCCTTTAATTTCCAAAACATTACATTTTATATATATTGACATTCTGCATTGATTAGTTTAAAAAGGCAGTCTGTGTTCTACTGCCGTGGCGTACTGAAAGCGTTAATCTATTTGTCTTTATTGTCTCATATGCAGGTATACTAATCCGATAACATTTGCAGTATCACTAATCTCTGATAAAGGCGAAGCGCTACTTTTCATTTGGCATTCTCAAGATGTGCCCAAACCAAATCATAGTAACCTTCAGTAAGATGGCGATAATTTAAAATTTTCATATCGTTCAGAAAATATTTTTATTTCACTGGTCGCTTAGTTGTTTATTTACATTTGCAACCAATTTGTTTTTTTTAACTTTGCCATACCCATTGGCAGAAACAACCTCCCCCAACTGTCCGTTTATCAATGCTATGCTATGTTTATGCAAATTTGAATATTGTTTTTACGTAATACAATTGTTGTAATTACGGTATTCTGAAATATTTTTAATGTCGGAAGTTAATATATTCTTTTAATAGATACAAATTATTTCAAATCAATTTGTTAAAATGAAACGATGGAAACATGTGATTTCGCTCACGATGATTGGCTGACTCGATCAGACGTGACTAGATGGTCCAATTTTACCCACGATTTATAATATGAATATTTATTGAAGAATATATAATTTCTTTTATAAAATATAGTATAGCATGTGAAAATAGATTTATAGGACATGGAAAACATTTTTTTAATACAAGATAATATGACCATTTATTTGTGGTCTAGCCAATCCCCCTATCGTCGCACCCCCTAAAGTCTTTCAAAGGTTAATGATTAAATTTTTATTATTTTTTTTTAAACAAATATTGGTTCGGAGAGTCCAAAGTTTTATCGCCCAACCAAGTAGGCATTGCATTTCAAAACATTATAACTAGACGATAGCTGGGGTCTATAATAACGCCCATTTCAATTATTGCGAAATATGTATATTATATTTTCTGCGTCCAAAAAATGCGTTACGTTTCTTCGCCAAAAGGTTTGACCTGTTGGTTTTTTTTTTGTGTCATTTATTTCGGCTGCCCACATTTTCTTTCGTTACGTAAAGGGTTAAACGGATTTCTAAATAAAATGGAAACATTTTTTTGCCTTTCTGTCACATGAATTTTGAATATTCAAGACGGTCTCAGATAATAATTTTATTTATTTTGTTTTCGTCCTTCAGAGAAATGAAATTCTACAGGACAGAATAAAAATCCCAAATTCAATCATAGATTTTTACCATTTAGGATAAAAATTATTCTGAAAAATACTTTTTATTGCTGGGTTATTTTATTTTCCTTTTTTTCAGGTGACTGCAACGGCTTAAGTTGTTTCTATTTCTTCTTAACTTAATGTAAGTACATATTTTTTCAATTTTAAATATTAAAAAAAAATATTTTTTTTTGTCAATATATTCATAAGTAAATTATAAAAATGAAATCTCAAATGGCGTCAACCAATGATAGTTCAGTTACATAGACATGGTCGATTAAAACATCTTTCACTCAAGCTATTTTTACTGATCCAGACTTATTAAATGAAAATCATCAAATTCTTGATAAAAAAAATTAAGATTAATTTCACAAAAATAAACAATGGTTTGTGGTACTAACATTTATCGAATTTGAATTTTCTTAGCAAAACTTCATAACTATAAAATTTAAACACCATAATATTAAGCTCTACTTTACTTTTTACATACGTGATAACCCGGTGATCGTTTGGTCATTAAAGAATTTATAAAACACAAGTTTAATTAAAATTTCTACAAATTTATATAATACTTAAGTTAGCCAAACCGATTTTGCCTTACTCTTTTAATAAATGCCATAATCACGTGTACGCGCTGTACTTTAACACTCAATATCTAGCAAAGTTAAATATTTTAAATAATTAAATAATTCAAACGAAAATTGACATATCTTGTTATCATGGTGAAATATTAAGACGAAACACATTGCCGTGAATTATCAATCAAAAAAAGTTGTATTTAAAGGGTTTTGATTTTTCAAAAAAAATGCCAGTCCTCCGGGATTTGCCATATGAATACCTTCCGGCATTCAAAAGTTTAATTTATATATTTTATGAACATATGTTTTAAATTTAAAATGTTGTTATTACAATTGATGCGATAAGTCTTTCCTCTTTCTTTGTGAGTTTCAAGACTGAATTTGTAGACACAATAAATTTAAAAGAAAGTTTTTCTTATAATACGCGTTAGTTTTTTATTTTATTAAAGCCTTTTTGTAATAAAAATAGCAAAGAGTAAAAAATACAAAGGAACACACCCAAGAAATTTTACAAAATGGCTTTGTTTGTGTTTTTATTCCTAATGAAAATTTTCCTCTGTTAAGCTTTTTACAGGAAAAAATTTAATAACCCGCTAAGAGCCAGAGGCCAAAAATGCAATTAAAATAAATTGTTTGACTCCGGATACTTGGCTTCTTGTCGTCGTAGCGATTTCAGCAAGTCAAGGATGTCTACGTCCTTGTAATCCCATTTGAGGCTTTTGCGTAATTATCATGGGTTTGTTTTACTCTGTTCTTTGACACTGTATATATAATTTATATATACATATACGTAATAACCTGAACTCAATTGTAAGTACTACACAGAATAATAAACTTATTTAAAATTTCTGAGTCTGTGCACATGTTTTATCACCAATGACAAAGTTTTCTCCTTTTGATATTGTCAGGCTTTCGCAATAGAACAAGTTGACAGTCCACATCGCTTAAATACAATATGAATAAAAAAACACTAAAGTATGATATTTTTAATAATAAAAATACATTTTTAGTACGATTTCTACTACCAACTCAAAACTGTATAACTGCCAACCAAGCTAAAAACTACCAGCATGTTTGTACAGTGGAACCTCGATCAACCGTTCTCGCATAATACGTTTTCCCGGATGGAACGCTTATTTTTTATAGTCCCGTCAAACTCCCATAAGAACAATGTTAAATAATCCCGATTCCCCGATTTCCTCGATAAACCGTCTAAATATTTTGGTCCCGTCACAAATATTATCCCGATTGACCGTTTTAATTGCATTTCATATTGCATATTTTTCCGTATCTCGGCAAGCAAGTTTGACACAGCCGAGTGCAGGTGTTATGTCTGGACATGTTGGAATCCGCTGTTCATGTTAGACGTAACGCATTGAGCGCATGTGCTATTTTTTCGGTTGAAATCCACCACACGCGTATTATTGTTTATGATGCAAATGTAGAGTTGTTTAAAATTCATGATAATAATGATTCCTGTACAGACAAACTTTTAGTCACAAGTTTAGTAACAAGTCTTTGTTCCGATTAAAGTGCCAAATAACAAAGAAGCAAACTAACATAAAGGACTTAAAAAATAAATTCTATATACAGTATGTATACAAGTAACTAATAAATAAATATTTTTCACGACTTTATTGTTTATTATTATTTGAAGCTTTCCCGCATTCACCGTTTCCCGCATTTTCCGTTTTTTTTCAGGGTCTCTTTGAAAACGTAAAATCGAGGTTTCACTGTATTTTGTGTCTTATCAGTTGATAATACTCGTAATGAGCGAAACCAGTTTTTATCATTGAAAATTTCATAGTTCAATCAACTTTTTCACAATTTACATTTATTCCCAAGCAAAAAAAATCAAAATTTCCACATTTAAGACTTTATTATCACGAAAATATTATATTATTAATACTAGAATATTAAAACAGAAGATTATATGTATTCTGTACCTTTTCTATACCGCTCCATGTAGAAAAATCAATGCACGTTTAAACGTACTTGTGATGAGGACGTAAGTCGAAATAGCTATCAACTAAATACATTCTAAATTTTATTGAACTAAAATACTTTCTATTTTTTTCACCATATGCATAGTTCAATTTAAAATAAGTCGAATCTTCAAACGTGAATTATTACACGACGATTTTTTTTCAAATTAGAATAAAACAAAACGTATTTCTTCTGTTTGAAGACTGAGGTCGACCTTTGGCAAAGTAGACAAAAATAATGATCAATTATTTGAAGTGATCAATACAAATGTTATTCAGTTATTATGGACCACTCAATGAGCCATGACAAATACAAAAATGAAACATTGGAGCTGCATATAATACGTTTCTTTAGAGTGATTATTAGACGATGAATAATATTTCAAAAATCCCTGTTTCGTTTGATCATACTCTCAACTTATTTATGATCTCATTGACGCAGTTTTATTTACGCATGAATATGAATGAACGCTTAATTCAAAATCAATACCACTTCTAAAAGAGACGGGTATTATGAAAATAAATCATTATACCTCATTGAAAAGACTCCGCGAATTCAATGAGGGATCGTATTGGAATATCGTTCGACATTTCACTCCATTAAATCAATTGATTTGTTTATTTTTCTTTTAAAACTTTTCCTACACATTGCAGACGTTTTTCACTATCTCAACAATAGGTTTTCGCGATGTGTAAGTAATTGAGTCTGGGGAAACTCCTCTGCGAGTTTTTTTTCGTACTCCATTCTTTTTGAAGATTTAAAGAGAGGTCTCGTTACACTGTCCCACAGCTAATCCAGCTCGTCGACATCTTTTCCCAAGATACACGACAGCTACTGCGGTTTAGTGGCTTATCGCAGTCGCGTTAAACCTTTTTGAATAACGTAGTTTTTACACAGAACCCCGATTATTTTGATTCCCTGATATTTTTAGAGGATTGTAGTGAAATAGTTTCACTTGTACAAAGGTCTTATTGTAGAATCAAATTACTTAAATATGAACAATAACATGCTTACTTTCCCACTGTAGCCCACCAATTTTAAAGAAGTAAGTATCATTGTGTATCAAATTATTTAATTACATATTAACTAATCAAATTTTGTTAATTATTGCCAAAGCCTCTCATCAATGTCAATATTTGCATTATTCAAAAAAATACAATTTTCAAAATTGAATACCATTATCCATTGAAATCTAATCAATAATTTTGGCATATTTAACTTTTAGTCTTAGGCTTAATATTTTTCCTGTGCAATTTCGCCTATATAATTTTTCAAGCTTGTGCGAACCATCCGTATTGGCTGAGGGTACTAGATGAAATTTCAATATCAATTTTCAATTTAATACTTATAAAATGTATCAAACGGAAATTGTGTGTCATTATTATCAAATCAATGGATTCGAAAATCATTTCAGAATAAAATATGGATACTATCCTAAGTTTATCTATTTTTCCAATGAAATAAAATCCTCTTGTATGATATATAACTGCATCTATATATATTGCATCCGCGTGATAAAAATTCTGATGATGTTTAAAATGGAAATCCGGGTCGCTAGTAACAAAATATGGTGAAAGTTTCTTATCTTTAACAAGTAAAAATAGCTTATTTTCATTATATGCATCCTTAAATCTATGAAAAAAATCATGACAAGTTTCAAATCTTATCCATACTTCAAAGTCATGAAATAGTCTAATAAAGCTTATTTATAGCCATTTTTTCCATTACTTGTTTAACCAGTGATACCTTCTTGTCTTGATTAAGCTCTTTTAGAAAAGATGTTTTGTACGTTATAAATTATAAAATAAATAAAATCTTACTGTTATATATGTGGAGTCTTGCGAGTTTTTGGCAGAAAAGTAACAAATCGCGTGAGAATATTTTATAATACTTTAGGTTTTCATATTGTGTTATAAAATTTAAATTGTTCTCAAACTACGTCATAAAAATCAAGAATTATCATGTGATTTATTGAAATTTCACGAGACGGAGCTTTTATTCATTTTTATTGTGTTAACCTGCTATTCTGCTGCTTTTAATGTATTAAATATATTGTATACCTGCTAATAATAAACTAATTTATTTCTTTAAATATACTTATATATAACTTTTATTCTATCAGTTAATAAAGCTTAGAATGAGCAAAACCTTGATCATTTAATGTTTTGTACAGTAATACTAATTTTTTTTAGACTTTTAATATTGGTTATTTCCTATCATGATGGTCACATCAATAATTTACCACCAAAATGTATTAGATTTTTGTTATTTTCTACAATTTAATATTTTTATGATCAGGACAGGACCGCTTCCACTTGTTTCATCTGTCAACTATTTTACTTGATATTTGAATTGTTGAAACATTTATGTTTTATCACAAACGACCCGAGTTTCGCCATTCAGCATCATCACGAATTCTATCACACAAATACAACATAACTGACATTGAAATTCCATCAAGCACCTTTAGTCGATATCGTAAATTATATTTTACTTCAGTAAGATGTATACTCTATGATTGATAACCTGTAAATTATTTTCACAGTTCTCAATCGTTTGGTTTTGCTACCTGTTTTTTTTTACTTATTTTTTTTTGTATAAATAACTTTGTTTATTGATTGAATTGACAATAACGTGGCAACTCCATTACATTCCATCAAATTTTGTAGAAATAAAATATGTTTATGTTATTTTTTCACCGTATTAACTTTGATTGTTGTATTTTATGATTCAATAGATAATGCTCGCGAAATAGTAGCAAAACATGTCTTTTTATTGTAATATTTTAAATAAAGTTTTCTTCACTAAATAATAACCGGATATAATTCTTTTATTTCAAATTATATGAAGGTTTAATGTATGACGTAAAATTATTAAACATTTTTAAATATTGTGAAGGAAAATGTTCTTATTCTATGCACGAAAACAATACAACATGCAACCGTAGTAGATAAGTCACATAGCTCACATAAGCGCTTCTCAGGCTAGTTGCGGTTGCTTTATGCTACCTACAATGAGTCCTTAAATGTTCTCACCAAATCTGAACATGATCGTAATCTTACACGAGAAACTTAATCCACAAAACATTTCGAATACTACTCAACTCGATTTATTTTACTCTAGTGCCTTCTTGCAATCAATTTCAATAATTTTTCATTAACCTTCCTTTACAGTGCAAAAAAACACGCTCCCCTGTGCTATAGATTTTATACACATCGTACAAACACCGCTGAAATGAAAGTAACGCCGACATATAATAACATATATATTTGATTTCACTATCTGAAAACATCGGAATTTTGACTAAACATCTTCGCTGCACCTTGTCCGTGATTATCATTTTACATTAATTATTCAATGCGTAAATGTACATCAGAGTTATACATAGATTTTAATCCTAGTATTTACTATACTATAGATGATAGGTAAACGAATGTTATCTGTAAAATATATCTAAACATATAAAATATGAAAATAATCTTAATGATAAGACTGTGTTCGCCATCCGAATTGTTCGTTAACCGTTCGTCATGCAGTGTCGCCAGTCAAGCCTCATTTCGTCCTGGAAATCAGAATCAAAAGCGCGCCGTTTTTAAAGTCTATTAATTGTAAAACCTCGATTAGTTTTACTGTTAGAGTAAGTGATTTAGTTCTTAAATACCCACTAAAATTGATCATCATTTCCATAATTTTTCGCCACTCCTCAGAACATTGCAAAAGGCTCATGAATTTCTATAATAAATCTTCTCGGGGCAGTATTTAAGCTTACTGAAAGTTCCGCATGTTTGTAGATTGTTTTTTTTTTTTGTTAGCATTATATAAGCTAAGTTGTTAAAACAAAAAAGAAGATGTATTGCGTAACTTTTAAATATCTTTAAAATTTTGTAGAACTAAAATACATTGTTTTTTTTTCACCATGTTATTATACGTCAGTTCTGTTGCATTCGTGTGATAGAAAGCCTGAAAATGCCGAAAGGCGAAGCCGAGTCGTTAGTGACAAAACATGTGCAATCGCGCAAAATTGTAACAATTCAAATTTGAAATGTAACTGTTTATATGCACGACTTAAATATTAATATTTACTGTAAAATATAAAGGTTTAAGTATGAAATTTACGAATACAAAAGCATATAATAATATATACGCCTTAGTAAAAATGTTGTATTGGAATATAAGAGATTAAATCCATTTTTCATGAGGCGGCAAGCTTCTTTTTTTCAGTCATAGATTCAAAAGGTTAATGAATTGAAAACATATCTTTCTAAGACTGCCGGAAAAACAAAAAATCCTGGTTACGTAACGCACCATACTGCGGCAGTATACAAATGTTTCGTATTGGTGTTCAATATTACTGAATCTTTAATGCAATAAAGTTCTTCAAAAACAATCACTACGGAAAAATCTCGCTGTCCAATTCTTGTGAATAAATACTGGAACGAGAACCATCGACAAACTATGCATTTTTTATTTTATTACTATAGCATCCTTTGAAGTCCTTTTCGTTGTACCAACGGTTCAAAGAAAAATCTGTGTTATGAATATAAAAAAATGCTTGGGAATGCGAGGGAAAAAATATATATAAATAATTTATAATATCGACTGAAAGTGAATGATGGAATTTCAATATCAAATTTAAATTGTTAAATTTTTGTACGATTCCACTGTTTTGTTACTAACGACGCTGTTTTCGACTTTCGTCAGCTCTGTTGTATTCGTGTGATACAATGCCTGAAGATACCGAAAGACGAACCCCGGGTCGTAAGTAACAAACATGTGGAATCGTACAAAGTTAATAAAAAAATTATATATGTCAATATTTCTAAACGTATTGATATACTCACGTTTAAATAATATACTATTTCCGACATAAATGACAGGACGTATTCAGTCTTTCTATATTACTCAGATTTTTTCTGTGCATGATTTTTTTTACAGAAAACATGTATGATGCATCGTTTGGCTGAAATAGCACCCGATTCTCAAGAATACTTTAAATGTCTAGGGCAAGCCTTTACTGCATAATATATTATTATTTTCTGCTCTAGATACAGTCGCAGGTGTCAAAAAAATCTAAATTTAAAAAATAGATCACCCACCAAGCTTCCGAGGAAAATTGAGCGCGCAACATAGGTACCCTTACAAAGCCTACAGAAATACTTTACCGGTTTGCTCGCTGTGGCTTAATATCATGAATATTTACATTCGTTGCCATATTATTTTCGATCCGCACTGTATTGCCACGTATGTGAGTTGACAAATTCATACATATTGCATGGGAACTTCTATCCATAGAGCTTTCGACGTAGAGAGAGTGGGAGCTTTAGCATCCTCGACCTATTTTAATATTGTTATTTTTTTGTATCCTGACTTTTATTAAGTTTTTATACAATGCCTAACATAAATATTATTCAATTATAAAGTACATATCGTATTATATATTCTTACCTATAACTTTTAAGTAACTTTCGTCAGTTCTGTTCCGAATTGAATTGTTCAATGCTTGAAGATGACGAAAGGCGAAACCCGGGTCGCTAGTGACAGAACGTGTGGAATCGTATAAAGTTGTAACAATTCAAAAAAATATATAACTTTTAAGCTCCGGTATCGTACTGATTTATTGTAATGTCGTTGCTATTTATGACCAAACGTTTCCTTACTCATTCTGAAACTTTCGAAATGACGCTTGTTTATTAAGTATATAATGTGATAATATCATTTAGAATATGGAAAAACCGTCAAGTGGTTACATTCACATTTTATATTACAGCATTAAGATGTTATTTTAGCTCTGGGGTAAAATGTATTCAGTTTTATGAAATTAAGAGAAAAAAAATATAATCAAATTGATTTAAATTTGAATCTTTGAAGCTTAACACGATTCCACATGCTTTGTTACTAACGAAATGGGTTTCGTCTTTCGGCATCATCAGGCATTCTATCACACGGATGCAATAGTACATGACAAAACATGTGCAATCGTATATAGCTTAAATAATTCGGATTTCATATTGGGACCCTATCCTTCAGTCGATATCATAAATTGTATAGAATTGCTTTGTTCAACATGGGAACTTTGGGAACATCCACATGGTTTATCCCTCACGACTAGGTTTTGTACTCAAGCATCAAGTACGCGAACGCGCTGACTAAAGCTTGCAAAATTAAATATTTTAGAGTTTGAACAATTTACACATAAGATTGTTGCCGCATGGATTCAATATTTCCAGTTTCACAACAAAAAACATTGATTTTCATTATATGTTTTTCAATTTCAAAACAAAATCAATAAAAGCTAATTATTAATTTTGTTTATTTAATAACTGAATCTTAGTGTGTGTCTTTTTCCTTCAATTGACTCCTTGGTATATAACCGATGCTGACTGTTTATTGTGTGTCAGTTCTGTTGCGTCCGAGTGATAGAATGCCTAAAAATGCCGAAAGACGAAACCCGGGTAGTTAGTGATAAAACACATGGAGTCGTTCAAAGTTTCAACAATTAGAATTTAAATCAATAATTTATGTTATCGATTGAAGATGCTTGATGGATTTTCAGTATCAAATTTGCACTGTTACAACTTGGTACGATTCCACATGTTTGGTCACTAACTACTGTGAACTGAGAGTTCTGTTGCACCCGTGTGATAGAATGCCTGAAGATGCCGAAAGATGAATCCTGGGTCATTAGTGACTAAACATATGGAATCGTACAAAGTTTCATTTAGTCGAATTTAAATCAATAAATTTTATTCCACCAATCATAGCGCTTATTAAATGTCATAAAAGCTTTTTATCTACTGTAATGTTCGTGTTCTGTGATTTACGAAGAATTGTCTTATCAATTGATAATAAAATATGTCGATTTGACAAATTTCAATTGCCCTTTAGCGATTATTTTTCATCATAATTCATCGTTGTCGTTTCTATTGTACCTTTTTTAGCCAACATCAAATAGCGTTAAAGTACTTCACCATCTATTGGGAGTATCGGAAATTATTTCAATAACAGTCATATCTGACATCTCACGTGTCTTGCCACACATCCGTGTTTTCCGCCATTTATATGAATTATAAATGAAGAGTGCCCCAACCGCAATGAACACTCGGCAAAGTTTACTTAATTCCGTTTCACGCGTCCTATGTATTGTATTGCCGTTGTCCGAGCGCCATTTTGTAATATCACAACACAAATTAATATTTACGACACTGGTAACATTTGGCAAAACTTTTTTCCCGATTAATCTTCTTTTACTACAACTATGACTCGCACCGCTAATGTCGAATCGTTTGCAGCCAAAAAATGGCTTGAAACAATATTAAAAAAATATTTGTCCCTCATAATTTGCAAGTATATCCGTAATTTTTCACTAAGAAGTTTTGTCTTTTTGGTATGTCGTTTCATACTAAGGTTCAACTGAATCCATACTTGTTTGTACGCTTCTATATTTCATGGTTAAACCAACAATAATAACTAAATATATACTAGGAACTCCGAATTTTCCACTTTTTAATGATCCGTTGTTGAAAAATTCAAACACATTTTAACACTATTTTTACAATATATCAGGACTGGTTTTGCTCATCGTAAGTATTGTCAACTGATACAATACAAATTACGATCAAGACCGAAAGTTTAAGAGCTGAGAGAATAATTAATTTTGAAATCATACAAAATATATCTAAACCAAGTAAAATAGTTTACACATCAAATTTTAGAGACCTTTTGTAATTAAATACCTTTCCACCATAAGTTAGTGTTAACCCAAAAAATAAATGAGCTAGCGTAACACAGCAAGACGACAAATAGTCTCTGCAAATTTTAGTATTATAAATTGATGAAGTTTTGATTTTTTATTGCGTCTTTTAGTTAGAGAATTACGGTTTCTGCATCACACTATGAAAAAATTAAAATTTATTTTAACCCTACAAAATTTATAATTCAGTAAATTCAGTGGTAATTTTTTGTTTTTTTTATTTCAACATAAATTTAGGAATGTTATTCAAAAGTTGAATGAAAAAAGATTCCATTGTCATTTAAAGCTAAAGTCTGTAATATTTTTGGTGAACTAACCAACGCTTTCAAAGATTATTGATAAATTTGATCGCTCATAAAATTTTCATTGCAATTTAATCGTTGGTCTTTGAAAAACATAATAGAAAACTAATAAAGCCTCAAAAATGAAAATTTTAAGTAACGATTGTTTTGTCTACACATGGATGTACATAATTTATCACGAAATTGTTGCTTGTTGCCCGCTTACAAAGGTTTATTTATAATATAATATTCAACATTTCTTTACTTCATGAAAGGTCAAAAATAATTATTATTTCCAACGAAATATTTTGAATCTACAAGTTTTAAAATTTTGAGTCATGGGAAACAAAATTATTTTGACACATTCAGAAATATTTTCAATCTACTTTTATATAAAATCTTAACTCGGATCCTTCTCAGTTTTTTGCCTATAATAATAGGTTTGTGAATTTTTTAAAGTTTTATTTACTTAGCTTTTATGATAAAATGTTTGTAGTATTTTTCCAATTGTATTTTCGCTCCAAATTTTGTTTAATATTTATATGTGATATCGCATTTTGCAAGTAAAAAAATGAGCTCAAATAATTTTTTCAACATAATTTATTGAATTGCACAAAATAAAAATGATAATTTATAATCAAATTTTCATGAAACTCTAGTTTCACAAAAAAATATCCATCGTTACCTGCTACATTGCATATGAACTTCGTAATTTTAATGTAAAATATAGAATGTGTTCTATAGACCCACTCGTAATCTGATTAATTCTTCCAAAGAAACACTACGACTGCCTGAAATGATGAATTTATTACATGTGAGATATGTTATTATAGAATATTTTAGAATACCTTAAGAACCTCTTAAAATTCTGAATTGAACTGGAAAGTAACTTTTATGTGTCTTATGAGGAAAATATTTCCTTAATCAATTATTAAAAATTCTCGATGAAAAAACCAAAAAATCGTTTTATATAGAACAGCAAATGATGTTTCTTCGGTTACTTCAGTATTTTAGATTATATTATACAATATTTTAATAAGTTTTGCTTAATTGAGTTGTTTTCTCATAATTTATGATATCGACTGAAGGTGCTTGATGGAATTTCAATATCAAATTTGAATTATTACAACTTTCTACGATTCCACATGCTTTGTCACTAACGGTCCGGGATTCGCCTTTCGGCATCTTCGGGCATTCTATCACACGGACGCTACAGAACTGACGAGTCAATTCTGTTGCATCCGTGTGATAGAATGCCTGAAGGTGCCGAAAGGCAAAACTCGGGTGGTTAGTGACATAACATGTGGAATCGTACAAAGTTGTAAATATTCAAATTTGATTTTCTCATGATTTTAAATATGAATACAGCCAATTATTGGTAAACAAAAAACACTAAAAAATTCCCGCTTTCACATTTTTTTTTATAAAGTTTCAGGATTGATTTCACTGATCGTAAGTGTTACAAGCTCATGATTATGTCTTTCATAATTAATCTTTTTAAATAAGCTCTAATTATAAAATCATCTTTTTTAGCAGTGGTTGTGTCAAGAATTTTAAGCCGTATCAATGAATATGGTAAACAAAAATAGTATGAGTGAACCCAGTCCTTTTTTTACGCGATAGATTGGTTCCAGAAAAAGGCGCGTAAAAAAAATCGCGTAAAAAATCACAACTTTCATATAATTTGATAAATTGGTTCCAAAAATTTTAATATCGCGTAAAAAAGTACCAGAAACGTATGAAAAACCAAAATTTGCTCTTTGAATTTCGTGCAAAAAAAAAAATATATATTTTATGATTTTATATACACTTATATGAATTATTAAAGGCCGAGAAAAGTACTATTCAACGAATTTAATAAATACATTGTGTTTAAACAAGTTTACGAGCGGACATACATCCCATGATTTTACGCAATTGCATTATATTTCTTTACACACCCTAAAACATAAATTCGCATAATATCCGATACACTTGTCAACATTTGGCAATTGTATGTGTATTTAAAAAAACTGAATGCTTTACAAAATTAAGTTTTAAAAATACACACATTTTTTTTATTTAAAAAAATAATGAAACGTATGATACATGCCTAGCATCATATATAAATTTCTTCTTAAAAACAAATTTGGGGAAAAAATCGCGTAAAAAAATATAACGGTGCCGTCCAACAATATCGCGTATAATCGAATTCGCGTAAAAAGAGGACTGGGTGTAGACTTAAATTTTATTGGCGCCCAGTTCTGTAAGCACATTGTCATCTTGGAACCTCCTGAACCTTGGTCCTGAAATATGCATATTGTTGAAGTGAAACTTTTGCTTTGTATTGCCGCAACTCGACCCGGCGACATGCTCTATTGTCGGGAGAGCGTTTTCATACAGGGATACGTTCATATAATTTAATATAATACTTATTCAGCGCAGGGATTTGCAAAAATTTTTGTTACTACACTTAACGCCGCCACTGCTTCAACTCAAAAGTTTACCATACCAAATTTTGATTCTTTAAATATGCATAGTATTTGCTATCGATGTGTATACATAAATCTAATAATGAATCTTTCTTAATAATTCAAATTGCCTATTTTCTTCGTTCGGTTAAAAAATACTGTTAAATCTTTCTCAGTTTCTTTGATGCAATAATGATTTAATATGAAAATAGCAACTTTAATAGTAAACTAACTATAATACTCTGTAGTTCATCTCGTGACCTTTGGCTTTATTACGAAATATTGGATTTAATAAAACATTCCAATTTGTTCATAACATTACTCATTCGTTTATAGTTCAAATCTTGTTTTATTTTCGTATCATTCATTTATAAAGTCAAAAATGAATTTGTTTCATTATCTTTATATTTTTCTCCTTCGGCAATGTGTGTAAAATAAACGTTAATTTAAATTTCCCGTTACTATAAACATTGTCTTATCAATATTTAAATAAATCACTTTTACGGTTACTGTCACATTTTGATGGAAAGGCATGATATTTTAAATACTAAAAAAACACATTTTTAGTTGTGTGTTCCTTAACAATGTAGCTTATAATCAGGACTATATAAATGTCTGTAGTTTGAATCCCATCAGTTGATAATGTTCACAATGAGCGAAACTGTTAGTGATCATAAAATATATTGTAGAAATTCATACTAAAAATGTGTTTTTATTATTTAAAATTTTAATAAATACTTTTAAAAAAAGTCTCAAATGGTAGAGGAGGTCGCTACTCTTAGGACTGTAAAAGTTAATATTGCATTCCTTTAGTCTCTCAGTGCTGTGGTAAACTCAAATATATTTATTTTCTTATACGAATACTTGTTATAAATTACACCTCATAGATGCAATCATGAATTTACATACTTAAATGCCTTTTATAGCGAAAATACAACTTTCAAGTGTTGTCCCCAATCAAGACCGGTGTTAAAAGCTTACTTGTAAGACCAAATTAATCCCAAAGTGTGCATGCCACTGGCCTGACATGTGCAGTAAGCCAATTCAACCCACAATGGTAGTTTTATTCATGCGCGAAACGAAAGGAAAGGAAAGCAGGATTTGCCCATGCCATGTTAAGATTATATCTCATAACAGTTTTAAGCTCCCCTCGAGAAATTACACTAGTCAATTTTACATTGAAATTTTACCCATTTTCTATTTGTGTAACTTTTAATTCATATTGTATACATTGCGCAACATTTTGGTTATAAATATGATATTTTTGCGAACATAAACATGCTTAAATTTTTCCGTTTGTAAATTTGGATAAATATGTTAATTTTCATATTTTTATTTTATTTTTGTATTATATTAGAAACATTCTTTATTTTTTTTATGGCATGTATTATATCAAGTGTGAAGTATTTGTTTTCATTTTCGACATTCACCCCACATTACTCCCTTTTTCAACCTCTTTGACTAAAGATAGAGTGATAATACAATAGTAAGACAAAATTAATAGAAAACTTCTTGCACTTGCCACGCACTGTTTTAACACATCCACTGATGACCCACTTAAATGTGTTGCATTCCTGAATATGTTAAAGAATTGATTCAGTAATGTTGGTGTTAACGAAACGTATGACAATTATTAGGACAAATTCATTTTTAATACAAAACTGATAAGGCTGTTTTAACATTTTATTGATTGAATTGGCATTCACTTGGTAGAACTCCATTATAACACGGTGAAAAAATAGCGAGAGAGGATGTGTTGTGTGCCTTTTCTACACAACTATATATAGATAAGCAAATGTTAGTTTAAGCATAGTTCTGACGATGGCGTGAGCCGAAATAGCTATCAACTATATTTGTTAAAAATAATTTTGTAGAACTAAAATACATTGCTATTTTTTCACCGTGTTTTAACATTGTCATTTCCATTATATTTTTGACTATCAATCTTCATCGCAACGCTATAAGCTGACCTATCAGTGTCGTTAACATTCAGAAGGTTAAGAATATTAGGTGTGGGAGTAGATTTTATAAATCACAAATATCCTTGCTTCATCGGGAATTTAATATTGGATGAGTTGAACTCTCCAGCATAATATTTGCATCTATGAGTAACCCGTAACCAAACTTTACCTTAACGTGTTACTTTAAAAGAAAAACCAAAAATGGCTCATTAATTATTGGAAAGTATTATTTTAAATGTACATTTCCGTGTTGAATTTTTCAATATCATTTGCTTTTTCAATTGCATTTCCTAAAGCGAAACGTTGGTTGTACAGATTTCAAGCCAAAGACTGCTTCGTCTCAAGTAATGAGACGGCTGATAACAATGTTTTGATAATTGATGCTCAAATATAAAGTGTTAACAGTGTAAATCTTTAAAATGAAGTCTGATTAATCATAAAAAAATTGTAAGTTTCCAAAAGACTAATTCCAGTTCAAAAGTGAATATCATTATTAAAATTATCAGTCAAACATTACTAAATTTAATTTAGCATTCATCCGGGATCCGAGACAGTAATTCCAATCCCGAGACAATCCAGGCCAATCCGGGACAGTTGGCAACCCTAGTATGTATATCCTGTCCACGACTTAGCAATGTAAGAGTTAATAACGAGATTAAATTGAAACAAAGCTTCCGTAAAACCCTTAGTAATATTGCTTGAAAATAGCAGGAATCATTAATATTTATGACAATATATAATATAGATGTTCCATTATAAAAGATTTTAATTCCATTTTTCACAAATTATAAGTTTTCATGAATGATAAATTCGTTTCTAATATTCTCTTCAGCAAGATGTATGCAGGCGAAACTACATTATTATATATAATAAAACTACCTTATAAAGACGTTATACTTTTTTTTACTTTTTATAGCCGTTATAATTCAAAGTTTAATATTAAGCCCCGCAATTTATTTCTATGTTATAAATTGCTAAGAAGAATTTTTTGTACATGTAGCGAGTAACTTGCCATACAAAAACCGGCAATGATATAGGTAGTTATGCGTTATGAATGTCGCTAAAACGGGTAATATTTTATTACGTAGGCAAATATATGAATAACTCTAGTTTCCGTAGAGCTTTATGAATAATATAACTGCCGAACCAAATTATTAGTATCTTTATACATTCAAAGTGCTTCATGAAATAAAAATCTCTTAAGCCTTCACAATATTTTAATAAAATAATTTTATATCTACCTTTAATATGACTTCATTAATCAGTAATGATATTCAACAATTTATACAACCAAACTTTTCATATTTTATTTCTAACCTGGTTCTGTAAGGATTGTGATATGCACGGTGAAAAAACAGCAATGTATTTTAGTTCTACAAAATTATTTTTAACAAATATATTTGGTAGCTATTTCGGCTCACGCCATCGTCAGAACTATGCTTAAACTAACATTCGCTTATCTATATATAGCTGTGCAGAAAAGGCACACAACACATCCTCTCTCCTGTTCCAACGGCCTAGCTTGTTACTTTAACACAATGACACTAAATTTTCAAAATTCTAAATGAAACAATAGGTGTCTATGACAATAAGATTATAAGTGGGACGGAAGTGGTCCTTATGGAAGCAAATCAGACCACCCCTTTGTACAACGGCTGGACAAGTGGCGATACTATTATGTTAGTTTGTTCGTTAAGAATCCTTTGTGATAATTGGTGTCTATTGATTTCCAGCTGTTCCAAAGCCGTCATTCTCCGACCCTTACTACAAAGATGCAAACATTTAGGGGCTGAGTTTGAATTTATATTATGTGATTCATTAATAACGTGATTAGCGAATTGTGAATCTGTTTTTTTTAATGTTGAATGATCTTACATGTTCCTTAGTTCGAGTAGATATACTTCTACCTGTCTGTCCGATATAAACGGATAAACATGAGCCACAGGACATTTTATAAATACCGCTATGATATGCACCTAGCATTTAAAACATATTTAAATAATCAACAATAACAATTTAAAAAACTTTTTAAAAAATCAGTCATCAATTTATTTCAAATATTAATTTAGCTCAACGTTAATATACCATATTTTCTAAGTGTGTATTTTGTTTAAACGATATATAATCTCTATCGTCAGTTCGACGGCATCACTGAACTTGATATTTGCTGATGACGAAAGGCGAACCTGATTTTTTGATAGTATATGGTCATGAAAAGAAAAAAAGTTTTAATTTCAAATATTTGATTGTACATAAATGAATATTTTTTTTCGATAGATTCTGTGGGAAATTTGTGGATGTCTATTTTTTCACTTTTATAGTTTTAACTGTCACTTCTTGATGGAAAAGCATGATATTTTAAATAATAAAAACCCATTTTTAAGTACTTTTTTCCCCACAATATGTTTTTTGATCAAGACCGGCTTCGTTCATCGCGAGCAGTAACACAACTTATTATACAACGATTATCAATTCATGATAATCAATGTTTAGTTAATACTGCTTGCGACGAGCGAAACCGGTATTGATCAAAAAATATATTGTGGAAATAAGTACTAAAAAGGTGTTTTTATTGTTTTTTTTTTTTTTTTTGAATAACATTAAAATTGATAACGTTGCTACTCTACTTGTTAAGTAACTATTTGTCACACGTTTATCGGTTTCTTGACAAGAAGGAACTTCCTTCAACAAATTCTCTATTATTACTGTTATTATAGTTAATACTATTGTTGTACGACTTGAACCACCTCCCCGAATCCAATAGAAAAGAATTTGTTCAACTTCACTCTTATTTTTTAAATTTAATATGTCTGAAGGTGCTTGATGGAATTTCAATATCAAATTTTAAATCTTGTATCCTTGTACGTTTCCACATGTTATGCCACAAACGACCCGAGTTTCGTATTTGGACATATTCAAACATTATAGCACACGGATCTGACAAAATGTCTTAAGATACCGAAAGTAGAAACCCGGGTCGTTTGTGACAAAATATATACAATAGTAAAAAGCTTAATCAATTCAAATTCAAACTTAATTTTTAAGTTAAGAATTAGATTCACTGCTTACCTTGTGATGAATTATCTAACCATACAGTTGGCTTAAAGAAGCGAACTTTGTATTTATTGTTTCCATTACTTACCTCAAACAAATAACTTAAATGACTCATTTTAGACGAAATAAATTCCTTCACAATTTTACCATCAACAAAACGTTCCAAACCCACTCTTAATAAAATATTATACAACTTGGTATGGATCTCGGTAAATATGAGTATTTTGTTGAGCACAACAATACTGCTACGACCTCTGCTGTCTAGAAAAGGCGGCGATGATTAATCGAAATAAACTGTTTTAATCTATTATACACTTACTGTTATTTTTGTTTGGAGCAGTTTTGCGTACGGTTAAGCTAAATGTTCCGTCACTGACTTTCATAATTTGACTAATACAAATAAATGGAAAAACTTCACTCAATTAAAAAAGAAACATTTTTCTAATTTCCAATTAGAGATATTTTAATTAATAATGTTATTAAGTTTTCATTAACCCTTAAAAGACTTAAACCGGAAAACTAGCTTATGAGACTACGGGGTTTTGCATTGTATTCTCTCATATCACAATAAAAAAAGTTTCATTGAGACTTATACACGAATCTGTGCTTACAGATTTTATACTTAATTCTTTATATTTTTTAGAATAATATGTTGAATCGTGCGTAAAAAAAAATATATCTCATATGAAACATCATTTTACATCTGATGTCCCAGTACATAATTACGTCCTTAAATGTTACTTTTAATATTAAATACCTATTTTAATATTCCTGACACAATGTTTACACTCGCAATCTGAAAGAACAGCTTTTTTGACATAATGACGTAACAAATAAATAATAAAAATGTATTGATTGAATTGGCATTTACTTGATAGAACTCCATTATAACACAATGAAAAAATATCAATGTATTTTAGAAATTATGTAGAACTACAATAGATCATTGCTATTTTTTCACCGTGCAATAAATTTAAGGCCTCATCAGACCTATGTTTACCCTTGTATTTTTGATATTGTATTTGTTCAAAAGAATATAAACTTGATTTAATTCATTTATTAATTATGGTTCGAGTGCATGCTGCCATTGAACATTGTTACAATAATATAAGTATGCTGGACTGGATTCAAAGAACATATAAGATAGCTTAATCATTGACAAAAAAAAAACTGTTTACTTTAAAATTGTCATCTAACCGAATAAATTTATTGATTGAATTGGCATTCACTTGGTAGAACTCCATTATAACACAGTGAAAAAATAGCAATGTATTTTAGTTCTATAAAATTATTTTTAACAAATATAGTTGATAGCTATTTCGGCTCACGCCATCGTCAGAACTATGCTTAAACTAACATTCGCTTATCTATATATAGCTGTGCAGAAAAGGCACACAACAAATCCTCTCTCCTGTTCCAACGGCCTAGCTTGTTACTTTAACACAATGACACAAAATTTTCAAAATTCTTAATGAAACAATAGGTGTCTATGACAATAAGATTATATGTGGGATGGAAGTGATCCTTCTGGAAGCAAATCAGACCACCCCTTTGTACAACGGCTGGACAAGTGGCGATACTATTATGTTAGTTTGTTCGTTAAGAATCCTTTGTGATAATTGGTGTCTATTGATTTCCAGCTGTTCCAAAGCCGTCGTTCTCCGACCCTTACTACAAAGATGCAAACATTTAGGGGCTGAGTTTGAATCTATATTATCGAACGAATCAACTTTATAAAAATGAAGGATATAGCAAAAATATTGCGATGTGTAAAGATATTAATGAATGGGAAAAACGAAACGTCAAAGTACCATGCAATCAGTCTACAGCTTTTAAGTTTTTACAAACGATTTATTTACTAATTCCTTTTGTACTATTTTTTATTAACTTATTTGATTTAGCATTGACAACAAATATTCATTTTAGTTTTCATGAAATAACCCATGGATTTTTTAATATCATTTATAACCAGAAAGTGACAGAAAATGACCTTTTATTGAAATGGCATTACATCAACACAAATAAATTGTTTGTTTCTTCAAAATCTCGTCTTTTTACAACCTATCTGTCATCCACGCTTTCGTATTCCTTTTGAATCAGTTTTCTCGTTAATATTTTTTCTGCTTGAAGAAATATTTTTACCTGCTTTTGCCGAATTTTCAACCCTTACCATAATCAGAGATAAACTTTCAGAAGTTTGTTATAAAAAGCTTATAAATAAATGCGGCACGTTCATGGAAACATTTAATACAAGCTTTTGTCAATGGCTATTCCGTGCTTTGAATTTGAATTCTCGTCGTAGATTTTAAAGCTCAGACGAGAGTTTTCGACTTCGACTGAAACTAATTGAATATTTTCCACTTTTACAGTAATTTTAATACGGAGCCTTGAGACTTATTCTATTGATGATTGTGGCAAATAAGCTATGTCATTGACTAACAATTTTACAACATTAAGTTCAAATTTCTTGATTTATCAATTGCTTTATTCACTGTAAATTAGTGTATTTAAAAAGTATAGAATTAATTGGCATTGTTTAAAGACATCCAACGTCAAAGTTTAATCGTTTTTACTAAAGATAACCACTGCTTCTATCTCAGCTGTGCTCTTTGTAAATAAGTAAGTTTTATTGACATAACTATTATAATTAAACTTGTCTCTATTTTTTTTTTGTTATTTCTGTCTAAAATATATTACCATCCAACTTTATCAGAGAGGAAGATATTTTACAAATTTTTGTTGTTTGGTTTTATATTTACTTAGTTTTCTTGGGCAATTTTCATTTTTAAGAGTTTTATACAAACTTCTCGTTTTTTTACATACAATTTTCGATTTTGAATTGTTGAAACTTTGTACGATTCCACATGTTTTATCACTAACGACGCGTGGATTCAACAGAACTGACGTCATTATAAAAATCCATTTTTTCCATTTGTTTTACAATGTTAAAAGGTTATGTCTAAAAAACGAATAAATCTTGAAACTAATTGAAAATTTTGAATTGAGCTCTTCTTAGAAACGGCAATTTATTTGAAATTTTCAACGTATATTTTTTTTCTATTTTTAAAACTGTTTTCCTGCAAGAAATGCACCGATTTATAGAAAAGTTCACCAAAGAAAGCACTTAGGAAAATTGATGCATTCTTCCAAATGCGATAATCAATTTACCCGAATCAAAAATAAATCATATTTCAACGTTGAACAAAAATCCGCTTTAAAAAACGCCCTTAGAAATATCCTCTATCAAAAATATTCAGGCGAAAATTCCTTAGACAAATTTATTACCTCCAGATAGCGGGGCTAATTACATTTGAAATTTTATCAAAAATTTACGATTTTTCGCCGTAAATCAACCGAAAATTCTTCGCCTTGCTGCAAAAATTAGCATTTGATTCCTTTAAAAGACTAATTTCCTAACTCTTTTAGAGCCGGAGAATCGAAAAAAATCTATTCTGAGATTTCCTCATGCCTGCTACGTAATTTTGACGAGGCTATTTTTGTAAATAATTTCAGGTTGCTTTGAAATTCGGCCGCGATTTCGTTATGGATTAATTTGTATCATTGAAGCTAAAAATGAAGCTTTGCAGGCAACCGATAATCTATATTAATGAATTCTTTTTACAATTTTTTATGAAAAAATACACAATTTATGATAAATTTCATAAAATTAACAGTTATTTTTTGTTAAGATTTATAAAGTTTTTCTAATCTTTTCTACTATTGCTGTATTGTCCTCAAAAATAAAATAGTACATGTAACTATGTACGAATCGATCTAGAACACATTTTGAGTGTATTTCGAAAACGATACAAGTCAAATTTAAAGAAAATCTATGTATATATTTTCAGAACATTGAAAAAATGCATGTATCACGAAAACATTACGAGTTCACTCAAGGAACAGTGATTTTAATCAATATACATATAACCTTAAAACATTTAGAATTTTGAAAATTTAGTGTCATTGTGTTAGGTAACAAGCTAGGCCGTTGGAACAGGAGAGAGGATGTGTTGTGTGCCTTTTCTGCAAAGCTATAAGTTTATAAAAATAGTTTAAGCATAGTTCTGACGATGGCGTGAGCCGATATAGCTATCAACTATATTTGTTAAAATAATTTTGTAGAACTAAAATACATTGCTATTTTTTCACCGTGTTATAATGGAGTTCTACCAAGTGAATGCCAATTCAATCAATTAAATATATTTATTTTCTTATACAAATACTTGTTATAAATTACACCTCATAGATGCAATCATGAATTTATAATTTTATTATTTTTATTTTTATAATTTACAATAATTTTGTAGACCTAAAATACGTTGCTATTTTTTCACCGTGTAATAACTATATATATTATAAATTTGTAGAATTTTTTTCACTGTGTTTTAACGGAGTTTTCGTGCTAATTCAATCAATTAACTGATACAGTTATTACAATTGGAATTCCTCTTGGTAAACTTTTTCTACACTTTAGAAGAACAAATATTTCATGTCTACGACTTTTCAAAAATTCATACAATTCCAAATCTTGTTTGGGCTCTCTTAAAAAGCATGCATCCCTTTCACCCACAGATGGGGTCATGAAAGCACACTTAGGTAATAGCTGCTTTATACGTTGTGACAACTGTTCGCGAGACAATCCCAGCAAATAAATTATTTATAAATGCATAACGTTTTCGTGTAACAAAAAAGTTTACAAAGACCAAATATACGTTCTTAATAAGACTTTGTTTTGTAGAGATATTAGACCACACTAATGTCCTTCGTTATAGTATACAATTAAATCACACAGTTATTTTTTTTGTTACTGCTTGTATGTTTTTTTAACCAATACGTTTTATCGAAAAATTCTGAACATGACAAAAAATTTATTGTTGAAACATTGTACGATTCGATATGTTTTGCCACTAACGACCCGGGTATCGTCTTTCGGCATCTTCAGGAATTCTATCACATGAATGCAACAGAACTGATACACAATAAACAGTAAGCATTGTTTACATACAAAAGGAGTAAATCAAAGAAAAAAAACTTAGCCTTATAAATTTCAATAATATTAATTTAATAATAATAACACTCAATTGTCTGTGATGAGTTTTATGAACGCTTAATACTGTTTATAAGTCTTTCATAAAAGATTTTACAACAAATATTAATCAGCAATCATTGAAATGCAATTTGGAAATTTTAGACTTAGAAATACTTATTTATTTCAAATTAGCAGGTAACAGTAAATATTAAACATCAAGTGACGTAATATAGGAATTTAGTTTATGATGCTTTCGACTCATTGAACTAACGTCGCACTAACGATTATAACTAGAATTTAATAATTGATCTAAACATGATAATTTTCTAAAATCTCATGATTAAATAATTTATTATCCCCGCGTTATGATGTAATAATTGAGCCCCTTCATCCGCATTAAATGATTTTTTTGAATCCGTGTGATTGCCTGAAGATACCGAGATGTTAAATCCGAATCGTACAAATTTTGAACGATTTAAATTTTATCAAACACTTTCAGTCGATATCATAAAAAAAGCTTTTGTTTTTGTATTAAACGTATGATGAACTACTCAATTGTCTTCATCGTTTCGTGAAAAGATAATCCCCGATTTGCTATTTTTTTAAGAGATCAAGCGTCATTCAGTGACGAATTTAATGTTGTTCAACTATAGTAAAAATTACATAAAAATAAGCCATAACAATTCCATTGGATTTCCATCGACGCTACGTAAGACAGTATTGTTTATAAGGCGGGTTTTAATGATACTCGCGGGCGTTCTTATTTGGGCCATTGATTCTTTTTCATGGCTTAACAATATTGCTGGGAATAGAAATTGAACGCAGAATAACAAGTTATTCGCAATAAAAAGGAAACATTCGCCCGTTGATATTTATTTAATTTTTATACTCTTTTCCCATTATCATACACTGTTTGTTTTTTTTTCATTATCATGGGATTTTTTTCGTCTATTTAAAATGAATAATTTTACTAGGTACTTCTTACATTCAGTTTCGTTTCGCCTACATCGCTATTAAGAATACATCGCGTTGGAATCCATTTAAGTATTATTTATTCATATAGGATAAATCTCATACATATTTTATAAATTAGACATTAATAGCTTACGTACTGTCAAGCATTAACAGTAACCAAAACTTTAACAGTTTAGTTAGCATTTATATTCCAATTCTACTATTTTGAGAAAGATAATGTAATATTCACTTTCTCACAGATTATGCCTCAAATTTTGAGACGGCTGATTGTAGTTTTTTTTTTTTGAAAAATAATTTGATTTTTAACGGTTTTCTTATTAACATTATCTATAGCTTATCACTTTTAAAGTGTTAACTGGCACTTCTTAATGGAAAGACCCGATACTTTATATAATAAAAACACATTTATTAGTACTATTTCCACAATTTATTTTGTGATCAAGATCACCGTTTTCGTCTCATCGCGATCATTATCAACTGATTGGATAAAAATTACAAGCAAGCCTATTTATACAAAGTTAGAAGTTAGCAGGTATACAGAAGCAAAGGTTCGTGAACTAAGACAACAATTCATAGAAAGTCATACAATATAAATCCATATGAAGTAAATTATTTTAAAATCGGTCCTGATCATAAATTTTGTTGAAGAGGTTTATATTTGTAAAATTATTCTAAACATACCAACGAAGAATTATCAGGACAGGTGAATAATATCAATAACTTTGATTATTAAATATAATAGACCATTTATTTTCTGAGACATCTATGAATTAAATAAAATTTCCACTGTAAACGTTTGCCAAACCTCACTTTTGCTTTGTTTAAATAAATACAGAAATCCTTTTATCATCACCTAAAAAGGCTTTACAATTGTGTTATTTCTATTTATTATTTTTTTTTTGTAATACATAAATATTTGTTAATAAATAAATTTACTAAATTGATTGTATTGCCATTTACTTCGTATAAAGAACATCAAGATTAACTATCACTCTAAAAAAACCAAGATTAACTATCACTTCGAGAGAATCATGAAATATACATGCCACATTTAATAATTTATCATCACAATATAAAACTGGAATGTGAGAACAAAAAAGAAGTTGTATTGTGTACTTTTTCTAAACCAAAAAATATAGATAAGTAAAAGTACGTTTAAACTTTGATGAGGACGTAAGCCAAAATAAATATCAACTACATATCTTATAATTTTCAAAAAACTAAAATACTTAAAGTTAAAATTTACTACGCCATTGACCTCGAGTATTCTTTACCGTTTTCTTATTATTAAACAAAATAAATATTTCAAAAATTTACTCACTTCAAAAAGGCTTTTCATTTACACTTCATTTTCTTTTAAATTAGTTAAAGGTTGCACCGCAATCCGATTGAAAAATCGCTAAAGCTCTTTGACCCTTTTCAAAAGCTCTATACAAAGATTTACCAAAAGAACGTGACGTTTTATCGCTTAGAGAATTTATTTAAGTAATTTATCTGCGACACTATTTTTTGCCTTCAGTTGGAATAATCTCTCGATTTAAATTGTAGCTCAGGCGACATTCTTAGTTCTTAGTTTTATGTCTTAACATTTTAGTTTCAAGTTATTAGTTTAATTTTAATAACGAACTTGTAAGTTTCGTGTCATTTTTCTTACATTGCTTTGCAAATTAAATTTGAATTTATAGCCATAGTTCGCTTTATTAAAATATGTATTATTCATATTTATTTCACATTAGCTATGTCTAGACATTACCTTTTAAAATATCATTACAATGTTTTCATTATGTGATTAGGAAAGTTGCAAATTTGTGATCTGTGATTTTTTTTTATCTTTTGTTAAATAGCTTCCAACTACATATGCTATAAATTTTGTAGAACTAAAATAAATTACTACTTTTTCACCATGTTATAATAGAGTTCTACCTAGTAAAGGCCAATTCAATCAATATATAGCATTTAATTTGGAAGAATAACCTTATCACCAATACATCGTTTTCCACGTTGATCAACATCTATTACAATTATCGAAATACATGATTTAATAACTGTTTTATTTTTAAACCGTTTGTAAGTAATACCTTTACTAAAAAATAACCTAAATTGATAATCTAAAGCTCTTAAAAGCTTTTGATTATCAGTTTAGATTATTTTACAACGAGCGGATAGCTTTAAGCTATGTTGTAATCCTTTCATATTTCAGAAAAAGTTCCTGATATAATATTTCTGTATTGCCATACTATATTAACTATTTTTATATAACATTATATATTAACTAATTTTTAACTACTAAATCGCATCATATAACTACACCGCAACTTTTTATAAGTTTCAGATTGCTTTGAGTTTATTTTTATTTGTGAATAATGTTATTGCAGAAATAACTGAATACATTGTCTCCTGTCGTCTTCATGCAGCTCGGTAAATGGTTTTTTTTTCTTCTATTTTTTTTATTTAGAAAGCAATTTGAGTCGCTTCGCTATCACAATTTTTGCGGAGCCATTTGATTAATTAATGTGATTTACGTGTTCTTTTTTTCAGCAAAAACGTAATTATACGTATCTCGTAAACAGTGTGGTAGCTTGTTTAATGATTCACAAAATTTGTTTCATATTAAAAATGGTTATCCATATACATAAAAAATCGAAATGAAACAATGGCTTGTCCAGTATCTATCACGCAAACGTGCGTCGTCAGCTGAAATTCTGTTTTGTTGTACAAAGAGTATAATATTTTCCAGACTTTCTCAAATAGATTAAACCTCTCCCCTGAAATAAAACTCTACATAAACGATATTTCGTGAGTCAACAGAGAGACATTCCGGCAAAGCATGCATTATAATATATTTCCCTGGCACCATCTGGCGGTTGAAGTAGGATACCCTTTTGCGATACAAAAAATAGTTTTATTACTAAGGACAGGTGACGCTGTCGACTCAATCTTCCTTATATCAGTGGATGCGATTGACTTTAATAAAAATATATTATTTTCCAATAGCTTTCTTCTGGTTTGGTTATCGTTTTGTATAAACATTCTTCGCCAAACTGTCTAAAAGAACAGCAGAGAGAGAGAGAGAGATCGTCACGAATATTATTGACCGCAGTGTCAGATATCGAATACAAATTCTATTTTTTTATCATTATCCTTCGAAAATAATCAATATAATTTCATTCTCATTTGGTTTGTTTCTAAATGATTTAAACAGTGGATTTCTTTAACGTCACACTTTATCACCTTTAAGGTGTAAACTGTCCCTTCTTGGTGGAAAGGCATGATATTTCAAATAATATTTTTTTTTTCATTTTTCAGTTCTTATTTCCACAATATATTCAGTTGATAATGCTTGCGACGAGCGAAACCGGTCCTAATCATGAAATTTATTGTGGCCATATAAGTAGTAAAAAATATGTTTTTATTATTAAAAATAAGTATGCCTTATTTCAATTACACAAAATATCTTTTTTACATGAAATGGATGAATGTTATTTCCATATCTACATTTAGATTTGTAAATTTATATCATCAAACTGTATATTACCACATTTTCGTCACTTAATTCCCAGGTTCCGCCTTTCGAAATCTTTAAGTCTAATCGTTTCAAAAAGTTGCTTTGACAACATGTTTTATTTCAATCAATTTATGATAATAAATGCACGGAAATAATATTTTATTTTGAATGGCAGAATTTAATTTGAATATCTACATTTGGCATAATTTATGATATCGACTGAAGGTGCTTCATTGAATTTCAATACCAAATTTGAATTGTTACAATTTTGTACGATTCCACATGTTTTGTCACTAACGGCCCGGGTCTCGCCATTAGTTCTAGTTGCATCCGTGTGATATAATGCCTGAAGATGCCGAAAAGTGAAACCTGGGTCGTTAGTGACAAAACATGTTGAATCGTACAAAATTGTAACAATTCAAATCTATATTTGGATCGTAAAAACTACACATTTCAACAAGTTTCGTTGCGATAATACCGAAATTCTTCTTTCGGCATCTTCAGGCCTTTTAGAATTGGGTGGGCTTAGGTAGGGTAAATTATCAGATGACGTATTATAGTGACAATTAAAATATTTCGATTGCTTACTGACTAAGTTTGTATAATATTAAAAAAAGAGAACTGGAAAGTCGTGTTTATAAAAAAATGTCACTTAATAATAATATGAAAATTTGAAGTGACTGACAAATCATGCGAAAATCTACAGAGATTTTTGGGTGTCTATATTAAAGCATTTTAATATCTCTCCATCGTTCTTGGTGAATAAAAAGGAGAAACTTGCTTTATTTTTAATATTCGTAATCATAGAATATTTAATTAAACTTTTATCAACTTGTTTTAATTTAATCATATTAAATGACCTAATAGCCTATTTTTTAATATTACAAGATGCCGAAAGTTTGTTTTGAATTGGGCTAAGTATCTATTTTAAGCTTAAAAGTAATAATTAAACTTTGTCAAATATATATTGTATGTTAAATTTTATAAATTCGTGTTTAAATTAATAAAATCATGTATGTTGATCAATTTGACTATGTCAGAGCCCAATTTATAAAATTGTCTCCGCCAGCATTCTGTCTAGTTCTATACTTACACTTAAAAATCAATGATTTGAACAGAGAAGATGCTTGACAACTACAAATTTTATAGAATCGATATTGAAACATCGTTCAATTTAAGTACCACTAAAAGCATCAAAATTTTGGCGAAAAATTCTTTCGCACGAAACTATGTTTGGAAAACAACGCTTAGAATGGCTTATCCATTTTTTGCTAACGATACAATGTCACCCTTTTTCATTCTTTTGAATAGCCCGTGTCACAAAAGAAGTACCCCTTTAACGGGAAGCAAATCGTTTTATTATAATACTTTAGCAAAATGTTCAATAAAATTTATCATTTCGATAAATATATATCCATGAAAATTTCGGCGATATTAAAAATAGAACTATTTCAAATTTAGCTTCAGATTCAATGTTTTTTTGAATACGATGTTGATAAATATATTAGGGTATATGTAGTATTTTAGTTCAATTTATTTTCGCTCTTTAATTGGCACCGTTTTCACTTGTTGTCATCTCAAAACCTTAAAATATTTTTTCCCCGATTTTAAAAAACAAATCCTAACTAAATAAAATTTCAGACCTAATTTTTTAAAATTTCTATGAAAAAATATTATAAAGATATGTTGCATTTTAATTTTCAAATATTTAATTCTTCACTTTTCATGTGTAAATTGTCACTTCCTGATGAAAAGCATGTTATTTTAAGTAATATAAACACATTTTTTTGTACTTATTTCCACGACATATTTTTGATTAGGACCGGTTTTTTTGTATACCTGCTACCTCAACTGAAAATTTTGTATACATAGTTTTGCTTGTAAATTGTATTCTATCAGATAATAATTCACACGAGAAGCGAAACCGGTCATGATCAAAAATATGTTGTGGAAATAAGTACTACAAATTACAATTCTAGTGTTTTCTCTTCAAAACGACTACGGATTCACCTTTAAGCATCTCTAAATGTTAAGCACAGTGATGTAGTAAAACTAAATACCGTCAAATGAATATTATCTTAATAGGCTTTCTTAATAATCATAAAAAAAAATCGCTGCAATCATATTTACTGTCATTTTATGAGTTACATTATCTTATTAATTAAATAAAGTGTCAATGAACGTTGAAAGTATGTTAAATGTACGATTTCCTTAAAAACCTTACAGTAGCGATCACTTGGGTGGTAGTAAAACTCCCCGCTAGTTAAAAATTGGAAGCTGGCTTTTGTAGTGTATAATCAAAAATTTTGGCCGTGAGAGCTTGTTTTTTTTTTCCTTCTGGCGTTGATCTTGCGTTATTTTAAATACTCCCATTAAATTAACTTCACTTTAAACTTTACAAATATGCATCTCTCCGTGAAATCTATTTTACGAAAAAATATAACCAATTTGTTTTAAAAGATAAATAAACATCTTTTTGTACCTATATCCACAATATATTTTAGATCAGGATCGGTTTCGCTCATCGCGAGCATAATCAACTGATAGAATTCAATTTACAAGCAAGTCTGTTTATTCAAGAAATTTAAAATATCATGCCTTTCCATCAAGATGTGACAGTTAACACCTTGAAACTGATAATTTATTAATAATATGAGTGGTACTTTCTCATTTTATTTCGTGATTTCGAGGAGTTCGACGCAATTTATTATCAAATATAAATTTACACTGGAAAAAAATTTTACCGTCTGACTTGATAAAATCACCAAATTTCACTTTTCAACTCAACTTTTCTTTTCACAATCAACTCTTTTTTAAACATATACAGCTAATTACAATCGGTATCTCAATTTTTGCGCGTTTTCATTTTGTTATATGAAAAATAAACGACCTATCGAAGCGGCGCATAAAAATATGTCTTTTAAATATGATATCATTTTATGTAACGCAAAACTTAGACATTTAAAAGCTTGCTTTTTGATCTGAAAGCGAAACTTTTCGGAGAAAGGAGTGTGGGCGGAGTTCAGTTTGTAAGATTACAACATAAATTTTTAAGCTTGGAAAGTATGTCGCGTCTCAACTTTTGTTTAAAAATTTATCGCATCCTCTGAGCGTCGGAAATTACGGCATTTTTCATTAGAGACTTAGAATTTTCCCCAGCTCATACCAGAGCGAGCGTTTTGCTAAAATGATTATATTTTTTTTACGAATTAATTTACTTTGATAACATCACTTATTATGAAAATATAATTACACGAAAATTTATATTAAATCGCAAGCCCCCCGTCTACTTTTTACCTGCTTACTTAAATAAGGAAATGATTACCTAATTCTATTAATTAATTAATCTATTCTATTCATTTAAATAACAAAAACGTGGTGTTTAGTACTATTTCCTTGCTTAAAAAAATAGTACTAAGCACTGTGCTTCTATTATTTAGACATAAAACTTTCACACCAAGAAATTACAGTTAACATCTTAAAATGGCGCAGATTTTACTCAACAATTTTATTATATTTTCAAAGTGTAAACTTTCAGATCTTAATGGAAAGGCATGATATTTTATAAATCAAAAAAATATTTTTTAGTACTTTTATGTTACAATGAGCGGAACCGGTCCTGAACATAAAATAATAATGTGGAATAAAGTATTTTAAAAATGTGCTTTTATATAACATTTCATGATAAAATCAAAACCGGATTTGCTCAGCAATTGAATGAAACCGTTTCTGATCGAAAAAACTATTTCTTTTTTTTCAAAAATTCTGGAATCTATAAAACACATTATAAGTGATACATTATTCCATTTGAATATTCAGACATATTCAATGCTTTTATAAACGATTATTTGAATAATCGATTAACACAAATAAATTTAATTTAATCTGATTATCAATTTTTTTATTTATATTTCGATAAGAATCCGGTCGATATTAAAATTTCCGATGGTTTGCTTAAACATTTTACCTGTAATGTTTTTCATCTTTATTTTACCATATTTGCTATTAATATGGAAAAAAATGAATTTTAAATATAGCTTTATACCAACACAAGTTCTTCTACGAGATTCAATTGTTTCTCAGTTGTTAATCTGTTCTTTTTGTAAAACAACAAATGTTAAAGAATTGGATTGCCCTAAAATATTAAATATAATCGATACATTGATTTCATTCAATTCAGAAGCACCGACCGCACACATATACAAGATAATAAACGAAATAAATTCGAAAAACACTGTTCTCATTCATTCGTGTAAAATAACGTACGAATGAATTTATCTCGTTCAAAACAGATGAAGGCGTACGTAGGAAAACCCTTAAAAATCAGCATGCATCTCAAGTTCGAATATTTGTTATTGTTTTCATTTATTGTCCTATACGTATAACGGTTATAAGACTATTTTCCAAATTTTAATGTCATTATTTTCAAATCAATATTAATGTGTAGTAGCTTGCTTTAAAGTTTCATTAAAATTTTTGTTAAATCGTGATCTATCGTAATTTTTTACTTACTGTTCGGGTGCATCAGATAAATGAATTTCGGGTCGTTAGTGTTAAAACATATGAAAACGTACAACATTTGATCGATTCTTTTTAAAATTTTATTCCTATATGATATCATTTCCAGTTAAAATGACAACCATGAACAGATTGGAATCTAGTTTTGGATTGGCAAAATTCTAACTTCAGAAAATATGATATGATAAACGATAGGGCAGTTTTGGAAACAAATTAAAATTGGGAAAACTTTTTTTGAATATTTCGGCGTGGCGGAAAATTTTGCTCGGCGTAATTAAGCGGTGGTATATTTTCATTATAATAATAAATTTTAAATGGGGAGTTGTACATGGAAAGTAAACAAAATAAATTGTCAAATTGTAAAAGTCCTCTCTTACGCGATACAAAATAAGCTACCGATACGATAAAAAAATTCTTTTGGTCTAAATATATTTTAAAAGGCTATCGAATAGTCAATAAACACCTAAAACAGCGATCGGCAACCCAAATTTTTTGATGTGTCAAAAACACTGTTATTTAAACTACAGTGTGCCACTGAAATAAGACAAGTTAATCTATTGTATTCTAAGACAATTTCATTTATTGATAGAATTGATATTTACTTGGTAGAACTCCATTATAACATGATGGAAAAATAGCAATATATTTGAGTTCTAAAAAAATTGTAAGACATTTACCTGATAGATGTTTCGGCTTACAACTACATCAAAACTGTACAATATATATATATCCTGCTTTGTTTTATTTTTTATTGAATTATCGATTATTTAACTTTTTATAACTGTTGGTTTTTTTTTGCGTTCTTTTTAAGTCTTGTTGAGTGACCGTGCCGGTTCTGTCAGTAAAGTTGTGACTCCCTTTGTTGAACTTTTTTAGCTAATTGATAATTATACACCTTGCTTTCGGAAAAAATTTGAGACTGCGAAAATGTTATTAATATTGATTTTAAAAGCATTGGGATTTCGTTTTCCAACCATTGTTTCAATATTCATATGGTGGTTATTATTAAGCCAAATGCATGTAACACATTTTAATTAGCTATCATTTTGTATTTACACGTTATTTTTTGATAAAAACAACGAAACCGACATAATTATCACGTAGTTTTATTAGAAAAACGTGTTCGAAAATTTCATCTTTACGGTTTAATTATTATTAAATTCTGTGATTAAACTTACATATTTCATAAAAGGTATGCGCGCCAGTGATATAACTCTTTTTTACACTGTCTTCTTTCAATTGAAAACATTTATTCGTTATGCAAAGCAATTTCAGTTGAGTTTTTGAAAAACGAAAACTGTCTGGGTAACATTTGTTTCGCTACAATTCGATGCAATCTGTCATTCAATTATTATTCTACCGTATCAGATAAAGTGAAGAAATGATACGAAATAAATTCCTAATAACATTCTATCACGTTGCCCCTTTTCAATTTATCGCTTACCTATACTTTTATTTCCGACTTAATACGTTATCGATGTATAAAAAAACGAAAAATCTGTTTTTATGATGGCGGATTGATCGTTTTATAAAAATTTCTGTTTGTAGGCGCATAAAATTTACGGTCGAAATGATTTTTTTCTCTCCAGTAACATAAATTTTGGCATTTTATACTTTTTTCATTTGTCATTCCAAACACGTCCTTACCGTAGGGGTGCGACTTTATAGAGCGTTTTTAATGGTTTCGGTAAAATTTGTATGAAAAGGATCTCTAGACGCCCCTTGTGTAATATTTTTTATGCGTCGTTTTAATGTGCCCTTAAAATTATGCCTCATTTTTAACCTATTGTGACAAAAATTATCTAGAAGATCTATTTAGTTAGCTTGATAGCCGACGCCATTGTCTGTAAATAAACTCCCTTGGTACTGATGACGCAGTTCTTAACAAAAATCATTGCTACAATCAAATATAAGCATGTGACACATGCAATATTGCATTCGTGTGATAGAGTGCCTTAAGTTGCCAAAAAGCAAAACTCGTATCTTCAACAGACAAAACAGTTGGTACCATTAATTACTTTAAATTCATTTTCCACGGGTTCAATGGCTAAGTGTTGCACTTATTATAACAAGATAACTTCAACATTAAAATTAAATATATTTCACATTAATTAAATTAAAACAATCTTCCTGTTAATCAATCAACTGCTTACATCTGCAACTCTTGTCACTGCTGATTACAGTGTATTGGCAACTGAAATTCAAACATGTGATTGATTCTTGACAGTGTAAAAACATTCGTGGACAAACTTTTTTTATGTCAAATGTGATCTTATTACTTTGAAAATCTTCATGAGTTTCTGCAACATGTGCATTCCATTTATTTCTCTGATCAACAAGCTCTGTAATGCAATGGCCACCGTCGTTTGCTTGGGTTATAATACTCACATCCTCAACTATTTACGTTAAAGCCATTTTTGTGACGTCCGAAATTTGATTCTTAAAATAAATGTAACGAGAGCGATTGAAAACAACCAATGAAATTCATTTATAATATTTTTAGTATTGAAATATAATGTATTAATTATTTTATTCTTGCCTTTTTCAGATAAATCGTGTGCTCTAAACGTTCGAAAAAAATTGGTAAGAAAAATTTTAGCACGTGAAATTTTGACAGCTAATTTGTGCCGCTTTCAAGAAACTTCTTTTTTATCATAAAACTCATGATCTAACTAAAAATTGAGAAATATTGAGATACATATTTCTATAGAGTACCTTATCTTAAGATAAGCTCTATAAAACGTCTATACGATATTTAAATTAAATTAAATTATTGATTTAATATTTTTTCAAGAACTAAAAAACAATTTACATTTAGAACCCATGATTTTGTATACCTGCTACCTTTAACTCAACAATGTTGTATATATAAATTTGTTTGTAAATCATACTCTATCAGTTGATAATGCTCGCGTCGAGCGAAACCGGTCCTGATATTGTGGAAATACATACTAAATATTATTTTCTCATTATTTAAAATATCATACCTTTCTATCAAGAAATGGTAATAAAAACCTTAAAAGTGAATAATACCTAAATTTGTTAGTGACAAGCTTAAAACATATTATGAATATATATACATCAACACATTTTTTAGTACTTATTTCCACAATATGTTTTTTGATCAGGACCGGTTTCGTTCATCGGGAGCATTATCAACTGACCAGTTGATAATGCTCGCGATGAGCGAAACCGGTCCTGATCAAAAAATATATTGTGGAAATAAGTACAAAAATTGTGTTTTTATTATTTAAAATATCATGCCTTTCCATCAAGATATGACAGTTAACACCTTAAAAGTGACAAACAATTATATTGATTCAATAATAATGACACTCAATTGCATGTGAAAAGTATCATGAGTGTTTGATGAAAGGATTCTACGACAAATAATTATCAACTATCATTAAAATGGAACTGGGCTATTTTAGACTCAGATATTTATTTCAAATTGGTGGTTCACGGTGGGAATTAAACATCATAAATTATAACTACCGAATGTTAATTAATATTCGACTTTAATCTGCTTCATTATAATTGCCAACTTTATATGATGTGTATATTTATTATAATGTTTCCGAAATTGTACTTAAGTACATGTTTTATATTAAAATCAATTTCGACATTAGCTTCTGCCAAAATACGGTTTCTTTACATGATCAAAGCCCAAAATGACGTGCACATTTTATACAGTCGGCGATACGGTGCATCTGACTCGAATAAAACGTGCATCAGGAAATGTTTGCAATTTGCTGTAGGTATTTGGTAAATATGTATAGATATGCGCGAATATCCACAGTTGCTCGCGGATGTTCGCGGATGCATAAATCATACAGTACTTGTGCTGCAAACAGGATACAAAATGTTTGCGGCAACGATTTAAATATATTTCGGGACATATTTTTAGGGCACGCAGCTTGCGATAGCGGATAGTATCATTGCGTCATATTTTAGTGCTGGTGAAAGCGCGTTGAATTTATCAGCGAACGCCTGAACAAATAAAAAATAATTATCAGCATGTAAAAGCTTAAAAGATGGTGGTTTAGCGAGGTTTGAGAGTGGCTCAACGCAGTGAGCTTATTCTGTTTAGTGTCAGGAGTTTTTTTTGGTCAATTGTCATGCCTCATTTTTAAATTAAAAAAAAAACAAATCTGAATTGTTAAGACTTTGTTAGGGATGAATGCGCTAAAACATTTAATAGATTCTATCAAATTATTACTCCGTTCATACACCAAACAAATATTGACCCATCACCACTATTTAACAATTTTAAAATACTCACGTAATAACGCTAATAAATGTAAATTTTATGTGTTATAACTTTTTACGCATTTTTGTCACTAACGGATTTCGCCTTTCGGCATCTTCAAGCATTATATCACACGGATGCAACAAAACTGATTCACAATGAACAGTTAGCATCGTTTATATACCAAAGATGTTAATCAAAGGAAAAACACAGACCCAAAAGCAAAAACTAAATGACAGCTTAAATATATACATGTCAATAATATTGATCTAATGATATTTAACACAATTGCCTGCGATAAGTTTTATTAACGATAAATACTTTTAATGAGTTACTTTTTAGTAATTCACAACAAATCATAATCAGCCTTCATTGAAATGCAACTAGGAATTTTTAGACGTAGAAATACCTACTTATTTCAAGTTGGCAAGGATCGAAAAAAAATACTTATGTTGTTTAATTTAATTGTTAAAAAATTGTACATTTCTACATGATTTGTGAATCACAACCCGAGCTGAAGTTATAACTGTGTGTCAGTTCTATTGCAAACGTGTGATTGAATGCTTGAATATACCAAAAAGCGAAATACATGGGCCATGAGTTACAAAACATGTGGAAATGTACAAATTGTCATCAATACAAATTAAATATTGTATTTCTATAAAGCATCCTCATTTGTAATCGTAAATATTATTCGCAATATCAAAAGACGCTTTTTATCCCACCATATTTAAATATTTATAAAATCCAATTTCCATTCATCACTACGGTAAATATTTTATATATAAACCAGCATTCGAACGCAACGTAAAGCTCTTCCAAGATATATCTTTCGCGTTAGAGCTTTTACACTTTGTGAATTTCGCGCGGCGTCTGGCTTCCGAAACCTCGAGAATCTTTCAAAGAGCTCAAGACAGCAAACGAAAAGATCCTCTAACAATGCAACGAAAGCTTTTCTACATGGAAATGCCGTACCTAATTGGACTTCATTTTTTTATTCTTTACCATTCAAATTTTTAGGTCAGTGAATGATAACTTTTCACATAGAGTCTTGCTCGTGTTATGGATTTAGTTTTACTATTTTCGATAAACAAAGCAGAGAGCAAAATTAAAAGAAACGTATTTTGCATTTGAGCTGGATACGAAGATAACATATTTTAACAACAACTTATATAATGTATAATGTAATACATTTTATATAGAGTTAGTATTTGCTATATTCAATTTTATTTACAGCATTAAAAGATAAAATTTTATTGATATACAACTATTGAAATGTTATGTATAAATGTGTCATTTTAATTTATTTCAATATTTATTTTTTATTGTTTTCCTTAGTTATGCAAATTTTATTTCAATTACTTTTATTTTTATTTTAAATAATAAATTTCTATCAGGAAATATATTATAATAATGGCGTTTACACAAATTTTCTTCAATGTAAACTGTCTTATACTTTTAAGCGTCAACTATCAAAATGCTTGCAATTAACTGCCTCAACAACTGAAAATTTATAAATTGTAGGGTTCAAAGAAGGCTATTTATGTTTAAACGGTTTTATAATAAACAGATCAGAGCAATAGGTTCAAAAACAAAAAACATATATGTACATATATTTAAAAAAGTGATATTTATCAATTACACACGGTGAAAAAATTGGTATTTATTTAAGTTCTGCAAAATTTATTAGGTATATAGTTGAAAGCTATTTCGGCTTACACTTCAGAACTATGTTTAAGCGTACGTTTACTTATCTATATATTACAGTGTAAAAAAAGTACAAAATATATATTCTCCACTGTTCTTACATCACAGTTTTATATTGTGATAATAAATTTCACCGTGTTATAATGGACTCCTATCAAGTTAATGCCAATTTAATCAGTTTCCTTTGTTACGTTAAAAAAAGTATTTTTGTCGACTTAACAATAGTTGTCTACCAATTATACGTCTCAGTATTAAAACAAAAGTACCCATTTGTTTAACATTGCTTAAAAAAAAGCAATTCAAAGAGTTACTATATACGTTTAATGTTTTCAGTTAATAAAATATGGTCAACACCACCCGCCCTAGATGACATGGTTTTATATACATATTATAACGTAATATGTGGTGACACAGTAAAACTGCGAAATTCTGTACGTTTTATTTGATAAGCCCTTGTTTAGCATATAAAAGCAAACCATAATTTACGATCGTTGATGTTAACACACATATAATAATGATGAGAGAGTCCTTTTGGTTCACAGTGTAACTGCGTCGTTAAAAATTTGTCTCAAATACCCTCTAAATGTTAGATAACATACCTACCTGCACCACAGTATTGGTTATGTAACGGGGATTTGTGGTAGGGATTTTTTGTAACAGAATTTACATTACAAAAATCAATATTCCCTCTTATATGACTATTTGATATATTTATTTATATATAGTCAATGTTTTTGTAGCTTAGAGATATGGACCACGCTATAAGATTTATATATAAGAGGTTAGGCAATCATACAATATTTTAGGTTAGGTTTTATCAATTATTTTTTTGACAAAATAAACCATTTTTTTTTGCATAATCTTACGTTATTTAGATTGTTACCAGCCTGCGTGTTAAGATAGTTTATCCTATTTCTTTTTACTGATATATAATATAACATATTTACAAAAATCCTAATTTGACCTTGAAGTTTTAGCGTTTTTTAGAAGATACGCTATAGGAGAAATCGTTATACGAAACTCTATAGCATTTGCTACAGCAAATTCATTACTCGAGAGTACAATCTACGAGGATCATAATTAATTAATTCGTTACTTTTTATAATATCTATGTTTTTGGCTACATTACGGCCATGTTTAATTAATAAAACACAATGTATTGTATTCTATTTCCAGAATCTTACATTATCGAGATCTGGTTCCAATTATTGTTGTATAATGACACAGTTCCACCAAATGAATGCCTATAAAATTAAATTATCTTATTTCTTTCAAATTCAAATTCATCGATAAGTTGCTAAAGTCGCACTGTAAATTTTAATGATTTCTTTATTTTAAAGTATATTAAAATTTATTTAAACATGCACTTCGTTATGAATTCAAAACATAATGTTTAACGTATCACCAATTTCGAATTACTATGATATCTCTAGAGCTTTCGGGATATTATATTTGTTGACATCCTTATAGCAAAGCCGCCACAAATTATAGACTCTTGTCGATAGTAACCACAAATTCCCAAAATCCAAGTAAACAAGTTTTACGCGTGTAATAAAATTTGATTATTCTGATAAACACGCTCATTTTATAATATATAAATAATTATAACTTTACACGTTAATTAAATATTTTTATTACCTATCCAAAACACTGTGACGTTGGCACTCCTAGATCTGTTGTTAGAAAATAACGCGGACATTAAACGTCATACTTAGTCACGTTTATGAAACAAAAATTTATGGAAAATATTGCATAAAAACTTACATGCAGAGATCCCTTAGGTATTTTTTTATTATTATTATATGATGGTTGTCTTTCAACTTTATTTGTTGGCTATGAATATCTTTTTACACAGTTCCTCGAAATAAGTCAGTTTTTATTTTCCGTTTGTATGTAAATGTGTATTAACACGTATCATTATATTTTATGATCGATGGCAACACTAGTTCGTAAATGTCATGTAGACATTAAACGACACCATTTTTTAAATTGACATAATGTACGACAATATTATGCAAAAATTGAATATTTAGATTATTTCGGTTTTTGAAACTATTATTTCAGACAGAACGCTTATCAAAAGAAAAAATGCATGTGAAAATTTTGTTGAAATCAAAATAAGATTACAAAAATACACAAATAATTGTAACCCATCTAAAGCTAACAACCCACCGTTGTGTCGTGATTCTACTATTTTATTTATTTCTAGCTGTTAACAGGTTTAAGAGTGTTATATTTTAAATAATTGGTAATCTATTATAAAGTAAATAATAAAAACACTTTTTTTTTTAAATATTTCCAATATAAAATTTTCAATCGAAATATAAAACAATTGAATTGTTACAACTTTGTACGATTCCCTGATAAAAGCCTGCTTTATAATTTGTAATCCAAAATGAATTCAAATATGAATTATATTTATTTCCTTTATTTAAGGCTTGTATTTGTCCTGTGTACAACAAATGCATAATATATATTGATTGATTGAATAGGCACTTACTTGATCCTTCATCAGAACTATGAT
Organism: Himalopsyche japonica; assembly: GCA_028555115.1. Taxonomy (NCBI): domain Eukaryota; kingdom Metazoa; phylum Arthropoda; class Insecta; order Trichoptera; family Rhyacophilidae; genus Himalopsyche; species Himalopsyche japonica. The sequence goes on along the minus strand of JAHFWJ010000455.1, from coordinate 1,211,313 downwards.
TAAACGTAAATTTACTATGTTGAAAAGGTACACAATACATGTTCTCTTCTGTTCTAACATCTTTTGAAATAATAAGCAAAATAGGAAATTAGAGTGTTAGAACAGAAGAGAAGATATAATGTGTACTTTTTTCTAGACAGATAAGTAAATTTACGTTTAAACATAGTTGTGGTGAGAGATGAGATGAGCGAGCCTAAGCCAAATATCTATCAACGATATATTTTATAATTTTTGTACAACTAAAATACATAATATGTAAATTTCAGCTTTAGTGCATCCATGTGAAAAAATTAAGAGATGATTGTGTGTGACAAAACATGTGGAAAATTTACTATGTTCCAAAAATTCAAATATACTATTAAAATTTCATCAAACACCGTTCGTCAATATTGTAACTTACATTAAAGAAATTAAACAGAGACCATCTTTCGCTTATCCATTTCATCATGCTAACAATCTTATCACAGCAATTAAATACATTATTCTCATAAAAGACCGAAAAGTATGTTAGTAGACGGTCCATCGCATTAAAAAATACTGATTGCCATAATAAGTAAACATCTAGTCAATTCAATTAAAAAAAAATCGCAACGCTCGAAAAAATAATTGCTCTTTGACATTGGGAAATATTTAAAATGCGGCTTGTTTATTTTTGTTTCGCTTAATAATTTACTGCTTGTTTATTTACGTATTATAAAATTTCGTTATCCGTAAACATTGCGAGATAAAATCGTTTCATTATTTCATTGCAGGATCATTAAATAAATACTATGCTTGCAGTTCGTAGGAACGGTATACATCATCAATGTCATTTTGAATCATAATTTGAACATTGTAAACATATTTGAATGTGTTGAAATATTTTTACACATTAAAATATGATCGTTTTTAATGTTTCTTTGTAAATGCATTTTCTGTGAGTTTATTTTTTATCACCAGAAATATGAAGCAATTACTTAACACGGTGAAAATATAGCAATTTATTTTAATTCTACAAAATTTATTAGTTACGTAGTTGATAGCTATTTCGGCCTTTAACAGATGGTTCTGATGAAGACAAGCATTGCTATTTTTTCCCCATGTTCAACAATTCAAATTTTAATACGTTTATTGAGAAGACAGTGTCTTCATGTTTTCTTTAAATAAGTTACAAATTGGACTATAAAAATACCTCTTTGCTTTTAAAACAGTATGATATTTCAAAGCTCGATTCTTCGTTTTCCAGAATTGCGAAAGCTCAATATCACGTTAGGAAAGCCATTATGCTGATACAGTTTTTAAAAAAAGAATTTTAAAATCGTTTCCCCGTCTAGACAGTATGCCAAGTGACGTCACAGCGTTATCAAGTCATTGTTTATTATGAAAGATAGTTGAGAATATTTCAAAAGTTTTTGAGAAAATATTTATATTGTCTCATAACAATAATCTATACATGGAGCATAAACATACTTTTTAAACTAAGTACAACAGCTTTCTTTTTTTGACGAAAAAAAAATTAAAATTTTCTCAATGTAATATATGATATTTATTGAAGGTGCTTGATGGGATTTCTATATCAAATTTGAATTGTTAAAACTTTCTACGATCAGTCAATCCTGCTGCATCCGTGTGATAGAATGCCTGAAGGTGCCGAAACTTGGGTCGTAAGTGACAACACGTGGAATCGTACAAAGTTCCAACAATTCAAATTTGATTTTAATTTGCTTATAATTGACACTTAAAAATATGAGAAAGTAAAAATGTAAACTTTTCGTCGGCAAGTTAATTATATTATTTAAATACAGCCAGGGTTGTCCCGATAATTTTCGTCAGTTTGGTGGACACCAATAATACCCCCCTATCGCGTAGATACTGGTTCTACGATATATATATATATAACAACGGGGGGGCTAGACAGCCATATAAAATTAAATGTTAAGTTCTTTTATTTTTATTTTGCGATTTTCCTGATATCATCAAATAAAACAATCTCCCCATTCATATGTATGTATAAAACCTGTCATTTACTTTTAACCTTTAATACGTTTAGCAAAGTCGAGGGCTAAAATGTTACTGACCAATTCAATTCATTCAAATAAAATACGTATTTATAAATGTTATATTTGTGACACTTCTAATTTGACGTTAAAAAATTATGCTTTTTAAAAACAGGAACACGGTGTGTTTTAGTTTTACAAAATTTATAAGATAGCTATAGTTCTGATCAAGAGTAAGCCGAAATAGCTATCAAATGTACATATATTTTGTCGAACTAAAATACATTGCTATTTTTTCACATTATAAAACTTTGGCATATACTCTACCAAGTAAATTCTAATTCAATCAAGAAATAAAAAACGTAATAGACTGCAGGGGGGCAGTTCCGGATACGCCATGTAAAACTTTTCTTATTGGGTTTAGTGTAATTTCTAATTTTCTTTATGTTAAAAATAACGTTCGCATGTCACACATCTATAAAAGTATAATTACTTTAACAATCTGAAAAGTTTTAATTGAAATTAAATATATTTTAAAAAAATACTGAATATTCTATAAAAAGCTTCTAATTAAACTTCCGATTGTGACGCTCCACCGTTTAACTATCGCATCATTAAAACAACAATCATCTAGATACAATCTTCACAGACAATAAGTCCCGAATTATGAAAGATGATTTGACAACAATTCCCAAGTCTATCTTCTTTTGTAGCAGTATGTTTGTTTGTCTATGGCTGGCCTTTGCTACTAGATGCACGGCGTCTACAGTGAAAGTTGGGTAAACGGATGGCGTAGCAGGGTCTACGCTTCGTTACGTTTGATTCGTAGACAATTGTGCCGCACGATAGTATTTTTGTAATGTTAACACATCATTTATACACAATTATTTATCGAATTTTAGATCAAAGATTTGCTACTAAATTATATTTGAAGTCTTAAGTTTTGTTTCAGTTTAATTACTTTTGTTGAAATAATTACGTTAACTATTATCTAGTTTTTACTTTTTTTATTCAATTAGCAGTTATTAGACAAGATTTATTATGTGTGACGAAAAATACAATTGAAATGTATGATGTGATATATTTCATAGCCGTTTTGGCATGATGTCATCGTAAGTACTTTACAAACAGATTTGTAATCAAATATCATTTGCATATGGATACTTTTTACCTTTAACCCCCGCTTCTTGGTGGAAAGGCATGGTATTTTAAATTGTTGACTATGCGTGTTTGAAATATTTTATTTTAAAAGTAAATATATGGTATTTTAATTCCATCATTTAACATCCAATATTTACTTTTAAAATAAAATATTTGAACATTAAAATACATTTTTAGTGTAGCGAAATTTTGTATCATTCTTTATCAATTGAATCAAAAGCATATAATTTAACAATCAACGAAAAGGTTATGGTTAATTAGAGATTTAATATTTAACTTGATGACTCATGAATAAACTTGAAGTGTTTATTATTTTTTTCAAATGTCGTTTAGATATTTATCTTTTTGTTACTTAAATATATTCACAAATATCGTCAATGCTTTGTATAATTATTTATCTTCGATTATTGTAACTATCATTTTTCATTATTTAAATGTATAGAAACCCTTGATAATAATAATAAAAAATCACATTCGACTTCGAAAAGTCTATTTTGTCTTTTTACCATCATTAAGCTGAATAATTTATGTAATAATAACATTAATAGTCCATAAGTTGTGTCTGAAAGTCAATAGTTCTTATAAACGATTTGATACCCCTGTAGTACAGAAACGACACACAGTTTTCCTCTATTCTCTTTGTTTCACTCCAAAGTAATGTTGACCGAGGCTTTTCTACCTCTCACTTATGAATAATGTATGACATATTACTCTGTACATAGTAAATTACCTTCTAGAATAAAGCAGTATGCATGTGTGTACAATATGTGATATGTGTAGAGTTTGGCGTATGTCTAATTTACTTCGAAACGAGCAAACAATCGAAACTTTTCATTTATCAGAGAAATAAATTTTTACTCCAAACACACCCACTTCTTTTTGAAAGCACTATTTTATACGCGATTTACCACTCGTTGTTACACATTTTTTTTTATAAAACGATTTAATAGAGATTAAATGTGTCAACACAAATTGTAAATTTATTTTTAACAAACGATCGTTATTCTAAGTGTACTAAAAATTCAAAATGAATTGAGATGCATCTTAAAGTGCAAATAAATTTATAGAAAACTATCCGACACGTAGCGCATTATTGTGATCCCAATGTAAGGAAATCCAAGAAAGCTCGTTATAATGCTTAAAATTTTATTATTTATTGTATTAACAAGAAGTTTATCAAAGAATTTTTCAGAGCTCCACATCGATCGGATCAATGGTGTAGTAATGCATAAATGACAAACAGACACACATACATTGATTTTTTACACCCATGGTAAATCTAGTAATTAAACCAAATCATCGGATCGACAAAACAAATCGAATGTAATAATGATTTGATAATGAAAATTTAAAACATTCCTTCGAACAATCACAATATATTATATTTAAAAAACCCAATATTTTATACACAAATTTACTAATTGACAGTGACAACAGAAAACAAATGAATAAGTTCTACGTGTAACTGTTTCTCTTTGTCTTTTAATCATAAATGAAGAAATGACATTTTATATATAAAAAAGAGAGGTATTTTTACGTGATTGTTTTACAAGCGCCATTCTTCGGAACCAATGCATCGTGTGAAAAAAGGATTGATTGTATAACTATTCCATTCGATAGAAGGAACATTTACTTTTTGTTGTAATACTACGATGATACAATAATCAATTCTGTATATATATTTTAAATATCATGCCTTTCCATCAAGAACTGACAGTTAACACCTTAAAACTGCATATGTAGTTATGGTTTGAAGTCGACTCTTGTATAAGTTGAAGACCTTAAACATAAATGAGTATCAAAATTTAACTTTCATTAGCACAGTTATTTGTATTCAAAAGCTATTTTTATATTTTGAATATTTCTTAGAATAGTAATTATTTGTACGTTTTTCCTTGAAAGCTATAATCTATCTCGCCTGAGTTTTTACACGCTATACAAAACACGGCTTATTAATTAATCATAAATTTTCATTTCCTATTAAAACTAGAAAATAAATTTTATTTTAATTAAGAGGCTTTTGGAAAATGACAATTATCAAAAAAAATAATTTATAAACGATATAGCTAAAATAATAAAAATTATAACACTTAATTCAAGTCGAGCTTTTACGACTTAAATATTTTGCATGTAAAGGAAACACTAATTCATATATGTGATACATACAAAAGTTTCATAAAGAAATATGTTTTAGATTAAAAATATCACTCATTGAGTTACAAAATATTATTAGTGAGCGATGCTTTTTCCAAACTGCATTTTGAAAGCTTCGTTGGAGCCAAAGAAGCTTCCAATCATATTAAGGGGTGGTGAAGTTTCTCTTTTCAATTTCTCTACGTCGTAGCAGTAAAAAGCCTTGCGATAGTTATTTCACCAACCGTATATGGTTTTTGTAATTGTTTTACTTAAATTAAGCTATTTTTTCAATGCTTTTTGCAGTTATTTATTGTGTATTTTAAAATGAAAAAATTCAAGCTCTCACATACTTTTCAAAACATTTCAAAATACATTACTAAACATTGTTGCCTAAGCGAAATTCGTTATAACGATTTTGAATTATTCTGTGTTAATAATAGACCATACACGCACAGCAAATGTGATTAAGAAATCAATCAATAAAATTTTAGAAAATTGTTGTAAAAGGTCGACTCACCTTTATCCGTGTATTTGATTTTATTTATAAAGCACTTAAGTCGAACTTTCATATAATTGTTTTTTGCTTACCGCTAATTATATTTTCAATTAATGTTATAGTAAAATTTTAGCATCACATCATCCATTCGGAACATACATAGTGTATATGTAGCGATTACAACTACAAGACTTTTTATTCTCTGAACAAATATTTCTTCATTATATCATTGTACGTTCTTTTTTAAATAATAAAAACACATTTTTAGTACTTCTTTTCACAATATACCTTATGATCAGTTGATAATACTCATCGCATGAGCATTATCAACTGATAGACTGATAATGCTCGCGATGAGCAAAAAACACATTTTTTTGTATTTATTTTTCACAATATATTTTTTTATCTGGGCCATACTTTTTACAAGCAAGTCTATTTATACAAAATTTTTGAGTTGGTAACAGATATAACATACAAAACCGTTAAAATTTCCCAATCGTCACTTCTCCTAATGAGTACTTTATGATTGTTCAGAGTTCTTAATAGATTTTTGATTTACCTAAATTTGGTTCGAAAATCATTAAAAAGTGATTGTTAACATTTTTCGTTTAAATTAATTTACATTATTTGTTATTATATTATATTGCATGATTTCCTGTTAATTGTTTTTTAGTTCATGGTATCGTTAACCTCCTACCCGTAACTCATTTTTTTTATAAATATACAGGAGTCACAGTTATCTACTTAAAAGTCATTCTACGTTCCTTTTCTTGTTCTATCTAAATAGTTTTCCTCTCGCAACAAGCCAATAGCTGCCTGAATATTTCATATCCGATATCGTCATATAATTACACCATTATTTTACAACAAGTACATGAAAAATGATTCAAGTGCCATACCCCTCAGAACACTTTAATTATCGATTGTAAAAAATACCCCGATTTTCTGTGTCGATTTATCTTTCGGATGAGAATACACACAATATACGATCCAATAATTGAATTACCCATCCGCAAAATGAGTTGAATCCATACTGGTAATAAAAAATCCACCGGAAGTAATAATACCCGATACATTTTTTCCTTCATTGCGCTTTTTCTTTTCCTTGCTAACTTATATTAATGTTCCGCCACTGCGGAGTGTAAATATATTGGCTCAATTCAACGGAGTTGACTCATTTTATTATTTTAAATTCGTTCAACAAAGACATTTTTTACTTGTATCATTTCTAATTCACTCCTACTATTTTTTTCAACTTCAAATACTTTTCTTTTCCTTCAGCTTATTTCTATCCGTTTTTTTTTTTTTTTTTAATATATTCTTTAATTCTATTAATATAAGGTGCTTGATGTAATTTCAATATCAAATTTGAAGTGTTGAAACTTTTTACGATTCTACATGTTATATCACTAACGACCCGGGTTTCGCCTTTCGGCTTCTTCAGGAACTCTACCACACGGATGCAATATTATATTTCAACACCTGAAAAAAATTCAATAATTAAAACTTTTTACGATGCCACAAGTTTTGTCACTTACGACCCTGGTTTCGCCTTTCGGCATCTTCGGGCATTCTATCACACGGATGCATCAGAACTGAGGCACAATAAACAGTTAGCGTCGTCTATATACAAAAGGTATTAATTGAATAAAAACACAGATCCCTAGGCAAGAACAAAATGACAGCTAAAATAAATTCAATAATATGGCCTATCACAGGCAGTTATGTTAATTATTATTCGATCAAGATAAATTCCATCAAAAATCTTCAGTCTTAACTGAATAATGTTAAATGTTTTTTAAAAGCGAACATATACAAGGCTATATTTCAATATGTTTAGTATTTGAAAGCTCTAGATATGCCAAACTAAAAAGCAACTATTTAGTTTTCTAATTTCTTATAAATTTAGTTTGACAGAATTAATAATGAAAAGTTATTTTATATTTCTTCAATTGAATTTATAATAGCCATTATTATTTTGACTTAAATGCAGACATGTTATTTGCCGCCACTGAAGCGTGACAGTAATTGAATCGCAAATTTTCGTACACGAGTATTATCAATTGAAAAGTTTTATTAAATTTATTATGTTTTTTTTATTGTGTCTAACAGGCAACAGCTCACTTTTCTTCTAGCCTATCGTATCGCCAACCCTGATTCGCCAGTAAAATGTTAGATTTACAGTTCGCATTGCCTATTGTTTTCATGCAAATTCCCAACATAAAAAGCGTACGAAAAACAGCAAATGAATGTAAATAAGCCTTCGAACAAGATAACATTCCCCAAAGTTTTTCGCTCTTGAATTTAGACATATCCAACTATATTTATCGCCATTTATTCTTAGAAGCACGCTGCATAAAGTCAAAACGCCAGAATTCACGGATAATAGCTTCACATTCCAAGTTTTTGTAATATTATGATAAAATTGAATTTTACACGCCTAAAATTTAAGCTTTTTAGCTACTGATATCATCGTTTTTTTGTAGCCACTCTAAAAGGATTTCGAGCAATACATTTTCTGTTTACATCGGACTTGTTATTTTTTCCATTTTTGAGCAGATCATACTGGTTAATATCAAAAACATTTGTTGACCTGGTAGCACTAAATCAAAAAGTGTCAATAGTTTATAGGTAATCACTCAAAGGAACTTTTTTATTAAATAACTTATGATATCGACTGAAGATGCTTGATGGAATTCCAAAAAATAAAATTTTATTTTTACAACTTTGTACGATTCCACACGTTTTGTCACTAACGACCCGGGTTTCGCCTTTCGCCATCATCAGGCATTCTATCACACGAATGCAACAGAACTGATACAATAAACAGTTAACATCGTATATATGCCAATATGATTAATTACAAGAAAACATACACCCCAAGGTAAGCAGTAAATGGCAGCTAAAACAAATTAACAATATTAAACTAATCATAGATAACACAATTGCCTGTGATAATTTTCATTAGCGATTAATTTTGACAATGAGTCATTCTTGAAAGGGTTTTACAAAAAATAATAATGTACTATCATTATAATACAAATGTTTTTTTTTTGTTCAGAAATACCTACTTATTTCAATCTGGCAAGTAACATTCAAGCATAAAGTGAACTTTTTATTGTTTATTTGTTGAGATATTTCGGTTTCTGACATCACCACACCTAAAATTTAACCATACGCGTTACGCTTTATTTAATGTGAATAAAAAGCTCTATTTGGTCCATAATAAAATTTTTAACATTTTCAGGTGTTTGGCAAAATTAATGAACAACAACATTTATTTCAATTTATTCCTTACGTTCTCAAATAATATTTTTATATTTATTTATATCTCATACAGTAACTACTCTTTGATGGTTTTGTTTCGAAATTAAAATTCGTTTTTTTATAAATTTTGGCAACCACTGGTAAGCACATTATTTGTTTTATTTCAACCCTCACTCTGAGGTATAAAACGCGAAGAACTAGTCATTTTTAAAAGAGAAAATAAAATTTATAGTCCGTAAAGTTTCAGCTGATCGACTTCTTCCTTGACAATAATTATGGCCAACCTACTTTTCCCCGTGCTATATTTATGCAAATTGCCCCACTTTTGGGCGTTTAATGATTTAAAAGTTTACTTTCAAAAAAAATCTTAAAGTATTAACGGCATCGTTTGTAAAAACTTAAAAGCTGTAGACTGATTGCATGGTACTTTGACGTTTCGTTTTTCCCATTCATTAATATCTTTACACATCGCAATATTTTTGCTATATCCTTCATTTTTATAAAGTTGATTCGTTCGATAATATAGATTCAAACTCAGCCCCTAAATGTTTGCATCTTTGTAGTAAGGGTCGGAGAACGACGGCTTTGGAACAGCTGGAAATCAATAGACACCAATTATCACAAAGGATTCTTAACGAACAAACTAACATAATAGTATCGCCACTTGTCCAGCCGTTGTACAAAGGGGTGGTCTGATTTGCTTCCAGAAGGATCACTTCCATCCCACATATAATCTTATTGTCATAGACACCTATTGTTTCATTAAGAATTTTGAAAATTTTGTGTCATTGTGTTAAAGTAACAAGCTAGGCCGTTGGAACAGGAGAGAGGATTTGTTGTGTGCCTTTTCTGCACAGCTATATATAGATAAGCGAATGTTAGTTTAAGCATAGTTCTGACGATGGCGTGAGCCGAAATAGCTATCAACTATATTTGTTAAAAATAATTTTATAGAACTAAAATACATTGCTATTTTTTCACTGTGTTATAATGGAGTTCTACCAAGTGAATGCCAATTCAATCAATAAATTTATTCGGTTAGATGACAATTTTAAAGTAAACAGTTTTTTTTTTGTCAATGATTAAGCTATCTTATATGTTCTTTGAATCCAGTCCAGCATACTTATATTATTGTAACAATGTTCAATGGCAGCATGCACTCGAACCATAATTAATAAATGAATTAAATCAAGTTTATATTCTTTTGAACAAATACAATATCAAAAATACAAGGGACTCAGTTTATTGCGCATAATTACTTAATTTTAATACATTTATATTAACGACGTCTCAAAATCAATGTTACTAATATTGCTAGTTTTATTAGTTAATTGCAACGTTATTATAACGGACATTCAAAAATATAAAACAAAGTTAAACTTTCGCGTAAGAGCTAACTTTTGTGTAGAAGTATGGTCTAATTTCTTTCGATATTTTTTAAATGTTCAGTTAGCACCACGGAATTGAATTTTAAATATACACGGTTGAAATATAATTTAAATGGCTCAAAAGACAGCAGGATGAAGCAAAAGTATTAAACAATTGAATATTTAAATAATTTACGCTAGAATAAGTGAGTTGTATTGTGTATATTTTCGAAAACAGTGTATAAAAATATAACCCGGTGAAAAAATAGCAATGTATTTTAGTTCTACAAAATTATTTTTAACAAATATAGTTGATAGCTATTTCGGCTCACCCATCGTCAGAACTATGCTTAAACTAACATTTGCTTATCTATATATAGCTGTGCAGAAAAGGTACACAACATCTCCTCTCTCCTTTTCCAACCGCCTAGCTTGTTATTTAAACACAATGACAGTAAATTTTCAAAATTCTAAATGAAACAATAGTTGTCAATAAGATTATGTGTGGGACGGAAGTGGTCCTTCAGGAAGCAAATTAGACCACCCCTTTGTGCAACGGCTTGACAAGTGGCGATATTATTATGTTAGTTTGATCGTCAAGAATCCTTTGTGATAATTGGTGTCTATTGATCTCCAGCTGTTCCAAAGCCGTCATTCTTCGACCCTTACTACAAAGATGCAAACATTTAGGAGCTGAGTTTGAATTTACATTATGTGATTCATTAATAACGTGATTAGCGAATTGTGAATCTGTTTTTTTATTATTGAATGATCTTACATGTTCCTTAGCTCGAGTAGATATACTTCTACCTGTCTGTCCGATATAAACGGATAAACATGAGCCACAGGACATTTTATAAATACCGCTTCTGTCCAGTTTATTGAAAAATATATATTTTATTTGGCAGAG